>SSNS01000001.1:1186895-1349963 GCA_006937985.1 Aphyosemion australe
TGTTCTGAAGGTGCCTTAATGCCTGTGGTAAACTGACACGCTCAGCAGATTGTAGGGAGAGTGATCCCGTTTGTTGACGGTGAACCTAAACGTGAATGTTTGTGTACATGTGAGAAGGCTCGCGTCATCCACCATCTCTCCTTAGTCGTAAATAAATCATAAACAATTCCCCCGTTTCCAAAGGCCGACCAGTCAGATCCTGTTTTATTGGAATGTGAGAGACAGCGAGCACCGACAGGCTTTGCTCTCCGCCAGCGCGGAGGTTAATACCAGGGTAAATTATCAACTTCCCCGAGCAGCATTTTCAATCTGCTGGGGTCAGATCACTCGAGCGAGTTATTCTGGACAAATGAAATTCATGCTGGAGTCAAGCAGATGAAGGAATAGAAACGGTGACAGAGGAACAGAAAGGAATGACGTCTGTCATAAATGTTTCATAAAGCTCTCACAACTGTGAAGGATTCATCAGACCCACAGGGAGGTCTCTGGCCTTCCTACCACTCCCTCTTTTTCAGCTCCTGCCAACGATTTCCTTCCTCTTTCACACACACATCCACACATACAAGAGGGTTAAATATGAGTGCAGATAGAATCATCTGCAGAGGTATCATCAGCTGGCTTTTCATTTACCAGCTCCATTAGCCCCATTACCCTCTCAGCCAGACCCTCTGCTTGCCCTTCTGCTCCCTTTTCACAGCAAAACCCATGATTATCTCTCTGAAACCCGTCTATTCTGTATGTATTCAGCTGCTTCCTGCAACTTGGCTGAAGAAGAGCTGGCTGTCATGTCTGCTTTGCTGCTTGGCGGGCTGTCTAAACACAGAAGCATGGCTGGTGGCTACCTGGTTTGTTACTGAAGGTACTGATTGGTGAAATTTCCAGTGGATGAGGAGCAGGCAGATGGCTTGGCCTCCCAACACCGCTCTATGTGCAGGAACAGGAGGGGGGGTGTGATCTGACACAGGGTTCTGTCACACAACGCACCAGAACTCAGACTGGCATGTAGCAGATCATGGTCCAAATCACAGACGCATGACACACTCGCACACACACAAGATTATGAATAGTTATGTTCAGAGATTCTTCATGCAAATCAAAGCTCGCTGGCAAAATTTTGGTCACATTCATTAGCAGCCATGTTTAATGCATGTCAGATATTTCTGAAACAGCGTGGTATGTTAATGATGTAGGAACACAGCTAATTAACATTCAAACAAGTGTGTAAGTGATCATGTTTGATCAGACGTACACACTGCAGCGGAATAAAGTGGTTTACTTCTAAATATTTACATGTGATTCTGTCTAAGATCAACAAGGTCAGCTTTTAACTAGGAATGAAGAACAGGAACGTATAGGACACATCATGGTCCTACTGGGGGACTCCAAGGCATCACCAGTCGAAAGATGATACAAGATCGTGCTGTTCCGTGATCTCCTCCAAGTGGGACATGTCTGACACACCTTCATGGAGAATGAGACTAACTCTGGCTTTTCACTGGCCGCGAAGCGACGTGTAACGAAATAGCGGCGTTTTGCCTGCGAGTTCCCCTTCCAACCGGGAGCGCTTCTGACGTGAAACGGGAGTGAAAGCGTTCCGCACAGCTGATCTCGTGAGGTCACAAAATCACGGGAGAATTGCAACACCACGCGTGATTTCAGAAGTCCACACAATAAAAAGCAAGGAGAAAGTCGGCTGCATGTAGCCAACAAGGTCTGTGGTTTATTTTCTGTTCGGGTTACATCGGCTACGGGGGTTTCACAGGTAATGACGTACTGCATGTGACTTTTATTTTGGAAGTTTCTGGATGTTTCACACTGCCTTCGTGTTTGACTTCCTGTTTGTCCCGATCTAAACTGCAGAGGACGTGAAAGCGACACAAAGCGTAATACGCTTCTAAAACACGTTAAAAGACATGTTTTAGAAGAGTAGCGTAAAAAAAAGACTCGAGACGTAACGATAGTGTCCCTTTGCTTCTGGGATGCGTTCAGAACGTTACACGTAGCTGCCGGGGGAAAGGGCCGTGGCCACTATAATGGAGGCTAATTGTCACGTAGTACGTTTCGCTGCCGTTTCGTGCCGCTTTCACATCCTGTGGAAAGCCGGGGTAAGAAGCATCCTGATCAGTGAACCACCTCAGTTGAATACTTTTGATGAGGAGGAGCAGTGGCTCTACTCTGAGCTTCCTCTAAATGATGGAGCTAAATGCTGGTGAAGGTTCTCAGCCATCCAGGTCGTGGTAATCCAAAGGAGTTCGAATGAAGGCAACTGGACTTCTTTGATTTCTTGAAGACGTTTTGCTCCTCATCATATTCTCACCATATTCCAGTCAGAATTGACAAAGCCTCTCGGATGAGAAGCGAAACGTCTTCAAGAAATCAAAGAAGTCCAGTTGCTTTCATTTGAACTCCTTAGGATGGAGCTAAATCACAAGAGGACTGGAAGAATGATGGATTAATACATAGTGAGTGCTGCAGCTCCATTATTATCACCATAGGTAGAAGGACTGCTGTCGGAACTGCTGAGAAGTTTCAGAATGTTGAAGTACAGGTGACAGAGGGATCGTTGGCTCCGAGGCTATGGAATGAACGGCCTTTAACCAGGCGCCAGTCACCTTCTTGGTTGGTTTTTAAATCCCTTTTGATGGTGGCAGAGGAGTTAAGTTGCCGCCTTGCAATCGGAAGGTCGCAGGTTCACGACCCGCTCAGTCTGCCGCTGTCGTTGTGTCCTTGGGCAAGACACTTAACTCGCCCTGCCTGCTGGTGGTGGTCGGAGGGACCGGTGGCACCAGTGTATGGCAGGCCCGCCTCTGTCAGTGCATCTCAGGGCAGCTGTAGCTACAATGTAGNTTTCAACAAGTGCTGAAACAAACTGAGGTGGTTCTGTGGTTGCCTTTGTGCTTGAGCCTAATGTTTTCCTAACAGTATGGCTGAGATGGTCATAACTCTATGAGTGTGTGTGTGTGTGTGTTAAGGTGGCTGTGTAATGAGACACCTGGGACGAGGCGTAAAGAGGCCCACAGCTCCTGTCTGAATGAAGCAGAGCAAAGAGACCACAGCTAGTTGAAGCATATTTAAGGGCATCATAAAGTGAGCAGGTCCACTTCCATCTATTTGAAATACGGTCCGGGATAAGTCCTCCTGATACTTTCTCATGCAGGCTGAGCATCCATCCTCTCGTTTGCTTTCCTTTTTGCCTCATCCATTAAGAGCTATCTCGTCTTTTTCCAGTCGCTACGGCGGTCATTGTGCCACTTTGCCCTTTGGGGGCACTCCTCTGATTAACGAGAAAGGCTTTTGTGGTCATGACACCTGGCAGGACCGAGCCACATATTAGGAACAATCATGTGTACATTCTCCTGCACAGAGCAAACAGAGAGAAACGTTCCTACTGGAACTTAGTGAAAGAGCCACATGAATGCAAACAGACCCCGGCACTGCAGAGTGGACCCCCTGAATGAAGGGTCCTGTTTGATTTAATCCCAGGCAGCGATGTGCCCTGAACCTCACACACACACGGATTTCACAGGCATTACGTGGGGCCGCTGTTTGCACTGAGGCTATAGCGCAACGCAAAGAGGTAACCCACTGAGGATGCCAAAGGTTTGGATTTTCCCATGATAGCAACCACTCTCACTGGATAGAGGGTGAGTAACCAGGAAAGAATCTGTCCCTTTTCAATGGCCACTGAAAGAGGAGCTGTGAAATTGTCAGAAATTTCTCTATGTGTAAACAGAGGACTGAGGGGAGAACCCAGGGACCCTGTCTGGCCCAGACTCCTTGCTTCCCGGGATGCTTTCTCTACTCCCTTTCTATCTGTCATGCCCCTCCTATCTTTTCCCTGCACACTCCTGTCTCAAATTAATTTTCTGTCGATCCGTCCCCCTCCCCGCTGCGAACAAGTCTCACACTGTGAGGACATGGGAGCATTTTTTTGCATGCTGTTCTCAGATGGTATTAATTATTTTTGGAGCTCTTCTTATTGAGAGACAGCTGCTAAATACTTCATAAAAACCAGCCACAGTGCAGAGAGTGTTTATTAGAATGGTCTCTGGTGATGCAGCATGAGACAGAAGCGTACTACATTTCTCCTGACGTCCAGCATCCTAAGTGTTTCAAAAAATATAAAAGTATTCCATTAGTGGAACAGTTTGAGTCATCCTGCAGGAGTGAACATGGCCACACAGAAGAATGTCTCTAAACTTTCTGCTGGTTGCTAGGTGATGGCATCAGCTTCTGAGAGCACGTTGAGTGAATGTGAAGGGGATAACTAATGTCCTAACCCAATGACCATACTCTCAACAGACTGCTCTTGTCTTGTGGAAAAAAAGAAAACATGAAGCAACTTCCTCAGCGTAATCAAACACGTTGTGATTAGCAGGCTGAAAGGTACTAATACTCAACATGTGTTGTTGGATGTGTTCAAAAGTGAGAAACGAACAAAGCTAGGGCTCTTAAGCATGGGGTTGTGTCTTAAAAGGTGCCAAACATTGTGGTAATTTACTTCGTCGAAGCGATTGAGGGGCTTCAGCTCTTTTCTATGCAGATGACAAAATGATTTTTTATACAAAAACAACATAAGAAACTAAAACATTATTAAAATGTAAAGATTATTTATGAGAAGGCAAATATCAAATGGGAACATCTTATGCATCCAGATGTAAACTTTGGCATAAAAATTGTCAATTTGTTAGCAACATTTCACGTGAACCACTGAGGATTTTTACCTAAATTCTCTAAAAGTACTTACTGGTTAAGCGTGTATAACTAATGAACTTTTGGAATAATTAAATTGAACATGGCCATTACATCCCAAGTCCAAACCTCCCTCTCCCCAGCCATTTGGGCCAGCTCCTCCGGGGGAATCCCAAGGCGTTCCCTGGCCAGCTGAGAGACATAATCTCTCCAGCGTGTCCTGGGTCTTCCTTTGGGTCTCCTCCCGGTTGGACGTACCCGGAAAACCTCACCAGGGAGGCGTCCAGGAGGCATTCTAATCAGATGCCCGAGCCACCTCAACTGGCTCCTCTCGATGTGGAGGAGCAGCAGGTCTACTCTGAGCCCCTCCCGGATGACCGAGCTTCTCACCCTATCTCTAAGGGAGAGTCCAGCCACCCTGCAAAGAAAACTCATTTTGGCCGCTTGTATCCGCGATCTCAATCTTTCGGTCACTACCCAAAGCTCGTGACCATAGGTGAGGGTAGGAACGTAGATCGACCGGTAAATTGAGAGCTTCGCCTTTCGGCTCAGCTCTCTCTTCACCACGACAGACCGGTACAACGCCCGCATCACTGCAGACGCAGCACCAATCCGTCTATCGATCTCATGCTCCACCCTTCCCTCACTAGTGAACAAGACCCCGAGATACTTGAACTCCTCCACTTGGGGCAGGACCTCATCCCTGACCTGGAGAAGGCATTCTACCCTTTTCCGACTCAAAACCATGGTCTCGAATTTAGAGGAGCTGATTTACACCGTAAAATAATGTTTTTTGTAAAGTTTTGGCGGCATACTATCATCTATTATGTTCATTTTCGGAGCTGTGATAGTGTTAGTGCACTATACAGTTTTTGACCCGCGGTCCGCCGTTGGAAGTACCGACTGCATGTTGCTTTACGGCACCATATGGCAAGCCAAAGGGGGCAAAAAACGCGCGTTCTAAAATCGCGCATTCTAAACGCGCATTATGTCTGCCAAAAAAGCTCGTTTTGGCGGACATAACCTGAATTTAGAACGTGCATATTTTTTATCCCTTTGGCTTGCCATAGAAGTATAACGTAGACCCGCGGTTTAGAGACTTGAGCAGTGGCAGATCCACCAAAGAAAGCTAGAAATCCCTTATCAGAGGAATCTAGGAAAAGAAAAAGAGAACGCGATAGAGCAAGAGCAAAGACCAGAGTTAATATTGGGCCGTCTTTTCCTCGCTGGAGAGCTCTTTTAGAAAGAACAGCATGAACTACGGACTCTGACCTAGCCGTGCTGCTAATGGATAGGTGAGATGTCCGAATATCAGGAAATAAGACTCCCAATCCTGTGGTAATCTGCTCCCAACTCCTCCGGCTAACTTCTAGTCCCTGAAACAGGAGCACCAGAGCTTTTTTACTACAGAGATCGACTCACAAAGCATTCATTCCTACTGGAAACCACTGCAGATGTGTTGAAAAATCAGGTGAAATAACCAATCTTAGCATTTTAAAAAGCTTATACTTCAGTCAGCTTTACAAATATACTGATACATTTTCATCTGATCTCAGCTAAATATCATTCACAACACATACAGTAAACGCTAAAAGATTGCCCTAGTTTTTGTGAAATAGTGTGCGATTGTGAATAATGTTAGTTACATGACTTGATGTATTATTTCAAGTTTTTCTCAACTTAGCTCTATAATAACCATTATGTCCTGTTTTACAACAAACCAGCTTCAGTTTATTTTATAAAAGAACCTGAAAAATGTCAAATGTGAACTTGTAATAAATCTTGTTGCATTTATCACACTGTTGCAGGCACGTGCAGAGGGGGGGGCTATGGGTGCTTGAGCACCTGCCCCTTTTGTCTGAAGTGCACAAAGTGCCCTTTTTCCTGTCCTCCGTGAGTTTTTACCGTTCAAATCTGTCATACGTGAATACAGGTCAGGCAATAGGACCATGCGGAAGACAGCCGCCTCAAGCTGAAGTCTATTTTCCCTTAGACCCGCCCACAAGCTCATTGATTGGCTCTGCTGGGTCATGTTAACGTGTGATTGGCTGTCCCCACTGTCACTCCAAGTCACAGCAAAACAGAGCATGACACTGCTACCGGTGTTTTGCTTGTCAGCCACGATTCCGCTTTCATCTGCCTGTAAGTTTTTATTCTGCCTGCATCACATCAGCTGGACGAATTTTAATATCAGAGTTTTGTTTGCATTAACATTTGAGTCTGTGGTGTGTGCCTGTCTGATTAGTAGTTAGGTGCAGAGTCAAGTGGCAAGGCAGCCAACTTTTGAACTGTTCCATCGTGAGAGCGAGGGGTGTGTGTGTGTGTGTGTGTGTGTGTGTGTGTGTGTGTGTGTGTGTGTGTGTGTGTGTGTGTGTGCGCGCGCGCGCACATCGTTGAGAGAGCGTGGGGGGGGGGGGTGCGTGCGGATCGTTTCTTCTCAGATGCGTGTATCTCATGCTCAATGCGTGAGAGTTGGCAGAAAAGCGTACGAGTTCGTCTACTAGTTTACTTTAGTGACCTCTTCTGGAGTGAAAGTGAAAGTTAGAGAAACTCCCCCTCTGGAGCCTCTGCACTCTGGAGCTCGTTCCTCTCATCCTGCAGAAACTCAAAAACAAACTCAAGCTCACCTTTTCAAACCCACACAAGCAGGAGCTCAGACTTGTTCCCTTTCAATATAATTATTATTAGTAGTATTACTTATATATTTTTAAATATGTAACTTTTTTGTCAGCAGATGCATTAGAAGTTATATGATCATATTATGTAAATGTTTTATGGTAAAGTTTGAGTTTTATTAAAAATGATGAGAGATAAAATATATTATTACTATTAAAACTGTAGAACCTCAACACTATTTTTAAAAAGCTAATTGCCAAAGAGACACTTAAAGTTTTCTAAAAATTTGGTAGAATTTAATTCTATTGAGTATAAATTGGTGGAGCTGATTAAAAAGGTGAGACAGGACTGGGTGTTAAGTTGATGCTCTGAAACAACCAGAGAAAATTAAATTTGTAGCTACAAGAGCGATGTTTAGAACATGCGCCTCCAGAGTGAGAGAGCGTGCAGCTGTAGCGTCGGTACGGTTCTCGCCGCCTCTCCAGGGATGAGGAACCCAGATCTTAACTTGAAACCACCACAAACTTTATTTGTGCGTTCCTTTCATTTTATTGTGAAAACCCCCAGAGAGGAACACCCGCATCCTACTTTGTAGTTGGATATGACAAAACTCCGAGTAGTAAAGAGATCTGACAGCAGTCTCACAACAACAACAGGAATTATTTCATGTGTACAATTTTCTGAATAGTTATAATGTAACGTGCGTTTAGATCTGCTGTTATTAACCTAAAAGTGCCATCCTGCTGTTTGTGTTTCACCTGAAACTAAAACCCAGGCTTGGTGATGAGGGATTTAAGGCTCTGACTCGGCTCTACGTCTGCTTTTAAGTAAATAAGATTGTGTCCCGCCTCTTTCAACAAAACACAACCAACCTTATTACGATGTAGGTACTGATCAGCCTCAGAGCTTTTAAGATTGTTTATTGCCTCGCTGTCAGACGCAACTGAGTTCAGAAAGTAGCTAAAATGCTACTGTACGTTAGCTTTGGCCAGACTTTAAGATCACCCCCCTCCCCTCTGCTTTAGTAGGCAGACGGAGTGTAACGTGTCCCGTTTGAGCTGTGACAGCTGGTGTTCATGCATGTTTTCAGTCTCTAAAAGCCCATAAAAAGAGGATTAGCATGAAGGAATCGCATCGTCTCAATGTAAACAAATGCGGACCGGAAGTTGCTTGCATCTTTCGTGCAAAGCATCACGGGCCGTGAGAATAACGTGGATAAGCTAACCAGAAAAATGCCGACATGAAAGGGCGCATGTCGCCACCTACTGTACCGGAGTGGAACGAACTTCATTTGAGAAGTCGGTTTTCTAATGAGCATGTAAACGAGGATAAAGACTCCCAGCTTATCACCATAAGATCAACCTGGATCCACTTAGATGTTGATACTGCACATGTAACCACACTGACTTTGTTGTTTGAAACAGGACTATTTTATAGGTCCTATCTTGGTTCTGATCTCTCTTCATGCTAAAGAAGGTGTGGCAATTGATAGATGCATGACATCATGTGAGAGATTCTTATTTTCCAGTCTCAATGACAAAAAGACAACCAGAGCGACAGTGTGGAGCTCATGCCTTATTGTATTTTTGGGCAAGGTGAAGTCTGAGGAATGATTTTCAGAACTGTGCTGCTAGAATGCGTCTCCTCAATGACAATATTTGGTTCTTTGTGCACTCACTTCACAATCAGGCTTTCATGCTGATGCAGCCTGCACACAAAATATATATTAAAAAAAACCTGGATCTCAGTATAAAGAATAAAAAAGACCTCCTGGTCTATTTGTGGTTTATCTCTGCCATCAGACGGCCTCATATCAATATTCCTGACAGATCTGGAGTTTCACTCATTTGCTTTAAAACATATTTGTGTCAAATGAATGACGCTATAATCAATCTCTCTGCCAATGTCAGAGCCAATGACAAACCCATCTAGTGTTTGTTTTTGGCTTCACTAGCAGAGATAAGGCCTGCTTCGTTTTCTTAACCACATCCTGTGAAGTAAATCATGGTTTTCTCCTTTTGACTGTTTTACAAACAAGTATACCAGTAAATATGAGAAATGCACCACATCATTTCAATGTTAGAGCAGTTCAATGCCACTAAGAGCTTAAGGGATGGCCTTACAGAATGGATAATTGTCTAGGGGAATATTCAGGTAGACAACTGCTGGTTACAAACCTTTAAACCAAGCTGAGATTCCTGGAACTTCTGCTAAAATACCTCTCAATACACCCGTACTATCAGTGTTATGGGCCATATGGTCTGAAGTCTGTATTTTATTCATATCGTGTAGTTGAGCTGATCTTACAAAATCTGTTCAATCTGTGCAAATTCTTTCCTGAACAATGAATAATCAAAGTTTATTGAAATCATACTCAGTTTTTAGGACATGAAGACTAAATAACAGAATGTGTAAACAGGCCAATCATTTTTCCAAATTAACTAAGATTTGTGATTGTAAATTTTAATCTAAATTATATGGTGCTGGGCAGTGAGCACAGGGCCCACTAGTGGACCCTTGGGCCGCCCTCATGAAGTCTGTCAAGCTCTCCTAGAGTAAGTGTCTGTCCCATGGAACCTCCTCCATGCTTCTGAGAATGTGCTAGGAGACACATAAAGCCTTCTGGCAATGGCATGCATTGATGTTCTATCCTGTTGGAATAGGACTGCCTGTGTAGCCTCTGTAAGGTACAGGTACCGCCTCATGCAACCAGTAGAGTAGAACAAGTGTCAAAACAGCAGCGACACTGAACCATTCTTGCTTATTGGGTCGTCTCACTTTTGTCCCTTTAGTGCACCTGTTGTTAAATTCACCAAAACAGCTCACACTGATTACCAACCCCCTCTGGTACTCTACTAGACCAATATCACAGATGCTTCACTGACTTGATAACAAACTGATTAAAAAGTCTGCCTTTATGTTTTTGATCAGTGAACTACATCTATTTGACTGTACAGATGCTTTAAGGTTTTTAATACTAAAAATAAAAACATGGAGGACCACAATGTTCTCCCTGTAAATCATGAAAGTATTAAAAAAGGACTGTTGCATCATATTTAACAAGCAGAGCTTGGAGGGAAGTGGAGCTACACACGACCGTCAAAGCTTTGTCTTGAATAATTAAAATGTGTTTTTTGGTACTTAAATGTTTTCATACATCTTTTTACTACTTTGTATTTTGTAGACAGCCTTGAGCGTAGGCATATGTATATATTTGACCATCAGCTGCAGACTCCCACCCCTCTAAACACAATGCACGTCTCCTGAATGCTTTTGTCATACATCTTATGGGATACCTTGTATTGACACAACACCGGTCTTGCTCAGCTGTCTCTGCTGTGTTTAAAATTCTCACTGGATCACTTTATGGTGCACTAGTTCTGCCATGACTATTTTACCATGCTTGATGCACTCAGGTACAACTTGTGTCTCAGTTATGTGTTCCCCATAAACGGTCCGGGTGCTGAACATCCAGACTTTAGAATTTTTATTTACATAAACAAAATCTGGACCAGCTCTATACCCTTGGGGGGTCCTGGTGGGTGCGTGGGAGTTCACCCAACCAATCTACATGTGTGGATTTGGAGAAGGCGCTCGATCACGTCCCTCAGGGGGCCTTGTGGGGGGTACCAGGCCCTTTGACAAGGGCTGTTAGGTCCCTCTATGACCAGTGTCAGAGCTTGGTCCGCAGTAAGTCGGACTCGTTTCCGGTAAGAGTTGGACTCCGCCAAGGCTGCCCTCGATTCTGTTCATAACTTTTATGGACAGAATTTCTAGGTGCAGCCAAGGTGGTGAGGGGATCCATTTTGGTGGCCTGAGGATCAGGTCTCTGCTTTTTGCAGGTGATGTGGTCCTGTTGTCTACATCAGACTGGGATCTCCAGCTTTCGCTGGAGCGGTTTGCAGCCGAGTGTGAAGCAGCTGGGATGAGAATCAGCTCCTCTAAATCCGAGACCATGGTCTTGAGTCGGAAAAGGGTAGAATGCCTTCTCCAGGTCAGGGACGAGGTCCTGCCCCAAGTGGAGGAATTTAAGTATCTCAGGGTCTTGTTCACGAGTGAGGGAAGGGTGGAGCGTGAGATCGATAGGCGGATTGGTGCTGCGTCTGCAGTGATGCGGGCGTTATACCGATCTGTTGTGGTGAAGAGAGAGCTGAGCCGAAGGGCAAAGCTTTCAATTTACCGGTCGATCTACGTTCCTACCCTCATCTATGGTCACGAGCTTTGGGTAGTGACCGAAAGAATGAGATCGTGGAGACAAGCGGCCAAAATGAGTTTTCTCTGCAGGGTGTCTGGGCTCTCCCTTAGACATAGGGTGAGAAGCTCGGTCATCCAGGAGGGGCTCGGAGTAGACCTGCTGCTCCTCCACATCGAGAGGAGTTAGTTGAGGAGGCTCGGGCATCTGGTTAGGATGCCTCCTGGACGCCTCCCTGGTGAGGTTTTCCGAGCACGTCCAACCAGGAGGAGACCTAAAGGAAGACCCAGGACACGCTAGAGGGACTATGTTTCTCGTCTGGCCAGGGAACATCTTGGGATTCCTCTGGAAGAGCTGGCCCAAGTGGCTGGGGAGAGGGATGTCTGGGTCTCCCTCCTTAGGCTGCTGCCCCTGCGACCCGACTCTGGATAAGTGGATGAAAATGGATGGATGGAAATCCATTTTGAATAATTATAAATCAATTCACAATTTAGGTCTTCATTATGATGCATAAAACCTAGATTATATCCCCCACCACTAATATCTACAGATGTTTTACTCTGAGCTCGTTCACAGCGGTTTTGGGTTATTTAGGCAGCTTGTTTCATTCATTTATTGTCTCCAGAGAAATGAAACTTTGTGAGAACTTATCGTATAACACCAGCTTATTGAATCATGATGTGCTTGCTCTGTATGTTGCCATTTGATCTGGTTTTAATTAATAAATATAAATGAACTCAGTAAGAAAACATTTGTAACTAAACTTTTTGTCCAACAGTATGATGAAGATATTTTAACAGCTGTGAAGAAGTTTACCACCTGACTTTAGGGAACAGCTGCTGTTTGACACGTTGTTAAGCTAACTTATCTGCTTCTAAGTGACAGCTCACATGTTGAAGATGTAGATTTTCTCAATCCTGCATCTGTATCTGACATGAAAGAACACATTTACAGTCACTGTTGTGACACATTTGTGTTGGTTTGTCGCCAACAGTTCTAACTCTCCTGGATTTGTGACACAGGGACCCTGAAGAATAAGGGATTTCATTTATCTCAAAGCAACATTTATTCAAACATCTGAAAGCAAATGCACATGTCCTGTTCTGTTTAAAAAACAGATTACATGGTGAATCTAATAAGTAGTCTGTCATGCTTTTCTCAGTGCATCTGATGATTTTAAGTAGTTGTTTGTGGAATAGCGTTTGTGCCATGAGGGACAGACTCTTGTTCAGACTTTATCCTGCAATGAAAAAAGCTTTTTACCCCTTCCACTATTTATTATGATGCTCAACAGCAGCTCGGGGGCCTCTTTTGTTTGTTGTTTTATTTAATTCAGCAGCACAAGAGCTTCTTATATAAACATAAGAGATGAAAATTCATTTAATACATAATTAAATATGCTTAAAAACAAAAATATTCATTGACAAGTCAAACATACAGGCTTCAAAAAGGAAAAAGAAATGTTACAAAAAATAAATCAGAATTTCTCAAACTTGTATGCCAATATACTGTATGTAAATTTAAGGGCACCATCATATAATAATTATAACAATAAAATTAATAATAAAAAAATATATAATAATAATAATGATAAAAATAATAATAATATGTAATTTTATCTCATTTGGTTAAATCTTGAAAATATTTGTATGTATGATCCCAAGCATCAAATTAGCACTTTTTTTTACGTCTATTACCTTAAAAGGTAATTTGAAAGCTGTTTTGATTTGCTTTGACTACTTAGCTGCAGTGGCCATCTTGAATTTGGTTGACTCCAAAAGGTAAACAGCTGCTGATTTGCATCCAGTGAAAACTTTCAGGTAGTTTAATTAAGAATAATTCACTGCTTTGTTTGATATTTTGCTAGCATTAAGACAGGGTTGATTCAAATATTTAATGCAAAGATTTTTACTCATACTCTTTCGTCATCTGTTAACACTTAAAGTACATTTTGGGGAAATCTCTCTGCTTCCACACTGTAGGACCATATGTTTGCTAAGTGTACAGGTGAAACTTTGGGAGTTTTCCAATTGCAAGGAACCTTGCCTGCCTTGCCAGGCAAGACACCTTGCTTACAAGGACACTGTCCTTCGTTGATCAAAGAAAACGGTTAAATGAAACAGACTTACCCCACGTGACCGCGGCTGGCCAGAGCCCGCCCCCTGCTTACGCGCTCTGTTTATGTACCGCCCATCATAGTAATGTTAAGTTTCAATATAGATGTATATCGAGCCTTTTACTTTTTTCATTGTGTATATATTGGTTACATCAAATATGTAAGTGAGTTAGTACCTGCTAGCCACCGAAGCTGCAACTACTAAGCAACTAACCAATCATGGAAATGTGCTGCTGGCTCCTGATCACATCTGTTTGAAAATACCGTGCTGTATTCTGGGAAATTCTTGACCAAGAGAAGGCAACAAGGCACCTCTCATGTATCCTTGGTGAATTAGCTAAACGGCTAACAAACGGTGCACAGACGCCTTGCTAGCACATGAACATTGGAAACGATTGGAACACGCCTTGGCGGTTCCTGATGACGTATCTCCTAGGCAACCGGGGCGGGACCAAGGCATCAAGGTGCGGTTCCTTGCAATTGGAAAACACCCACAATCACCTTTCACAGAATGCTATGAAGGCAAATGACAATATCTCCCTTGACAGCAGAAAACAGAACAGACAACAGAAGACAAAACTCAACTTTGCATTACGTGATGCTAAAAGGTAAAATGTCTGTATTTGATCTAGCACCTTATAGAGTCCTAGAACCCCCCAAGGCACTTTAAAAACAATTAGTCATTCACACACTGGTGGTGATGAGCTACAATGTAGCCACAGCTGCCCTGGGGCGCACTGACGGAGGCGAGGCTGCCGTACTCTGGCGCCATCGGTCCCTCCGACCACCACCAGCAGGCAAGGCGGGTTAAGCATTCTCTGCCGGGAGCCGGGATCGATCCTCCGATTACTGAACAACCCGCTCTGCCTCCTGAGCTACTGCAGTAACTTTAAATATCCATTAATCTTTCAAGTTGTCCAGTTTATTTTGAAGATAAAAATGAACACTCATTAAGAACAAAAATCATCCCAGATGGTTGACACAAACATTAAATCTTCCCATTAGTGAATACCGTCTCACTGTTTCCCATTGTGCAGATGAGTTTATAGAACATCTGTAACCACTTGTAAACCCCTCTGTGCTTGTTTGTTTTGACTTGGGTTGAGAACTGCCTAAAGGGTTTGTACGTATCATTAAAACTTTTTTATTTTTGATCATTGTTCATTCCTCTGTGCAGTTCTCTCTTCCTCCGAGGAGCTCGTATGGTCTCCACATCAGCCTGACTTTAATCCAGACTCCTCCTCTAACTTGTGATATGGTTATTTTCCCCGCTCTTATCTGAAGAGTTGTTCTCTATAACAAATTTTTTAAAGGAAGGCATTAAGAGGCTTAACGGCGGCAGTGCTTTAGCAGCCAAAAGGTCACTTATACAAATTGGGTTCATTAATCTTCGAGTGTATGGCAGCCGCAGAGGGACACTCTTCACACACGCAGACGCAGATTAAAGTGGAAAAAGCACTGGTAGATTAGCCCCCCCAAAAAGAAACTCTCGGAATAATAAAGACTCGTCTGACAAAGTTGAGACTTGGCTCTCTAAAGTTCGATTGCCACTTTCACTCATATCAGAGGGAGCTGCGCTCAGTAGTAGGAGGAGGGGGTAGAGGAGCCTGGAGTAAAGTTTGACTGAGCTGTGATTATACCATCACAGATGATTATAGTCAGGCATTCCTCTGACCCAGTGCATGACAGAATCTCTCACTTTTCTCTCTCGTTTCCCTTCTTTTTCTTCTCTACATATTTAGTTTGGGGCCAGCTCTCACAAAACCACCTGCAGAATCTCAGAGGTAACAAAATCTGAATGTTTCACTTCAGGCCCTGAGACCTAAAACTGTCTGAATTCTACATTTAAAAAGGGGCTGAAATGAATAAAGGTCATCAAACATCATTAATGAATGAAACTCTTTCAGTACTCCTGGATTAGAGTGATGGTCTGAGGCTGCCTTGCTGCTTTAGGATCTGGATGACTTGTTATAATTGAGTAGCCTAAAGAACTAGACCAAATTCTTGCCTTGCAAAGTTTGGTCTAGGCACGCTTCTTTGGAACCCTCGCAGCCTGATCCACTGCTGTGGCTGTCCAATCACAGCTCGCTGTAGTTTTGGTTGGGCCAATCACAGGGCTCTATATTGCAGGCCAATCACAGAGCGGGAGTAGCCAATGACGTCAGAGCTGCAGCCGTGAACACATGGTGGCAGCGCAAGAACCACGTTCGTTTGAAACGGCTTTGTCATCAACATTGGATTATTTAGACTCCAACGTGCGTAAGTCTGTCTGATATACTTAGCGGCTTCTTATTTTTATCAAACAAAGTAGTGCAATGTCCCAGTACACCTGATATTCACATGATTTTCATACAAAAATGACAGAAATCATTGATGTCAGAAGCCATTGCTGCCTCCCTCTTCTTTTCCGTCACTGTGGTTCCGTCACATTGTTTGTTACTCTGATTGGTCCTAGCGCTATCCAATTGCGTGCAGACAGTTTGAAAGACAACCGTAGATCCCGCCTCACGACTGAGAGCCGTCAATGGTTCGTGGCCAGATTATATTCACATATAGAGGATGGCTTGCCAGGCTAGTAATTGAGTGAATCATGACTTCTCTATACTAGAAAATCCTGAAGGACAGTTTCTGACATTTGACCTTAAACAGGAAAACTATGGCTACGCAAAATAAAAAATAAAAATCCCATCACCATATTATTTTTCGGAAAAAGGTAGAATGCCTTCTCCAGGTCAGGGACGAGGTCCTGCCCCAAGTGGAGGAGTTTAAGTATCTCGGGGTCTTGTTCACGAGTGAGGGAAGGTTGGAGCGTGAGATCGACAGGCGGATTGGTGCTGCGTCTGCAGTGATGGGGGTGTTGTACCGGTCCGTCGTGGTGAAGAGAGAGCTGAGCCGAAAGGCGAAGCTCTCAATTTACCGGTCGATCTACGTTCCTACCCTCACCTATGGTCACGAGCTTTGGGTAGTGACCGAAAGAACGAGATTGCGGATACAAGCGGCCGAAATGAGTTTTCTTCGCAGGGTGGCTGGACTCTCCCTTAGAGATAAGGTGAGAAGCTCGGCCATCCGGGAGGGGCTCGGAGTAGACCCGCTGCTCCTCCACATTGAGAGGAGCAAGTTGATGTGGCTCGGGCATCTGATCAGGATGCCTCCTGGACGCCTCCCTGGTGAGGTTTTCCGGGCACGTCCAACCAGGAGGAGACCCAAAGGAAGACCCAGGACACGCTGGAGAGATTATGTCTCTCGGCTGGCCAGGGAACGCCTTGGGATTCCCCCGGAGGAGCTGGCCCAAGTGGCTGGGGAGAGGGAGGTCTGGGCTTCCCTCCTTAAGCTGCTGCCCCCGCGACCCGACTCCGGATAAGCGGGAGAAAATGGATGGATGGATGGATATTATTTTTCAAATCATCATCAATATATATCACAATATAGTCATAGTCAAGTGGTCATACACTCTTTATTTCAATTAATCAGCCATGGTATCTAGTTTCAGGAAGTAGAAGTTAGCCAGGGTGGGCAGCAGAAAACGGCAGGATTTGGAGTCATACTCATTACTATTGACAGCACTGTGATTCTTCTATTGTCTCCAGTTGCTCTGCATTGTACATGCCTCATCTAATATCACAACCCTGAACGTGTTCCACCATGTTGAGGAATTGCTAATGCTAATGGTTAGCTACCACTAGCGAGACATGCTCTGCTCTCTCTTGGCCTGGGGCGGACTGGCCATCTAAGAGTTCTGGAGAATCCCAGAACGCCCCCCAGTCAGAGATATTTTCCGACCGTTTGAGCAGACACGTGCATTTGTGGCCCACTGGAGGCCATTTTGCAGGGCTTTGGCAGTGCTCCTCCTGTTCCTCCTTGCACAAAGGTTGAGGTAGTGGTCCAGCTGCTGGGTTGTTGCCCTTCTTCGGTCTCCGCCTCTCCTAATGTACCGGCGTGTCACCTGGTAGCGCCTCCATGCTCTGGACATTACGCTGACAGATACAGCAAACCTTCTTGCCACAGCTCACATTGATGTGCCATCCTGGATGAGCTGCACTACCTGAGCCACTTGTGTGGGTTGTAGACTCCGTCTCATGCTACCACTAGAGTGAAAGCACCGCCAGCATTCAAAAGTGACCAAAACATCAGCCAGAAAGCAGGAACTGAGAAGTGGTCTGTGGTCACCATCTGCAAAACCACTCCCTTATTGGGGATGTCCTGCTAATTGCCTATAATTTCCACCTGTTGTCTATTCCATTTGCACAACAGCAGGTGAAACTGATTGTCGATAAGTGTTGCTTCCTATAGTGGACAGTTTGATTTAACAGAAGTGTGATTGACTTGGCGTTACATTGTGTTGTTTAAGTGTTTCCCTTATTTTTTTGAGCAGTGTATGACGAATATTGATAGACATTTGGGTCAAAGAATAAAAGACAAAAATGAATATTGACAGTTACAAAAATCCAATCAGGAAACGGAAACGATGGGAAGAACAGACAAAAGAAACAATCAGCAAATGGAACAGGCGGGACTAGACAAGAGTCCAGAGGCTGGCCACTGTTTGAACAAGCTGCGGTAACAGTTGAACAATTTATGTCTAAACGGAGAAATTGTCCACTACTGAAAGGAAAAGCATTAAATGTGACGATCTGAAAAGTCTTGGTGAGTGCACATCCAGGGTTTCCCCTGGTTTTAAAAGTGTTACAGTGGAAGCAGCGAGTGTTGGTGGGGGCAGGTCAGGGCACGAGGAATAGATTGCTGCTGCAGCCAAACTGACCTCACGGAGCCGTGAATCTGGTTGTATCGTTTTCGTGGCGCTGCTACAGCCAATATTATCAGCGTTCGGTGTTCTAGCGTGTGGGTTCTCTCCGGGTACTCCGGCTTCATCCCACGGTCCAAAAATATGACTGTCAGGTTGATCAGTCTTTTAAACCGGACAGCGGTGTAACAGCCACTTGTAATGTGTGCATCCTGGGCATTCAACATGCTGGAAAAGACAGCTGCATGATAAGCAGCCTTCAAAACGAAATACTTTCTCCTTCGCCTATTTTCCCTTCAGGCGTCGCCACTGCGAACCATCGGTCTGGGTTAAGTCCCAGTTCACAGCGGCATCTCTAACAAAAACACGGAGCCAGCCAACAGCGAAAATTACGTTAATAAACAGAGAAATTGCCGACAACAAAACGTTGGATTTTCTCATTCAGCAACATCTGAGCTGAACACGCTGGTAGCTTTATGGTGCTGTGGGGAAAGCCTGCTGTGGCACCGTGGCTATGGAACCCAAAGTGTGCCACAAACCACTGGCGTAGGGTGTGCCGGGGCAACCGGTGCACCGGGGCCCACGGGCCCTAGGGGGCCCGAGAGAGAGAGAGAGTGAGAGAGTGAGAGTGAGAGAGTGAGAGAGTAAGAGAGTGAGAGAGAGAGAGTGAGAGAGTAAGAGAGTGAGAGAGAGAGAGATCGCGCGCCGGCTGGCCGTGCAAGAGAGGAGATGAGGAAGCGTCTCAACTCGGACACGTGAGCGCATTAATATCTTCCATGATGTGTTCTGTGTTGCAACCTAACGTCGCGCTAATGAAACACAACTCCAGTGCATTCGGGCTGTGATCATGTTGGGAGAACCGGTTTAGGGTTCCGTTTTTAGTGCGCACTGCTGCGGAGGAGCGCAGAGATGGACACCAGCTGTCAGGATGATCAGATCATCAGACTCGTCTCCTTTTTAGGGACAGAGAGAAATTAAAACTTCTATCAACATGGTGCTGCTGTGTCAGAAGTTCTAAACTTTATTATTCTCTTTCATGGGCCAACTTGATGGTAAATTGTTAAATTCAACTTTAACCTGAGGTCCGAATTCTATTTGGTGTGATTTAAAAGAAAAGATTAGTCAACTCAAAAATGTGAACAAAATATTATAGATAAAAATACATTTATATTAAAATGTTGACAAATTTCCCACAAAAAAAGAAAGAAGGAACATTTTTAAACTTAAAGTCAGTATCAAGTGTGTCTAAATAATAACAAAAAGGTCTAAATTAAAGAGAATAAAATATTATGTATGTATGTGGACACGGGGTCTCTGGATATTAAGACAACTGGAGGAAGCTTTAGGTTTACTTTCAGTTACAGTCGATGATATTCTTGTTTTCCACATCTGCTTCTCTTCAGACACAATCAGGAGTCAAAAGTCCCCCAAAAAAGTCATAATGTCCCCAAAAGACATTGAAGTTTTTAGTTCGCTGGTTAGTCAAAGAGATCCATCAGCTGGCTATCATTAAATCCTAATTCAGCCCACAGACACCTGCTGGTATTATTATTATCAGCAAATATAAAATAATCATCAACATTTTTTATTGGAAGTTTATTCATTTTTAACGTTTTAACGCCTGGTTCATGCTTGTACACATGTCTGAAATTCAGATAATGAGATCATTGGGTTAAAAAGCTTTAGGCCAGATTTCCCTTTTTGTGTTATTTATTGATGTTAGTGATCATTTAGTTTGCTTTTAAAGCTCATATTTCACTAGTTACATTAGAAACAACATCATTACAACTCAATAACCTGCTAAAATGCACTAGAAACGACGTCTTCCTCACAAATGTTTTTTAATCAATATCAGTACCCTGCTCTCCCCCTTCTATCATAGATCAGATCCATTTACGATCATCGCAACTTTTTTCACAGTAGTATTTGGTTATTTGATTCCTCAAGATGTTATTGGGGGGCCTAAAGCAACACCTGCACCTGCAACCATGGATGATTTTAAGTCTCTTTTAAAGACTCATCTTTTTAGTTTGGCTTTTAATACTGAATGAGCAGAAACCTTCAGGCTGTTTTTATCACTGACATCTGTTTTAATTGAAATTTTCTCTTGGCGTTGTGTCCTTTTTGTGGTTTTGTTTTACCATGTACAGCACTTTGGTCACTTCGTGTGTGTAAAGTGCTTTATAAATAAAGCTTGATTGATTATAGTCTACAGCTCCTCTAACATTAGCCGTTAGCATGTCTGGCTGCTACTGTGCCATCTGTGTGGCTCTATTGCAGCCACATGATTGGTCCAGTGTGGAGTAACTCTTATGATTAGACGTTCATCTATTCTTTATAGTGAAGGTTTATATCAAAAGTGCTCATGTGTCTATACTGCAATCGTTTTATCGCCCAACTCTAAGGAAACCTCTCCAATATGGCTGAATTAAAGCGATTCTGCAAAGAAGAGTAGGACAAAATTCCTCCACAGTGATGTGTGAGACTCAACAGTCATCACTGTTGTTGCATTTATTTGTTCACAGCTAAGGTCTATTACATATTTTCTTCTGTTTAGAAATTTGGTTAATGAAAATGTGCTGCCCACCTGCAACTGTTTTTGATATTTTTCAGGGATCAGTATCCATGCATCATCAGTAACCTTCACCTCATCCATATATTTTTCTGTACTAGTTATTTTCATAAATGCTTTGACTTTTTGCCTATAGGATGTATTTAGGATGCGCCATGGCGGGATTTTTTTTCCTAGGTTGTGATCTGTGTTTCAGTTTTGTTTTTTGACGGTGCTATCTCGATTTTATTTGTTGTAACGTAAGAGGCCCCGCTCCAACACGAGATGGCTCATCTCCAGCAGTTTCATCCTCTAGAAATATAAGTTCATAAATAAATAAATATCTAATCATACAAATCTGGACTACACCCTTTGATGTGACTGAGTATCACACCAATGGAGATCAATAAACATGTTACTAACAGGTTTAGTGGTCTCTGATCTCTGCTCAAGAAATCTTTACTACCTATAAAAATACATCTTTATAAAAATCTAATGACTACACAGTAAATGAATGGGTTAGGGTTAGGGTGTGTGCCTCTGCCAAACCTCAACCAGAATCATAAAATATATTTAAACTAGTGCTGTCATGAAATTTTAGATTAATTAATCATGACTTGTAATTAATTAATCTAATTAATCTCTTTTTTAATCTCACCTACTAATGGCTGAGAAAATCCCTCATTTTGATGTTTTTTTATTTAAATTCATTACATTATTGTGGCAGACTAAAAGATTAATATATAACAAAAAACTGGCTTTATAAAGTCATTTATTGTTTAACAGACTTCTAAACTTTCCTTATACATCACCAAGGCAGAATAACACTGTGCTCTTTTGTCAGTCTCTAATAATTAGAAATTAAAAATAAAATAAAACAACAGGTCCATATAGAATAAACTCAGTTAACACATGAAGCTCATGAACGCTTTTTTGAGCAATGCAAATAATGATCACAGAACTTGTTACTAAAACATTGATCTAAAATTAAAATAGACCTGTAAATTACAGAGCTGTAAGTTAGCATATCAACACTGACAGTTTATCACAAAATAAAATGCTGAAAAAGCATTAAGCACTCACTCTCTCACTTCTGACATGTGGTATGGCATGATAGGTAAATATAAATATAATTACTAGGGGTGGGAATTGAACGCGTTAATTATGATTAATTAATTAGAAAAAATTAACGCGTTAAAAAAATTAACGCATTTAAGCCCGAGGGTTCCCCAATTGGGGGATGTTGAAGTTTAGCAGCAAAATCCATGCCCTAAATATCAATCTAGTCAAGCTGCACCTCTAAAGAAAGCTCAGAACCTTGGCTACAAGACCGTGTAAACCTTTTTTATGTGCTCCAAACACAACTAACACTACAATCAAATGAGTGATCAGAAATCCCTCTTCATGTGTTTTTGCCTTCATTTCTGTCTCTAATGATGCTAAATCAAATCAAATTGCACACATTCTATCAACCCATTATTATTATTATTATTATTATTATTATTATTATTATTATTATTATTTTAAAGACAATACCATTATCAAAATGTACTTAACATAGTATTGTACTGTTAGGTCTGTCCTGTTTTTGCCAGTGATACACATATATTTTTTATCCTACAATTTAAAAGCATTTTTTAGAAATGAAAAGAGCTTGTGTTTACAATAATAATGTCAATGACTATTGTTTGATTCTCTGTCTAATTATTTTTAATTTTAAAATAATTGCTTTCGGGGCAAATTTTCTTGAACGATTAAAATGCGATTAATCAAGATTAATTCATTAAAAAGCCCTTAATTAATTAGATTAATTTTTTAATCGAGTCCCACCCCTAATAATTACATAAAACAAATACAAAAATGTAAAATAAAAAATCCAGCTAGTCTAGAAAGGTCCCAGTAAAGTTACAGATTAAAAATGAGATTAATGCAATTAAAAAAAATAGTGCACTAAATGTGGCTGTGATTAATTAATCTCAATTAATGCGATGCTTTGACACCACTGATTTAAACCCAACATTCTCCAGGCAAATAGTATTTATGAACATTAGAAAAAGTTGCAAATGGATATTAGAAAAATGATGTTTTTCTGGACAAATCTTCCTCAAAGTCCAGATGTTAAATGTCATTAGTCTCAGTTCTGCCATCAGGAAGCGTTTTAATAATATATAAGTCATAAATGACTTATCAGCTCCTTTTTCATCTCAGTGTCTTTTCTTCTCTTAGCTGTGGAAGGTCCATAAACCCAGTGAAAGTCTGAACATGTTCTACAGCTTTGAGACTCTAATTCAGTAATGAATGGTTTGTTTTATTGTTTTGCAGGATTACCCTTGCCAAAAGACAATAGTCAACACCTGCGTTTTATGTCAACCAACCATTGTTTGGTGCACATAGTAAAACATGAGATTCAGGCTATAATAAAAGTTCTTTATTAGTCAAAGAAAAATAATCACAGAAAATAATCATTAAGGAGAGCCTTAACTGCTCTAATGAAACTAAACTCATAAAAACCTGTTGTAATCAGCAAGTGTGCAGATGGGATTTGATGCCACTCATCCTCCCACATACAACACACACATTTGCATCCTGAATTCGCATTTCATATTCTATCCACTGGGTGTGTAATGACGCCCGTTATTAAAGCGGGTAATTGTCTTACAGGGGTGCTGTGTTATTGGATCTCAGAGCGGTTCTGCAGAAACAGTCAGTGGCAGCTGGATGTAAAGTCGCTGAGCAGTGAAATAGGGAGCAGGGCTGAGCACACACACAGAAGATAGTATCAGCATCAAAGGGAGATGCTAGCATTGTGCCGTCTGACCCTAGTGAATGGCACTCAGCCCACCTGTTACCTTATCCCCCCCGAGACTCTCACTAACTCCATGCCTCTGCCTCCTGGAACCAGAGACTCGGCTCACAAGAAAATCTGATAAAGACTCTGCACTGTGAGCTCCGGCCATCAAAGACTCCAGGCACAGAGGCGCTGAGACACCGGGCCTTGGAGTAAACGAGGTCATGTGATTACAGCAGAGGTTCAAAACAGCCTGGACCCAAACAAGGGCACCTGGAGACGAATAGCTTATTAATCAGAGAAATAAAACAGTTTTTTCCCCTCACAGACGATCTTAAAACTCTAGTAAAGCACATAAAATGTTTCATGTGCAGGAACTTTCACGTTCTGATTCAAGTGTCTCAACCAGCAATCATTATAATGAATGAATGAATAAATAAAAAAGGACACTGGAGTCTTACCCAGCTTTGCAGTCACTGTGAGGATTTATTCATTTTCTTTCACCAGCTCCGGTGGCCTAGTGGTAGAGTGTCCGCCCCGGGACTGGGAGATCGGGGTTCGAATCCCAAATGTGGTCAAATGCGGAGATGTAATTTCACCAGTGTGTGATGATGACTTGAGACTTTAACTTTGACATCAACTTTGAATTTAACTTTGAATCATGCTGTGACTCTGCTCGCTGGTCGGTGCCGACTCATGCTTTAACGCGACCACGGCTTCCTGTTAAGCAGAAGAGATCAGTCAAACTTTCCCAGAAACACAATAATCGTAGACCTCCAGACATTTGAAAGCCTTTAATTCTCCATGAGTGAAGGGTCCAGGGCTTCCTGTTAAATAGTAATAAATGTCTCACCAGCAGAGTTGTGGAGAAAACACCAGCGAATCGAACCAACGTTTTCCGTCATCCCAGAGCTCAAACGGGCTTAAATAACTTTATTTTTGTCTTCATTACATATTTTAAGCTCCTCTCTAAACCTCCTCTTGTCTTTAGATGTTAAAGTGTTTATATTTTGGGGATTTCGCCCGTAAACTCGCCTGAAAATGTAAATTGCGTATTAATAGCAGGCCATACGGTTTGTGTTGTTGCAACACAGCCACTCGTGCACAACGATGAAAAAAATATGTCAACAAAGATCCTCCTATAGCTACAGCCTACCTTATACGTAGCAGAGGGGCCTGATTCCTGATGGGCTGCAGGTGTGGCTGAAGAAAAATAAATAAAAAATGGGGTAAGAGACTGCCTGGAATCTGAGTATCTGATCAAAAAAACTAAGAGGAGAAAATTTTAGGCATGCTTTAGGATGTTTATATAAGTTATTTTTGCTCAAGTCATAAGAATCTCCTCCATCCATTTCTATTGCTTATTCAAAGGGACACAGGTCCAAGGGGGGGAAGCCCAGACATCCCTCTTACTAGTGACACTCTCCTGCTCTTCTCGGGGCATCCCAAGGCCAGAGAGAATGTAAAATCCCTCCAGCGAGTTCAGGGTCTGCCCCAGGTTATCGGCATGAATTTGATATTCAGCTGTATTTTATGGTAAACTTTGGTTTAAGAAAGAGAATTTGCTGCAGAATATAGAATTAATCAGCACTGACCCCTGATGCAACCCGTCACTCACACTCAGACACGATTACCTGTTTGAATCAACAACAACAAACCCGTCCTCCTTCACAATAAACTCCTATTTAACACCGGCCATACAAACAACATTAAGCTAGTTCCTGTCCAGCTGTGCACAGCGAGAGGCCGGGCTGGCAGGAGAAGAAAGACGTGAACAATCACAGCACCCCGCGGTCTGCTCTTGAGCCTGCCAGCTGGTGTCATTGGAGCTTTCCTGACTCGGACTGTAAAGGTGAATTCTCAGTAGATTTATTGTTTTAAACACAGATCTTTTTATGAGGTTATTTTATCAGCAGGGCGCTTTCTCAAATAGTCCATTGGCAAATTGTTACGTGAACTCTTGTATATCTTCGTGCAACTTTTCTCACTTTACCCACCGCGCTAGCGTTAGGGGTCAGAGAGGCCAGAGATCCAGCTGAAAGCATGGTGGTGTCACATTTTTCACTTTGTGGGGGAAATGAGGCAGGAGGTTATTCTAACTGGATTTAGCCGGTTTTTTAAGTCACCACTCTTCCTTGAGAGGGAAAACTTCCGTGCCCAGAGGAAAAGAATAAAGCATCCAGCAGCACTGCATTTTTCAAGCTTATGGCACGTCACAACATATTTAATTCTCTGCAAAGCCAAAAAACACTCTGTAGATTTGCTGTGTCTGCTTGTTAACTTAAGAATGACCTGTAAAAACACCACGCTGGCGTTTGTGCTAAAGCACAGTGGCACACTTCTTCTAGTATTTACATAGCGACTTGAAAAGCCGAGCTATTTCCTCCTTTGCCAGACCAACGGCGGCCAAGACCGAGAAAAAACAGGTCTTTCAGCCCATCCTGAGGGAAATGTTTTCCTTTTACTACCAACCACATACATTTTACACATAAAAGGGTCAAAGCCAGGATTTTCTTTTAGCAAAATAAATACGGGGTTTTATTTGCCTGCTGTCCTAATTTATGCAAAGTCTTAAATTAGACAGAGGAGGACAGGGGAACAGGGGGTGTTTGGAGAAAATTGGTACTCAAGATTGTTATCTAGGATTAGTAACAACATGGATATCTCAATGCTATTAATAAATTACTAAGCATCAAAAATGCACATCCCAGTCATAATGCAACAAATGCACATGTATGATGTGCCATAAACCTCCTGCAGGAGCGTTCATCCTGCAGTTTTTAACCTTCTGTGAGATTTGTCCATTCACCTCAGTCACATCCTTCATATCAGCCCCTCATCTCTTGTCTCATGAAAGGCAGTCCATTACTGCATATTAGCAGCAGAGTGAGGCAGGCAGATAAGGGAGGCTGCTGATCAAACACGCAGACAAATCACCAGTGACAGAAACACACATTTGTTGCTCAGCATTTAGCTTTGATCTCTGACTCTGCTTGAGAGCCGAAGAGAGGCAAATCTCAGCCTTTGAACTGGAGCTTTTCAGCCGAGGTATTTCTCCGCTCTCTTATACAGAACTGTGTGAACACTTGACTCATCGTATGGATTCCTGCTCCTCGACTGATTGCGCTGACGTATACAGCAGGGAGACGGCGTGGGGATTGATACAGTGGGGCAGAACATTTGCATCATTCACGGAACATGACAAAAGTGACGTTAGTGCTGGTTTCTTTTAGCCTAGTGAACTAGACCAAATTCTTGCCTTGCAAATGTGGCAAGGTGGACAAACGAGGGCCCGGGCGGGATTCGAACCTCAGACTCCCGGGTGAGAATCATTCACGTTAACCAGTCATTCTTTGGCTGGGAGTCTGGGGTTCGAATCCCGCCCGGGCCCTCGTTTGTCCACCTTGCCACAATTGGCGTTGTTGGCAGGATCCATGTAGAACTGTGAGGTTGGTCCATGGATGTGGAGTTTGTGGCACCCTGGGCAGGAGCACAGGGACGTGCTTGTGGAAAGAGGGGGAAGATGTGACAGGGTGAGCATGTCATTACTGTATTGCGATTGATCATGCGCCTGGGCTGCTTGGACACAGGCATATCCCTTTGGCTGACTGGTTAATGCGCATGACTCTCACCCGGGAGTCTGAGGTTCGAATCCCGCCCGGGCCCTCATTTGTCCACCTTGCCACACAAACTTTGGTCTAGGCACGTTTCATTGGAACTCTCGCAGCCCGATCCACTGCTGTGGCTGTCCAATCACAGCTCGCTATAGTTTTGGTTGGGCCAATCACAGAGCAGGAGTAGCCAATGACGTCAGAGCTGCGACCGCGAACACAAACAACATGGGAACCACGTTCGTTTGAAACGGCTTTGTCATCAACATTGGACGATTTACCCCCAAATTCCACTATCTCCGCTCCGCTCCGGCACGAACTCCGCAGCAAAAACGGTTCCTTTGTAGTCAATCAGAGCTGTTCCACTACTGCGGCTGTGCGGCGCAGTGCGCCGCCCGCCGTTCTGCCATCCGGCAAAAATAGGATCGATTCTATTTTTGCCGGACGCCGGAGAACCTCCGCAGTCAATGTACAGAAATCACCACCGCGCAACAGGAAAGTGAGCAAGCACAACTTCCGTTATTTCACAATAAATCTATAAACAAAAGCGTTTTTTTGTTTCATATGCACAGGTATTTTTATCTAATGACTATTACATGTATACACATATGTCTCAAAACATTTTTTACGTGTTTACACATTTGAAGACAGTGTTAAAAATATTTTAATCACAGAATGATTTGTTTGGATCTAACTTCCGCATTTATTGCTCGGACTGTGTCGCGAGATCTCGAAATTCCCGCGCATGCCTGTTTGCGCACCTCAGGTCTCCGCACCGGGGCAGAGCAGTTGTAGAGCGGGTATAGTGTGAATTGAGTTCGGAAGCGAGCGGCGGCGGAAAGCGGGGGTGGAGCGGAGATAGTGAAATTTCGGGGGACTCCAACATGCGTAAGTCTGTCGGATATACTTAGCGGCTTCTTACTTTTATCAAAGTAGTGCAATGTCCCAGTTCACCTGATATTCACGTTTTTCATACTAGACGCCGTTGCTGCCTCCCTCTTCTTCCGTCGCTGTGATTACGTCATGTTGTTCGTTACTCTGATTGGTCCTAGCGCTATCCAATTGCGTGCTGACAGTTTGAAAGACAACCGTAGATCCCGCCTCATGACTGAGAGCCGTCAACGGTTCGTGGCCAGACTATATATTCACATGTATAGGATGGCTTGCCAGGCTATGTTTCTTTGAGAGGCTGAGCCTTTAATGAGGTGACCGGGACCTATTACAGGAGACGTTGGTGTTATCTCAGAATAACTACAAATAGATGTCAGCAGGTTGTGATTGAAACACCGTTCGGAGACAATGTGCACACAGCCAATAGATGCACTCAACACACTGATAAGCTTTAAACACCAATCTTCTGATCTCTTATCTGCTCTAATATCACCCTTGAATTCGTTTTTATCCTTGCACGATTGTACAAGCCCATAAACAGCTGAGGGCACAAAATGACAAATACACAGCAGCCATGTCGGCTGTCAGCTATGGATCATCTCATTTCCTGATCGGCCCAGCCCAGGCCCCCTGTGTGTTATTACAAACAGCCCAGATCATGTGACAGGGGAGGGAGATTACTGCAGAAACTAATTACGGCTGCTCTGTGTGTTCCCTGCTGGAGAACAGTGGGGTGACTGTTTGGTCAGGCGGCCTGATACTCGACCCCCCCGTGTCCCCCTGCAACCACATAATGCCCATTGCAAACAAAGACCTCGTCAAAGCCAAACGGACCTAACCAGCCTGTCGTGAACCAGATCATTCATTTGAAGCTTGGGGGATTCCCCTTATCATGAAGGGGTGTAGGATACAGAGCCGATCATGCATCCGCACACCTGGCTCAGCGTGTCGTTTGACTACATGAGCACTGACCTTGTAGCGGTGACGGGCCTGAAACAGCAACAACAAAAAAGAGAGAATTACGGATCTCGCTCCTCTGAGTTGGCATGTTCACTGACGTGACGTCAGCACTGAATGTTACATTTTCCTTTCCCAGTGTCCCGACCCAGCTGCATTATTGATGGTACAAGCTGCTCTGGATGCTGCGTACGATCTCTGCCCTGGCTGTAGCATCACCAGCCCTGGCACAGCACCATTCAGCGGTTTTATTACCTACAGCACAATAGGGCTGTAGAAAGGCCAACAGCTACAGCCTGCTAGTCCTCACACAGAAACAACTGTCAGCCAGCATTTGCTCTGAGTCAACCAGCATAAGAGTCACACAGAGCTATTATTACGACACAGCCCAGGGTCAGGCCGGGGCTCCACGGTGAAACAAAGTGATCCTGTGTTATCCCTTTCAGCTCTGCTTTTCCACAAATCAGCACCCTGTTATGCCTGGGCAAAGATAATTTCACATCCAGAGCAACCTCAAATCCAGTTCGGCAGATCCAGAAAACACTCGTGTAAGAACGTTTTATGAAGGAAACTGGAAGGTGTGCAGGCGCAAGATGTCCTTTTTCAACACTTACACGGTGACCTCTAAAGCCTCCTGCCCTCTTATAGCATAAACAGTTGAATATACACACCAGCACTTATTCCCAAGCACACGTTTCGCTGGAGAAGATCAAGGCCCTGGCCGGTAAACCAAACAGTGGGGGATGGGCGGCGGGGATTGTATTTCTACAGGACATAGCCCCTGTGTTTTTGTGTGCAACCGGCCCCAGGCACATCCCAGCTCCAGCCAAGTGCCAGTGCCAAGACTAGCACAGGCGCCGAAGCTGGCTGGACAAGTCTGATAGCACTTTTACAAGTGGGAATCCGAGAGCCACTGTGCTTTTAAAGCTTGGCCACTCGTGCTGCATCTCAAATGACATCCTCAAGCCACCAATAAAGCAATAATCTTGACCACTCCTGTGTCAAGTGGCTCTCTGGTTATAAGTAATGCACTATCTGTGAGTCTGAGCGATTTTATCTGGGCTCTTGGGGGTGATCAACCTTCCTGGACACAATTCTGAAGTTCTATAGGAGCTGAAATGACAAATGAATCACAGGTCATCATAAGTGGAAGATGAACGGAGACTGGTTTCGTCCTAAGCCAGAATGACAGTATGGATGGATGTCTCATTTTGTGTGAATTCTTGCTCCAGCTGGATAACTTGCTTCAGAAAACACGCAGGCTTAAATGATTCTGGTAAAAACGCAGCTGAAAAGTGAGTAAAGCTGCACACTATGCGGTTACCTCTAATTTCACCTTCTCTGCACCAGATTTCATGCACAGCAACATGCTCTCTAGCCAGCATTACTTCCAATTTATTTATTCTGTTACTAGCCTCATTTGAGAAATTACCCCGGCAACATATAAAGTAATTTTCTGAGCAGACATCCGCTAATTTCCTCTGCTCACTTCTGCTCCCCAGCCAACAGAACTGATGATGATTATGCGAGCCGAAAGATCCAGACTCGGTGGACCGAATAGTAATGTTTCTGAATCCGTGTCTAGGCCTGTATCACCCTTCTGTACACTCATATATTATTAGCACTACACACTACACTGATTCCAACGTGCAAAGATATCTGCAGTGATTTGTTATTGCACTTCCGATAAAGCAGGGGGGATTTAAAACAGCAGAATATTTTATGTGAAAGGCCAAAATGGAGGTTTAAATCATTTTTAGCACTTTGTTCAGGTCTTCTGTGAGATCCTCTGTGCCTGGTATAAACATGTTGATGTACAATTACCTTGTTTATAACATATGAAGACTTGCTGCACTTAGTACTCATTAAGTAAGTTGTTTCTCTTAAAATTTTTGATAGGTGATTAGCCACGCTCTGAAAATAATCTTCCTTCTCAATCGTTGTGTTCAGTGCTCAAATTACACAGGGCTCCGTGAGAACAGGGTTTGGGGGGGATCACCTCCATCATAACCTTTTTTAATGGGGGGGGGGGGTTGTATACACACGGTACACTCGAGAGAGGTCCTGGTCCGCTGAGAGTCCTTCTAAATAATGTAATATAGGGATGTTCCGATCACATTTTTTTGCTCCCGATCCGAGTCATTTGATTTTGAGTATCTGCCGATACCGAGTCCCGATCCGATTGTTCAGCAATGCATTAAAATAAGAAAAAAAGGAAAACACGTCCAAGTTTTCCTTTAATTTTTTTCTTGCTTATCATGCAGCTGTCTTTTCCAGCATGTTGAATGCCCAGTATGCACACTTTACAAGTGGCTGTTACACTGCCTTTGCTGTCCGGTTTAAAATATCACCAAAACACATATCTTAGCTCTCCTGTGGAGACAAGTTAGCTCTGCATTAGCCTACTAGCTAACAGCTGCATGTTAAGGTGTATCTCCCAGCCTGCCGTAAATTGTGGGATGTAATGGTGTTGTTTTCTTCCAAGAAACAAAGAATATTGATGTAGAGGACCTTGTTAAGATCTCTTAAAAAGTCATATTTGTTGTTTTATAAGGTTAAATCCAATGTTTTTCACCCGATCCCGATTTTTTGAAAATCACTTGATCGGGCCCGATTTCCGATCAGCTGATCGGATTGGAGCATCCCTAGTAATATAGGTTGAAACTGGATCATTTTTCAAGCTCCCTCTAGGTGTGTCAGTTGAGGGCTTCCTCTACTAACTGGTGCTGGACCCACAACAATATCTCCATGTCTCTTTTCACAGATTAGTCTTACCTTACCAGCTCCGGTGGCCTAGTGGTATGAGTGTCCGCCCCGGGACTGGGAGATCGGGGTTGGAATCCTGGTCGGGTCATACCAAAGCCTTTGAAAAAATGGGACCCAATGCCTCCTCGCTTGACACTCAGCACTAAGGGGTTGGATTGGGGGGTTAAACCACCAAATAGTTCCATCTGAATGCCGTGTCAGAAAAAATAATTGTTGGAACTCTTGACACCAAAATCCAATGGGAGTACCTCTTAAATGAAAAGTTGTTATGGTAAATGGCCTGTATTGTATAGCGCCTTCTTAGGGTTCTACAACCCCCCATGACAACACAATCAGTCATCCACCCATTCACACGCTGGTGGGGATGAGCTACATCGTAGCTACAGCTGCCCTGGGGCGCACTGACGGAGGCGAGGCTGCCGAACACTGGCGCCACCAGACCCTCCGACCACCACCAGCAGGCAAGGTGGGTTAAGTGTCTTGCCCAAGGACACGACAGCGACAGACCGAGCGGGACGCGAACCTGCGACCTTCTGATTGCAAGGCAGCCACTTAACTCCTCTGCCACCATCGCCCCCATAGTATCAAATTCTTACTGTCACTACTGCTAACTTGTATTTCAAACGTCAGCCAAACGCACTGCACTTTCCAACCGTTGCTACAGTGTCTGAATTGTTGATCGTTTATAGATTTACCATACGTCTGACCAGAACCTGAACGTTAAAGACCAAAATAAAAGCTCCACCTCCTTCTTCTGGATTCACAACTAAAAATGCAAATTTTGTTTTTCAGATAAGTATTTTTGTGAATTAATGTAGTTCTTGATTTGCTTGTGCATGTTCAAATATAAATTTTTCTTATGTGCTTTGTTTTGATTAGTTATCTCATCCTTTAAAACATCACTGGCTACGTTTACATGCGCCAAATTTCCCCTATCCGATTCAAATCTTGGTTGATCGGAAATCCCAAATCCCTGTTTACATGGACACTAACTGAAATGATCCATGAGTATACATGCACCAAGCATTCAATCAGATTAAATAGGTTGAGCATGCGCAGAGATGTCGTTGATTTGGTCGATACTTCGGTGAATTCCCGCTTCCTGCATCTTTAGATGCACTTGAGTGTATAACTCGGCATTTCTAGCCTTTCAGCCATCGAGACGTTCAATAATATTGAGCTCCCGTGTTTCCAGTCAAAAAATAGACCGCTTCTGTTTACCTCCCGCCATGTTTTCCACTTGTCCTGAGCGTCTGCAAAGGCGGAAAGACGTCTCGCTGAAGTTGCACACGTGCAGTGGGCATTATTTTACTCCAACAATCCAAATGGGTGTGTACATGGACGTCAATTGGAATGATGATCGGAGAAAACCACCTCTCTCAATCAGAATGAAATTTCATCCCTATCAGGCCGCATCGGATCAGAATATTCTGATTGACATTTTTATGTTTTTGATCTGATAGGGCGTTCATTACGATTACTTGTGCCCATGTAAACGTAGGCTGTGTCCAAATCCAGGGGTGGCGTGCTCATGAGTTCGGATTTTAAGACCAGTGACGTCACAGCGCCGCGTCGAAGACCGTCCAAATTCCAAGAATGCTCAGAATGCGGTCTTGAAATGCGTTCTTCTTTTCCCCGATTTTGAGAATGGGTGCGGTGTAGTCTCCGTGGTCTCCTCACCTCCATAATTCCCGTGATGCACTGCGGGATTGATTTCTGTAGAAACGGGAGACGCAGCAGTAGAGCTGCAGTACGACTAGTTTATTCAAATCTGACTGTACAAAAAGTAAAAGCCTGAAGTGGTTGTGTTTTTAGGCGTTTCCCGTTCTCATTAGGCCTGTAATGTGTTTTTGTATTCTTGTTCTTAATTACAGTTCATAAAATTTGTAAATCATAAAAATAAATTACACAATTAACCGTGAATAATCCAGCATCGTGGATCCATATTTTGTAATACATTTTCTTTAAGCAGTTGCTAGGTGACAGGAGTAGGGGCGGGACTTTTATTTAAGGCTAGACTGTCCACATTCACAGCTGGTAACATCCGGTCTAAGCGGTCACGGAAGAACACGTTCTCCTGAGACCAGTGAGGACGGGTACTCATGAGCATGCAACCCCTGGATTTGGACACAGCCGTAGCTAATGTTGTGTGCAGGGCAGTAGGCGGGACTTTCAGCGCCATATTTGTAGAGCAAAATTGCAGCCCCAAAAACAACATGGCAGTGCCAAACAAACATGACCTCACTTCACCATCGGGAGGCGATGGGGACACTTTGAGAAGTACACCTTCATCACCTTCTTTTGCTAATTGTAGTTAAGTTGGTTACTAAACACAGCGATTCATAATTGCGACTGGTTTCCATTAGAATCTCTAGAATAAATATGCTGTTGATCGATCTTCACCAACATGCTGAGCATTAGAGATAACTGACAACAGATGGTTTAAACGCCACTTAGGTGTCCCGTCCATTTGCCTCTCCAAACCTTTTCAGGTAATTTGTGAATGAAATCATTATTTAACAGGCTCAGCAGCCACATCCGATTGCATCATGGGTAGTGTTACTCTCCTACTGAGACGTTCGGCCTACCTACACCTGACCCCTTTACCATTTCTCCCCAAGGCACTTTCATTATGACTGTGATGTGATATGAACCGGTCGGTGTTTTATGCAGATGAGTCATATTAAAGCCAATCTGCTCATAGGTGTGGGTAAGTGACAGAGGCGGTTAGAGCAAATTTAAAGGTATATTTCTGATTCATTGTGGAATTATCAAGATCACTGTCCATTTAGCAGCAAAATAAAAAGAATCACACCCCATTAAGAGGCATGCTGCGACGGAGCTAGCAGTTACCATGCCTGGGGAAGTGAGGTGTGTTTGTTTATTTTCAGCTGGCTGGCTTTTGATTACTGAACGTTTGACGAGAACAAATTTACAGTCATGCCAACTTTCTTAGAAATCACCCAGCGTCATAAAGACAACGGGGCTTTGATGGTTTCTCTCAGGAGACTGATTGTGTCAGAACGCTTGTTAGAAGACACACACAGTTTCTTTTGAATGCATTTGATTAAGTTTGTAAATGATGTGAATTCCTCGTGGAATTACCTTTATGATACACAACTTGACACTCAAATAAAAGTCAGATCATAATTTCATCTTTCTTATGCAATTACAGTGACTCGTATATCTCTTTATTTATGACTCGAAGGAACTCTTGCATCACTCTCAGGTGCGTAAGTGCCCTGTAATACTGACAAACAACCAACATTGAAGTTAAGATCCCCACTTTAATGGAAGAATCATACAGCCTCGATGTATTATGACCAAACGGGATGAATCACGAAGGGAAATGGAGAGTGAATTAGCATCAGCACCATTCTCCTCCCCCCGCCTTCCACCAGCCTCCCATCATTCATTATGATGATCTATGGCTGCTCTTTCTGTCCTGACTTGATATTTCAGACTCATGTGAGGTGTGCATCATTAGGGAAAGCTTTTACCATTAATAAGCAGACGTTGTTTACATGACTAATACTCCAAGAAGCAATGAGGTTGAAGCATTTAGAGCAGGACATTCATCTTCTCCACACCAGTAAATATCATCCAGACGATATTGATATTTACTCACTTATAAAGGCAATGGTCAAAGGCTGCAGGCTTCATTGTGTGTTAAGAAATGAAGACGTGTAAAAATATACAGGAAGGTCAACAAGACATGAATGCTTGATGGAGAAAATTAATAAAGTAGGACATAAATGGTTTAATTTGATTTGTTAAAACAAACCTACACCAAACTAAACCGAGCTCTGAGGCCCATGCTCCTTCTGAAAGGTCTTGGGTGGGACGAGGAATGTTATTGTCACTCGATTCTACCCAATAAGTATTAGTGCCAAAATGGTTGGCATTACAAAATTAGGTAAGTTGACTTTACAGCTGAAGAAGTGATGTGGTAAATACAAACAGTATGGTTAACCAGCCAGACATCGTGGGATTTGAAAGTATAAAATAATTTCCATTGAAAGTAGAAGGTGAGTTCATTCTTTTAGCTAACCGATGTTTTTCACAAACATCCATCAGATATTTAAGCGTGACTCCACGTCTAGCCTCTTTCATAAAACAATGCCGCCAATTTGCTGCAAAGCCAAAGCGGCATCTGGGAGCATAATGTCGTTATAAGTGGTCAGACCGTGGCGGTGATGTGGCGCAATCGTGTCCTTTTTATAAAAGATTACGCAATGCCGGTATAAAGGGGGTATGGGGGCGGTCTCTGTGCTGTTTCAGACTTCCATTTATCTTGGACATAACTTGCTTTTTATTGCGCTCATTAATGACAATAATGACATTAATGACAATCCTTCCCATCTTAGATTACGGTGACATCATTTATAGGACTGCTTCCAAAAAACTCATTTATCACTCAGCAATCTGTTTGGTCACTGGTGCCCCTTTCACTACTCATCATTGTGATCTGTACTCACGCGTTAACTGGCCATCACTCCATTCCCGCAGGTTGTTACATTGGTATCAATTTATATACAAAACAATCATCGGTAGAACACCGTCATATCTTCGCTCATTACTCATCACTTCCAACAACCAGTGCATTTTACGTTCCAGTAACCTAATCTCTATGGTTATTCCCAAAGCCCGCACCTCCTTTGGCCGCTCCTCATTCCAGTTTGCTGCTCCCAATGACTGGAATGAACTGCAAAAATCACTAAAGCTCACTACCTACGTTCCATTATCTCCCTTCAATAATTCATTGCATTCAATAGTTTCTGATCAATGTGCCTGCTGCTGAGTACTTAAAGATTGTTTTAAGTCTGTTTTGGTGGCTTGTACATATATATGAGAACAGTTCTTTGTTTTTATGTCTAGCTGTTTTATCTTATCTTTATCTGCATTTTTTTAAAATCTTATCTGTGTTTTATCTTATCTGTTTGTGTAAAGCTAACTATGTGTCTGTTGCTGCTGCCTCTTGGCCAGATCGTTGTTGTAAATGAGAATGAGTTCTCAATCGACTCATCTGGATAAATAAAGGTTAAATAAAAATAAAAAAATTAAAAACTTTTTGATAATCCGCTTCTAAAGGTGTCTGTCCTCCACCGTGTAGGTTGTCAGTAGATCGTCTATGTATGCGGGGCTAGGCCATGGAGAGATAACATACAGGAAGCCAGTGAAGGGAAGCAAGCACCGGAGTGATATGATCACGCTTCCTTGTACCTGTTAAAAATCGAGCTGCAGCATTTTGGGCCAGCTGCAAGCAATTTAAAGAGGACTGTTCCAGGCCATAAAAGAGGGAGCTGCAGAGGTCTAACCAACAAGAGATAAACAGCTGGATAACATGTTCAAAGACAGATGCAGGTAGATATTGTTTGACCCTTGCTACAGTTTCATTTCAAAACTCACCTCCTCATGGACGTGGCCAGCATGGACGGTGATTTATGAACAACCTGGGACAGCCTAAAGCCCAAAGATGGCTCCTTTTTTATTATTTTTAATCACAGAACTGTTTTATGAATGAAGATAAGTTTGAGAAAGCAACTGCTTTGTGTTTTATTTAATTCGGTCTTTATTTCCTTTCCTTTGCTCGTTTTTGTTCGCTACTGGGTGATATAGATCTTCATCTGCTAATGGCTGTGTTGTTCACATGGTCCATTTCTTTCATTTGCCCCTAGAGGAATGTAAAACAGCTACAGTAAAAACTAGGGTGAATTATATTGTATTAAAAATGATTGTCCATTTAAAAATACACATCACTGATGCAAACACAAAGCCCTCCGTCCATTAGAGCTCAGTGCCAGTTCAATAGAACACAATCTGCTTTTTATGTTTTGATTAAGGGCTTATAATTTTCTCGTTGTTTGTACCCGAGTGGTTTCTCCACCGCTGACCAAATACCCAGAAGTCCAAACTGACTTAAACACTTGATGAAATTTAGTTTGTACATCCGTGAGTTCTATGAAGTCCTATGACAGGCCTGGATTATTTGATTGACATCCACAGAATGAGGGCTTGTTTGATGGAAGATTTGTCTTTTCAAATCTAGTTTATGGTTTAGAACAAAACAAAACACGTTTAGATCAGGCTGGATACTCTGCTCTCTACGTGCAAATTCAAACAAGCCAAGGTCCCTGTGGTCAGTTCATGACTGACTGCGTTTCCATGCAGCCAACAACCCGTTCAAAACCCAGGTATTTGCAATTTTTGCTGGTGTTTACATGGCCTTGCGGAACCGGGTTATTACCCCTGGGGTAACCCTCTTCTAACCCGAATATCAGGTCATGTAAACACGTATTGGGATAACCCTTTCAAAAGGAGCGCTCTGTGCATGTTCTATTCGCAAGGAATCTTGGTCTTTTGAGTAGATGAACGTCTTGTATGCGCCAGTAACCCGGAAGTGAACACGTAGAGTTCAACCTGAGTTCAACATGGCGAAACGCAGCACACCACATTTTTGGAGCGATGAAGAAACCAGGTCAGTAACAGCACCAATGCGCAAACAAAGTCGATCACTATTAGCTCCAAACTATCCATTATCCGCGTGCTGCTGCTGCTGTTGTCGTCTTTGGATACAGGAAGAAAACAGGAAATTATGCATATTGCGTCTTGACGTAGCCCGTACATCCTGGTCCTGACGCTATGTAATCGGGATATTAAACGTTCCATGTATACAGGGGTAACGCTCTCTATTTGTGCATGTAAACGGGTTATTCCTAATTTTTCAGAAACCCGAATACTGGCTGCATGTAAACATAGTCAGTGCCAAATTGCACCACTGTGTGAGAAAAGGTACAAGATCTTAGTCAAAGGTCAAGAGAGATGCTTCATTTAACCTTTTTTAAAACATCAAACAAGCTGATGCCGAGTTTGAGACGCAGAAGATCATTTTAATTGGAAAGGACACAAATCTTATGTGACAACACGTCCACATCACATGTGGCATGTGCAAATTTTATTGTCCAAACTCTGTCGTTAATTTTCTTCTCTGTCTCTTGTTTTTATTCATAATTTGATCAAAACCCCTCCCAAAGCTTTGTGACCCTTTAGAGCTGGTTTCTTCAACACATATGCAGTGGTCTCTAGTATAAACGAATGCTTTGTGAGATGTTCTCTGTGGGGAAAAAGCTATTATGCTCCTGTTTCAGGAACTAGAATTTAGCCACTGCAGAGGGGAGCAGAACACGGCAGGATTTGGAGTCTTATTTCCTGATATGTGGTCATCTCTCCTCTGATTGGCTAACAGCAACACAACTCTAACACTGACTCTGTTTGCTCTGCAACGTTGATGTTTTATCTCCACAAATAACACAAGCCTGGAGGAGTTCTGCTGTGTGGTGGAGTTGCTAATGCTAACGGTTAGCTTCTACTAGCCCAGACGTTCTCTGCTGTTTCCTGGACGCTAAACCAACAACAGCCTTCCCCGTCACGAGTCAAGATGGGTGAGTCCATGAATGCTAATTTGACCATGTGACGTGCAACTGACTTGCTTTTCTAACCAAAGAGTTTCACCGTCTATTTTCTATCGGTGGCTAATGCAGGAAATAGGGGTAGAAGACTATTTTTACATTTATCCTGCATGTGAAACTCAGAGTGACTGATCACATTTCGTAAATAACAAGGCTTTCAGTGAAATTGGTCTTCAAAGCAGAAATCCGGAGGTTTTTTTTATCCAACAGCACAACCTAAAGGCTGAAAACTGTATAGCGCCTTAAACCGTTTTCACCACTTTTTTAAATTTTATTTTATTTATTTTTTTATTTAACCTTTATTTAACCAGGAGATAAAAAACCCATTGAGATTAAAAACCTCTTTTACAAGGGTGTCCTGGCCAAGAGGCAGCAAAATTTCACACAGTTACTACATAGCCAAAAGCAACGCCTCTGCTTCGTGAACGCGCACCTCTAATCGGCCGACGGCAAACTTAAACTGAGAAACCATCTAAAGGCTCAGTAAGCTTTTGCAGGTGTTTAGGATTCATTAGATAATTAAAGTGTGACACGTTGAGTCTAGAATATTTTCACAATATTCTCAGATTTAGAATGTGGGCTTTTCATCAGCTGTAAGCCAAAATCATCACAATTATAACAAATAAAGCCTTGAAACATCTGGCTTTGCTTGTAATGAGTCTGTCTCATAGATTAGTTTCACCTTTTGGGTTAAATTACTGACATTCTCAGAAAGACAGAACTGTGAACGTTAAGTTTCGGTCTCCGGACCATTTTAGATGCAACAAACTGATCTAGTTGATTTATTATATTGTGCGTTCCAGATAGAAAGTAAGTGTTATAATTTAAGCACTGATTCGCGCCTGTTGTGTTGTTTATTGACCTAATTATACAGATATTTAGAGATTTATGATTTATTTCATTCTGTTTGACTACTAGTGGTCTAAATTTATTTCAAGTGCCTGTTAGCGTTATGACGCTAATGGTAACTTCCGTTATTCCGCCGTTGCTTTCCGTTACTATAAATAGCGCCACAAATCAGTTGCTGTGAGGAGTAATGTTTTTTCTGCTTTAAACGTATTATTGATGATTAAATATGGCACATCCTGTTAATCATTTCTTTGATAAATGTTAGTAAAACTGAAGATAATTCACACCAATATATTCTAATTGTTTTTCCATTTCTTCTGTTTATAGACCACACACTCACTCATCCACAGACACGACACATAGGCAACACTACCTCCATCATCATCACCACACATAAACCCTGTATGATTGTGATGGATTAAAATTTGTCATTGAAAGACGATTCAAGTTGGATAAAGAAACCCCCAGTAAACGTTTCTCTGACCGGAAACACTGATCCATGTTAAAACGTCAACCAGCATTAACAAGTTGATGTAAGAGGAGATTCTACAGACTTAAATGAACTTGTGCACCATATTCTAATTTTTTGAGTTTCACCTGTATTATGGTAAAACTATCACTTTTACAGATTTGTAAAAAAAATCATACAAAATTCCCGAAAGGGGAAAAATCCGGATCGTAGCTTTAATGCCCACCACGTTTTGGACTTTCAAAAACATTGAGAAGAACCATTTTGCTAACGTTCAAAATTCCAGTGACATCACAGCGCGGCGCGGCGACTCACTTGAGGAAATGGAGAACCCTGAACATATTTCGGAAACTTCCTAGCAAATGCCAGATGACCATTTGGCTTTCGTGTAGATCGAACATAATAAGAAGTAAGCCCTCAGGAATAATATAACACTTTACTCACAGAGAGATGAGTGCTGCCAGTTGGCTTGCTGTATTTATTAGAGCTGAAGCTTTAAAGAGTCCCACAGTTCTACAAGACAGTCGTATGTCTTCTGTATCTGTAACTGTGTTAAAGTGCAATTATGTCCACCTTCATACTTTAATAGAGCAACCCAGAGGGAAAACTTGGCAGAAGACCACAACAGTGAAGCACCATGCAGGGACGCAATACTGCTTCCTTCTTAGCCGCTAAGACTGAGATAAGTATTCTACAAAAACTAATGACTGGGATTGTAGGTGTGATTTTACCCAATGGGTAATTTATATGAGCTTTAAAGCCGGCCTCCATTCCAAACGTAACCAGGAAAAGAAAGTGGCTTAACTTGTCATCCCTTTAGAGAACGATGTAATTAACGGGCTCTGATGAGCAGCTCAATCTCCACAGACAGAAGGAGATTGGCCTGGATTTTAGGAGAGCTGCATAGTGTGTGTGTGTGTGTGCATGTGTGTGTGTGTGTGTGTGTGTGTGTGTGTGTGTGTGTGTGTGTGTGTGTGTGTGTGTGTGTGTGTGTGTGTGTGTGTGTGTCAACGAGAAAAAAGCAGTAGAAATGAGAATACAAAGACACACCTGGCAAATATGCGCAACATCCCTGGAGCTGACTTGTCCTAGAATGTAACCTTGCAAGTTTGTCACTCATTTCTAACAGTTTTCATTTAATGATTTTAAATAGTTTCTTCGTAAGACTGGAATAAAATTAAAACTGAAGCAGGAAAGCCACATATGTGATGAGGTGGTACAGGAGAGCAGCACATCCTCCTGAGTCCCCTGAGCATCTATAATAGAAACAGATTATTTCTGTCTCCACCAGTGACGTTGGCTCTCAGCTCTTCATACAGTAACCATGTCATCGTCGTAATAAACAGGAATAATAGCATAAGTGAAACAATGCTCGCTGTGTGTGATGTAAGGAATGCCTCATCCTAATCTGTTTGATTTCAAAAATAACCATCATCCTTCTGACTGCTTCCAACTTCCGCCACATATTTTCACTGCAGCGTGGTGGTGGTGGTGGGGGGGGGGGGGTTCTGCATTTTTATAGATGGAGCAAAATCATTGCTCAAGGTAGAAAAATAATACTGAATTAAATTTTAATAACACGGAATTTCCAAGATGGCGGTTTGCGTTTAACACGCCTGGTGGAGCTCTTGAGCGGAAGTTCTTTAAAAAGTGTTTTTTAGCCAGAAATGTGTAAGTGACTCAACGCCTAACGCTTCATTTTGGTTTTGACATTTATTTTGGCTCCTGGATAATTAACATAATGGCGACCAATACTAAAACGAGCAAGAATGATCGCGTTACAACTCGGGGCGGCGGCTTACGCAATGTTGACCCCATTCGGATCCGCTGATGCCGGATTCTAGACCTAATAAGTTGGATCTGCTGAATCTGAAGGATGATATAATCAGGAATTCTCTGAGATGTTTGAAACCAAACTGTGAAATACTGTGGTGGAAAATCTGACCTTTTTTAAAGGGTTTAGATTTGTTTTTTTGCAGGAGACACATATCTGTTCAGTGGATGAATTTCCTTTTAGAACAGAATTTGGTAACACTTTACAATAAGGGTCCCTTTATTAACGTTACTTGGTGCATTGTTAAGCGTTATATAATTGTGATGGGTGAATTGTTCTCACTTCCAGTTGTCTTGGTATCGATAATTGGGATGATCACTCCCTTTGTTGTTTTCTCAGTTACCTGACTCTCAAGACATTACCGCACAATGGGTGGAGACACTAATTGTGTAATATCCTCACTGGACCAGAGTGCGACTGATTCTTACTAAATCAGCTCAACCAATTCAATGTTTCTCAGACTCTTGTGGGGCGGTTGATGTGTGACGTTCTCAGAAGCCTACTTTAAAGGGCGTACTTGTTTTTTTCCTCTGTTCATAAAACTTTTTCCCAAATTGATAATTATTTTGCGGATGCTAGAATTTAGCATATGGTGAAGGACTGTGATTATGGCGCCATTGTTGTTTCAGATCATAGTCCTCTCAGTGTGGAATTTACTATCCTGACCGATGTACCACCCTTGGCGGTTTCATTCTTTGCAAAATTATGAACACTAAAATTTAATTTTTTATTGAGATCAACCAAACCCCGGGAATGACATTTTCTACTATCTGGGAGTCCTTGAAGGCTTATCTGAGGAATCAAATAATTTCTTACTGTGCGAACGAGAAAAAGAGAATGAAAAAGAGATGAGCGGCTGAAATCACTGTTGGAGGAGATGAAGACTTTAGATGAGGACCTTAGCCACTCCCCCTCACCAACTCTGATTAAGAATCGAACAGCGCTCCAAACGGAATTGAATGTTTTGTCCACTCAACAGGCCGAATGGGCTCTATGCACAGAGCCGTGTGACGCAAGTCTGGAAGAATCTCAGACGGCACGCCTACGTCCAGTCCCGGCGAACGCTAGCCTGTGGTCTTTGAGTTTGAATATTATTACAACTACTTCCGTTATGTTGTTTTGCATTGTTTTTTAACTTTAAAATGTAAGAGCGTGCACGCGTGTACAAGATGACATCCAAGAGGACCAAGAGGAAACGTAGAATTTAAATCCCTTTTCCATCGTGCTCGGTGGTGTAGAGCTAAGCAAAGAGACAATTCGCATCCCTACTGTGCACCCTGACCCCTTGACTGCTTTGCTTGGAGTGGTTGGGTGGATGCTCCTCTGGATTAATGCCAATTACATTTGATCACCTTTTGCTGTTTGTTGGCTGAAAGACTCATACTTTCCAGGTAGAAAGATTCTCACCCACCATCATTTGGTCATTGGGTTGTGGAGAATATGTATTATGCACATTTGTGGAAGATCAGAAACACTTTGAGGAGCTCATCAGACACATTTACTGTTGTATGTTTGTCGTTTGTGTTGTTTTTGGTGTTTCTGTTGAATATTTTTCATAATTTTTGTGACTGGTTCTTTTATTTCTTTTATAAAGTCATATTTGTCTTTTGATTTAGTGTCAATTTTTCACCAGTTTTAGGTTTGTTTTAGTTTTTGTGGGGTGGACAGTGAGTAGGGGCTTTATTTATTCTGTTTAAAAATTATTGTTAATTTTTGTTAAAAAGCTAAACAAACAGACCTTGTTAAAAATGTTTATAAAACTTTATGTAAGTAAACCAACCTTCAATAAAATGAGCTTCTATCATTACCTTCAAAATTACTTTCTGACAAACTTTCAATCAGTGGTGCTTTTACTGAAAATTCCTCTAAAAATGTCATTTTATTTTCACCATGCAACTTTTCTAAACATGTATTTCAAATCTAAAACTGGAGTTGCAATTAAGTAAAATATGTCCAAAATGTTTGCTTCACCAAGTAAAAAACAAAGTGATGACATTTTTCGATTCCTCTAACGCCTCTGAGCTTGCAGGTAGTCACAGAGTTGAGTTGAGTTGGTGAGTAGGTGAAAAGTAGCAGAGATCAAAAGAGCAGCTTTCCACTTTGATCAACAGAGCTGCTGTCACACACTGGTTCTCAGATGTTGTGTAAAAACCTAACTTACAGGATTTTACTGGGTCAACTGGTTTACATGTGAACGACCAAAGGCCTTTTGGCCATATCACAGCATCATAGTGTTATGGACCCAGTAGGAGCACTTAAGAGGGAGACACAGTTGCAAAAAACACAATGAAATGCACGCTAACAAAACTTTATCTGGACTCACATCACCAGCCTTTGGGGTTTGAACTGTACGTCACGGCTCATTGGCAGCATGACCTGAAGGTTTTAAGCTGCTGGTAAATTTGTTTCAGCTTCATCCAGTGAACAAACATCCTCTCTAATAGTGACCCGGAGTCTGAAACAGCCACATGATGAACCAGATAAACTCCAAACTATACATCCTAAACAATGCAGAACAAAACACAACAATCTGCACTTGATTCCTCACAAATCTCATCTATCACAGTGAATTTCTGTCTTTTCTGTCTCAGTGGAGAAATGAAAGACGTTTTGGGACGAAACCCTGGAAAAAAAGAGAGATAAAGTTTGCAGAGGGATGATTTTCAAAGTTTATCTTTTTTAAAAAATGGTCCCAAACTATATTCATCATTCCAACTACATAACTCAGACGTGACATGCTGAGCTTTTCACAATGCGTGGGAGTTTGCTTATCTCTGCTTTCTATGTTTTTCTGACTGGAACAAAAGTTCTATGAATTAAAAGGTCAGACATAAGCAATAAGTCTCCAACAACCCCAGATGGATGAGAACGCCTTCAGGCTGAGCGCTGTGCTTCGGTAAATTAAAGTACAGAAAGTCAGTAAACACTGAACTTTAGGATTCAGGATGTTGTGAGATACAAAAACAACGTTTTATTATTATTATTATGAGTAATTGTTTTTCCATACATATATCAAAGGAGACGTCCTAAATTATTTGTTAAAAAAACCTACATGACTATTACCCTTCTGTGATAAATTAAGTGAATTTTTTAGAGCAAAGGGCAGCGATACTCTGTCCCACCTCATCAACTCTTTCCATCTTTTTCAAATCAACACATATTTGTTCTCTACTTCTATATGTTATGTTATGTAAAGCCTCCATTGCTGCTTGTTTTTTCTAAAAAACAGAACAAACTTAGAACTGAGGTCCCATGGTTCTGAGTTCACATGTTAAAATGTTGAGGCTGCAAGATTTTGTTTATTAAAGGGACACTTTGTAACTTTTTTATATTTTTAAATCATCTTCTTGAGCCAGTATGTGATAAAATGACCCTTTAAGCATACACTGTGTGACTTTTTCACCCGTAGCGTTCAGCTTCAGCTCAAACTGTACGACTTTCTCGCAGAGCAAATCTCACGAGTCGTGCTCACACCGTACGACCCAGTTCTCGGATGTGACCTGACTGCTCACACTGTACGTCTGGCATGAACTCGTCACAGCTAAAAAAATTAGATATGACGCAACACGATGGTCCCCTGGAATTGCAAACACAAAGAAGAAAACCCCCGGGGCCGTTTCTCAAAACTTCAGGATGCTAGTACGTTCTTGTGTACTTGACAAGTATGTTCTTGGCTAGGACACCAGAAAATCCCTTCTACTGAGTACGGGAGGACGAGGACGGCATTTGGAATAGAAACGTACTCTGACATAAAAATAAAAGTATAGTTTGTTTCTTAAATAACAAAATAACAACGAAAACATATTATTTGTATTATATTTGATCCACTTTTGATCAAAATCGATAAATTACCAGTATTAAACCAGTGTTAAATGAAGAAAAAAGTTTATTTTTCATCAACCAGTTTATTTTTCATCAACCAGCTCCGGTGGCCTAGTGGTAGAGTGTCCGCCCTGGGACTGGGAGATCGGGGTTTGAATCCCAGTCAGGTCATACCAAAGACTTTGAAAAAATGGGACCCAATGCCTCCTCGCTTGACACCCAGCACTAAGGGGTTGGATTGGGGGGTTAAACCACCAAATAGTTCCCGAGCGCAGCCACAGCTGCAGCTCACCGCTCCCCACCATGGGGATGGGTCAAATGCGGAGATGTAATTTCACCAGTGTGTGATGAATACTTGGGACTTTAACTTTAAAACAAAGCAACGCTTTATTTTGATAGTGGGTTAGCTATTTGGTTTGTTTTTGCTTCCACTTCCTTCATTTACGCTATTCTTCTGTGTTTGCACATGCGCCGTGTGCGGTTCTGGTACTTTTTGGGTCGCAGCGCCGCTTCAACAGTGCGACACCCTCACAAGGGACGAGCAAAATATCAAACACGCCATAAAGTCGTCAATGGCAGTGAATGAGTTCATGTAGACTCTTGGGACATTGAGTTTGACCGCCCTGATACAAAGCAATAGCAGAAATTAGTAGGGGTGTTCCAAAAAGGGTACTTCACGATTCGATTCGATTTCGATTATGGGAGCTTCGATTATAATGGTTGTTGGTTCGATTCGATTACTGGTGACATGATTCTTCGATTATTGACATTTTTAATACTTTTTTTCATACGAGATTGATTGTCTTCTTCTTTGTCTACATTTGTAAATAAATAACCTATCAATTAAACCAGTCCTGTTTTGAGGGTTTTGTAATTGTTGCCACTTTAGTGCACCTGTCGTTAAGTCCATGAACACCAATACAGCTGAAAGTGATTAACAATGCCCTCAGCTGCTTAATCAACCAGAAAATTATCAGACAGGTTTCATTGATTTCATGCCAGGCCCAATAAAAAAAGTGTTCCTTTAATTTTTGTGAGCAGTGTAAATGCATGTATTATGCATTTTTATAGTTTTATACTGTCGTTTACTGTTTTAATTTTTTTTATCATGTTTTTATGTTGTTCTTCAGCGCCTTGGCCTCCTGTGATGGGAGTGGAAGGCGCTTTATAAATAAAACTTTTATTGATTGATTGATTGATTGAAATTCACAGTTTTACTTTCTTTTTTAACCTTTTTTTTTATTAAGAAATAAAACTTGATCTTGTCTTCTTGGTTTTCTCTCTCAACATTTTGACTCTGGCTGACAGAAACAAGCCTGTTGAGCTGATTTTAAACACAAAACCAGCTAAATAAGCTCATAATAATCTTTTTAGGTTATAATTCACCAAACTGTCAACTCATCTATATCTAGAGTTGAATTTAAAAGAAAAGAAGCTGAGAGTAACTGAACAGTACAGCAGCTTTAATGACATCATCCTGTCTGGAAGTGAGGTAGGTAATGGACCTGTAGCTGCCTTCAGACATGACAGCATCCCTTTTATCTCTCCAAAGAAGCTGAATGATATCTACTGAACAGTTAAGACAAGGTTCAGACTGCAGCAGATGCAGAGCATTTTCACTGTTGTGATTTGACCTTTTGTTCTTGTTGCCATGTTCTGCTTGTATTATTGATGAAGAGTTCAAATCAGTCAATATTACAAATGGATTCAAGCAACCAGCAAACCTCTAGACTTCATCATTTAGCTGTTTTATCAGACAAAGGCACGTCTGTTGGTTTTACACATGCTGTGTTTCGCATTATCACAATGTGTTCTCAAATGAAACCATTTCTGCTCTAATCTAGGGAACATTTTCATAAAAGGTTTAGAAAAAAGGTGTAATGATGCAGGTAGCCAGTGCTCTTTGGTTAGCTTCCATTCACAGGGACACCACTCACATTACAAATAACACATTTTCACTTTGAATACTCACAGTTTCTGTTGTTTTTTTAACAGTGTTCACACACACACACACACACACAAGTGTACTCATTAGTCATTCTGTCATAAAAGCGGTGTCAGCAGGAACAATAAACATAGCTCATCCAAAACAAGGCTTTTGTCTGTCGAAAAGAAATGGTGTTGGCAGCCAGTGCCTCTATGCAATCAGAAACACACACACACATGCACATACGTGTACTATGCTACATGTAACACAGCTCCTTTACGCCTGTCTGATCATGGTAGATGATAAAGTAGCAAGGAATTAGCAAATCCAGCAGAGCGTCTGAAGCTTAAATAAAACGAGGCGATGTAGGACGAAGACAAACGAGGAGGGACGTGTTCAAGAGGAGAAAAAACTGGTAGAGGTGAGTGATTAGGATAAATAGGAGGAGAGACGATAAACTGATTAAAACATCAATTTTTAGAAAAAAGTAGAAAAAGTCCACCGTGAGATCCTGACTTTGGGAAATATGGACAGTTCACACACCTATGCTCAGTAGTAAAGTATCCCCTTCTCTGATGTTCACGCACAGCACAGAGAGACGGCTCATCCTGGTACCAGATGGTCTAAAACGCTCACACACGCCTGCACACACACACAGGGGTAAGCTTGTGATGCTGGTGTATTTCTGGTGTCTTGCACGTCTAGACGCCACGCAGGCAACGGCAGGCCAGTTCCAGCAGCAGACGAGCGTCCGGATGCATAATTAACCGGCTGCTTTGGCACCTGGCTGCCTCAGAGGTCACAGCGTCCTCTCCATTAGCCAGGCGCCAATCAGCCTCTGGATCACCTGAGCACGTCCTTGTCCCAACAGCAGATTGCCCAGAGGACATCAGTCACATTATACAGCCCAATCAGCAGCTGGGCCTCACACCAAGGCAAGGACAGCTAGAGACAGAATACAGCGGTGGAGTCTCCCAAACGAAGCTGAGCTGCCGCTCAAGGCAGATAGGGGGCAAGTCGAAATGCACCCCGCACAAGGACGCGACCTTGCACAGATCAAAGCAGGAGCGGACCGCGGGGGACGATCTCAATCAGCCTTAATTTTTTGAAAATGAAATCTTGTTCTTTACTCAGTGCTGGTTATGTTGGTGTGTCTATTAAATTGGATTTGTTGCATTAATCCCACTGATGGGTGCAAATGCGTTTCCCTTAAATGCCAGTCCCTTTCAGGTCAGCGTAATTGTGTTTCTGAAAATGCCATAGCGGGTGTCACCAGCTTTAATTTGTCTTGGACATTTCGTGGCATTTTCTTGAGACATGTTGAATAAGTTTTGCAATATCAATAAGGTTTGGGTGAACTTTTGCTGGAGGACCTACGCCCAACCTCTGCTGCCAAAGTAATAGAATTTAAAGGAAAAACAAACACCTCTGACGCTATAATCATACACGCTCTGGTGCAGAAACACTAAATATTTAAGTCAGAAATGTTTTTGGGCTGATGGAAGTTTTAAAACTACTTCGCACACTCACAAAAACAAACTATTTGTTCCCTCTCGGGCTCTAACTCGGAGTCTCTGGGCTCCCATTGACCTGGAACTGGGTCCCAACACAATACTGAAAGGCTCCTTTGAGAGGGGCCAGTGTGACAGGCAGGAGTAGGAGGGGTTTGGGAGCCGGGAAGCCAGGCTGGAGTTGGGAGCTGAGGATCCCTTAGCTCCTGTTTCCCAGCTTAGAGTAGCAGGCTCTAAAGAGATGAAAGACCCTCAGTCCCTGTGAATTGAGCTTTAGACAGGTCTTACAAAACTTGATGTGCTAACACAGAGCCTCCTTCAAAACTACAGAATGACCACTTTCAATTGGCAGGCCTATTGTTTTTGTTTGGAAAGCCTGTGGTTGACTTCTGATGAGCTACAACGGTCTGGACACATGCTATTGTTGCTCCTGGAGCTTCATTTAGAAGGTTTACAACTAAATTTAGATTTGAGTTCAACGTTTGTCTCCATCATCGTGTTCACTTAGTAATATTACAACTTAAAGACACTAAACATGATGTCTAATTTAACAAACCTGCATCTAAAATGAAAGATTGTGGCTAAAGCCCATGTTTTCTATGGTCTGCGTTGGTCATCTATGAGCATCTTTTACAATAAACTGATCAATTAGATTAATGGTTCCCAATTGTTTTCCCTTGAGGACCCCCTTACCCATGTCCAAGACAAGCCAGGACCCCCAACCCCAACTCCTACAAGCATAACACACATTAAATGTGATCATTTACAAACTTTCTACAGACATACAGCGTTCTAACTTTTCTATGGAGTTCTGATTATGCTGTAGGGTGTTATTGGGATTTTATAAATGTCATTTTTACAAATGAAATCTTGCTAACCTCACAACCTCAGCAAAGACAAAATTGTGGGGACCCCCTTGGGGTCCTGACCCCCAGTTTGGGAACACCTGCTGTAGGGAACCCTGGTCCTGGGGAGCCACTATCCAGCACGTTTTAGAGGTTTCCCTGCTTCAACACACCTGATTTTAATCAGCAGGTGATTAACAGGCGTCTGCAGAACCTGATGAGCTGCTGAGCAGGTGAATCAACGGCACTCTAAGAAATGAATAGTTGAAGTTTTTAAGGTAAAACGTAGAATCTGTGGTGCTGTTTTGATAAATGGAAACAACAGAAATGCTACTTTATGTCCACTCATACTTCCATAGAAAACGATTTCAAAAAGCTGAGCTGCTTGCACTATCTAGTATTTTTCTGTAACAATTTCTTCTGATAATGCACTGGCAGACTCAAATAGCAGGTAACAGCCAGGACTAAAAATGTGCTTTTGAAAACGCTAAATTATGTTTTCCAGCATCACTTTGTTGGGTCGTAGCTGCAAAATTAAGTTTTTCTCCTTTGTGAGTTTAACTTCCTGAGTTAAGCACATTGAATTGCTTCTGTATGAAATGTGCCGTATAAATTAAGCTGCTTTGCCTTTTCTATAATTATTTCTATGCTACTCTGGTTTTTCTGATTCATACACCTCTTTTGGAAAACAGACAGCATACATTTGCTCCTGAAAGCTTAGTTAAGACAGGGCTCTTGTTTCAGTGAGTAATATGTGCAGTATTGTGTGTCCACAGCTTAGTGGTAGCTGACAAATCCATTTTAACTGGTCAATAGTCACATAAGCAAAATCGTCTCTTTGAGAAACAAAAGGAAAACGACTGTGCTGCTCCTCTGGCCTCTGTGGCAGTTTCTCTTTTCTTTCCCAGCCGAGAGTTCACAGTCCTCTGCCCACGCTTCCATCCTACTTGTCTGTCTTGCTGAGATGTGGAGGTTTTGTGTTTAGTTTGAAAGTGCCTTTAATCCTCTCACAAGTCTAAAAGCTGCTGGCTGGTCAGTCCTGATCATGTGATGAAGAGGAGTTTCACTTTGAAGATTTAAATGTGGATTTATGGTAACTGGACTGTGTGGAAGGAAATATCTGCAAGATAAACAATCAGTTAGCATCATGTGGAGGTTGAAAAATGTTAATATGAAGCAAACAAGACTTTTATTCCCCTCACAGGGGTTAAGCAAATAGCTACACTTTATTAAAAAATCAAGCTGAGCGGTTTTCAGATATTTATACATTTTAGTACGGACACATTCACTAAAACGGGTTTTAATTTTCTACTGTGAGCCTGTAACAGGAAAATATCTTCAAAACATGCAGAAAAATAGAAAAAGAGGTGTCTATTTCTATTATTTTATCAATTCATTCTAATATAATGTAAATGGAACGTTTGCTGTGCAGATGACAAACTGCAAATCACTAAATGTTTTACCCAGCCTGAAATAAAATAGTTGCAGGCTTCCAGGCTTTTGAATGCTTTCATTTGGTTTGCTGTATAATACGAGGTATGCAGCACGAAGTAGTTTGATTGCTTCAACGCTGGGTAAATCCTCCAGAGTATGAAAACGCCGACTTTTTTAAACTATATGGGTCGTAACCTACATGAAGATGTATTTTTGCGTGATATCACGTCTGTGCCAGTCCATTTAATGTCTTACTATACTCGCTTTCCTCCATCGCGCTGTGTTTTGTACTGAAGCAAAACACTTCCTGACCCGTATTTGAGTTTCGCGTGACTTCCGGGTCACGTGAGTGAAACCCAGCGATACACAATATGGTTCTGTTAATAATTTAATAGTTAATTAATGCTTAGTAATGCAAAAAGTAATGTTAATAAAGGGACCCTTATTGTAGAGTGTTGCCAAAACATTTTCCTTCATCCATCTTGATATCTACCATCATTTTTATGAATCTAGTGTTAAACTATAGATTAATGTGAAGCAACAAATACTGGTTTTCTTCACTTCAGACACACACACACACACACACACACACACACACACACACACACACAATAAAATTGTAGATTAAATGCTTTTGTTTTGAAATATCTAGTCATAATTCTGTTTAAGCTTCTCTTGGTGTGCTTCTGTTTGAGACAAAATCCAAATAATTCAAGAACTAATTAGTCTGTCAAACACAGACCTAACAACACACGTTAGTAGATTTATCATCCGTTCCAGCGGCTGGTGCAGCTGCTACAGTCTGCAGTGAATCATAGCCTATAATTCTTCTGAAAAATTGCTGCAAGAAGAGACTTTTTGTGTAATGGAGAAAAAATATATATCAGGACTTACAGTGTAGCTTACAGTTTCCAAGATTCATGGTGACACTGTACTTCCAGTTTGCACCTCTCAAGGCAGAATGGAAGATTTTATGGTTGTTTCCTCTGTGGTCCTGCAGCAGCAGAGCCGGCTCTCTGGGTAGGATACGAACTTCAGACACTTAATTGTTTTAATTTGAGAAAGTTTGTGGTGTGGAAGGAAAGCATTCCAGCAGAAGCTCTAGGGATTTACCGCTCTTGTTGTCTGACCTAAACTTTCTCTGCTACTTTATTTTTCAAACAAACTCTTAGTTTCCTACACAAATGTATCAGTCTTTATTTTATAGCACATGTAAATATATAGAATACAGCCATGGCCATCAGTTCTTTTCTCAGCTTTGATCTTTTTGTCTTTTGTTACTGAAGTAGAATTAAAGCATTTAAGAATTTCAAAGTCCTTTATTGACAGTTATAGTAAGTTGATGCAAACAGTACATTTTTTGCATTGCTTGCATTTTTAGACCTCTGAAATTCACCCTGGCATGCTGTCCATCAACTTTCGGGTAAACTCCTGACTGAACATAAACCCAAATTCTGCTGCATTGCTCCATGAGCCACTTAGTCATCACTACTCTTGGATTATTGGAGGATGTTTCGGAGGATGCATTTCGTTATTCATGGATGTTCTAAGACTAACCTGTTAGTGAGACCATTCTTTGGCTGAGAAGCACATGAATGGTTTCACTGGTAACCGCGGCAGAGGAGTTAAGTGCACAAGCCGTAACCGAAGGCTTACAGGTTCGAGCAGAGTCTGTCGCAGTCGTCGTGTCCTTGGACACTTAACCCACATTACCTGCTGGTGGTGGGTGGAGGGACCAGTGGCGCCTGTGGTTGGAAGCCTCGCTTCTGTCAGTGTGCTCCCGGGCAGCTGTGGCTACATTGTAGCTCATCACCACCGTGGTGTGAATGTGTGTGTGCGTGGGTGAATGGCTGGTTGTGTTGTAAAGTGGCTTGGGGAGCTGTAGAACCCTAGAAGAATGAAATACAGACCCTTTCCAATTACCATTTACCGTGCTTTATTGTTGGCACAACACAGAACTAATGGGAGTGCTCACCGTTTCATCTCTACACAATTCTTTCTCCAGAGGCACCAAACAATCAAAAAGGTCAAAACGACTTTTCTCCAGTCCTCAGCCGTCTAATCCCTGGACCCTTAGCTAAATATCCATCTGTCCCAGATGGTTTTCTAGAAGAGATATGGATTATTAGCTGTACTTCTTTATGCCAGGCCATCTTCATCACTGTATATGGAGATGGACTCACACCTCCCAGCTGCCGGCTCTGATCGAGCTTCAAGTCCCACAACTACATCAACTTTAGAACATATTTGTTACGTTCGTTTTGTGTTTTTGATCCATTTTCGTTTTTTGTGGTTTTTCATTGTACACAGAGCAAATAGAGCTTGTTTTTGCCTTTGCTGTCATGTTTCGGCGTCCACTGCCGCCTTCGTCAGAGCAACCGCCGGATGTTGGTGGCGTCACTTCCGTTTAACCTTCTCCGTCGATCATCATGTCCCATGAGTGGTGGCAGATAAACGGAACATCCGGCGGTTGCTCTGACGAAGGCGGCAAAAGTAAAAACAAGCTCTATTTGCTCTGGGTACAATGAAGAACCACAAAAATGAACTTTAGAAGTTTCTGCTGCTTGTTGGAATCTCCATAATTACAATTATTTCAATGGTAAAGACGTACTTTACAATCACAAGTTGATCAGTCCCTGAGTTTCATGCAAACCAACGTCATTAAAACTGAGACCACAAACTCTGACTATTAATGGTCGTATTGTGAAAGCTTTCATCCACAGCTGTAGATCCTTTCTTCTTCACTTCTGCTTTTTATAGCGGGTGGTGGGGGGTGGGGATATGACTGAATAGAGTTAGTTTCTAGTAACGTTTGTTTAAGGATTTGAATGAGAGGAGACAATGGCCTCATGAAGATAAGAGCACTTTGTTTCCTTGAGTCTTGTTTATCTGCAGCGATGTGATTCAGAGACAGAGACGACGACGTACTTTAAAAGTGAAATATCAGTGCTGCAAATGTTGCTGAAATGTGCAAAGTGGAATCATTTGTTAACTGTCACAGAACAGTTTTCTTATTTTGCTCTTCATTTTAAAAACCAAGCGTATGGTTATGTAAATACTCATAAGTTGCTTCTCATCTCACACAGGGTTCCTCAAGTTTAATTCAAGTCATTTTAAGATCTTTTATATCATAATTTAATAGCTGCCGTGTGTTTTGGTGTGTTGTCTAGTTCCCTGTTTCCCATCTGATATTTATAGTAAATTAATATTTCATTGTACAAATTTCACCTTTATTTCAGTAACAATTTAGGTTGCATCACTTTTCTCAAAGTATCATATCTACATATATCCACATAAGATCAGTAGAAATGAATGTATTTCATTAACATGTTCAGTAGTAAGCTACTGGAAATGCTGATCACATTTGGGGATTTCTCTTCCTCTTGAAGAGTTCAGTAAGTTTCATGATCAACTTGATTGTGAACGTGCTACCTGCTAGCATTAGCTTTAGCACACCTGCTAGTGGATTGATGGTTGATCCCAAACTTTAGAGCGTTTTTGCCTTTTACAGTAGGGTGACCATACTTCCATTTCCAAAAAAGAGGACAGGGGATCTGTGCCTACCGATGACATCACACTATGGCAACGCCACACAAACCACGTTGGGACCCATTTTTTCCCGGTGTTCTGTCAGAACTCCTGGCTTAGAGCTAAAATTAATATCAGATTCTGCCAACAAAATGGCTCTAGAACAATTCATATGTAAACCGAGGTGTTTTTGCAAACACTATAATTAATACTCCTGGGCAGGCTTTGAATTACACAGAGGATCCTGGGGGAGCCCAGTGACGGGGGGATGGGTGGGGGGTAGGGATGGGTACCGGAACCGGTACTTTTTAAGGCACCGACCGAATTCCGTCGAACCGACCGAGAACCGTTTCACGTGACAAGAAACGGTGCCTTGTTTCGGTACCTGACCTAACGAGAACGTGCGAGACAGCAATTTGCCAAAATAGACAGCAGCGCCGGTGTTATGTTGATATGTGTTCCCCCCTCGAGAAGTGTTTCACCGGTGATTGAGCGGAAAGTCGCTGCAGGCAAGCTGTAAACAGAGCAAGCAGCATGGCACAGAGGAAGAGCTCTAAAGTTTGGGTCCACTTTACTAAATGGGATGGCTATCTGGGTGATGAAGAAACCAGCAACAATGATATAAGTGAGGCGTCATTGTCTTAATCTGCTACAGCAGGTAAATAAACTGTTTAACATAACGTTATCTTGATATTTTAGCTCCTGTTCCGCTAATGGTGCGTTCGCTTTCTCCTCGGAACTTGGAAATTTCGACTAGGAGAAAGCGAACGCGCTATAAAGTTTGGCTTCACTTCACTAAATGCAGTGGGTGATTGGGTGATGATGAAACCAGCGACAACGATCTAAGTGAGGCATCATCATCTTAATCTGCTCCAGCAGCAAAATAAACGTTTATGTTTAAGATAGTGTTAGCTTGATATTTTAGCTAGCATTAACATTGCTATCAGCTAATGGTGCGTTCACTTCCTCCTCGGAAATTCCGACTTCCGAGTAGGAAAAATCAACTGTTTGAAAAAGAACGGCAAAATGAATGAAGATACACAGTAAATTTAGTTCACAGCAGTTTCTAATACTACAAGGACGCACCATCACACAATTTGTCCAGAGGGGAAAGGAGAGGAATAGGAGCACACGGAGCTGGGTTTTAGTTTCTGCATCATTTAGAAACAGTTGTGGGTAAAGGTTTTCATATTGAAGAATTTTGTACAACGCTACGATGACAAAATACAAACAGTTGTATGTTATTTATTATGTTTATCAAATATGGTTATATATTGAGAAAAAATAAATTTTTAATTAAAATGAGATTTAAATAATTATTAAACACTCAAAAGTATCGAAAATAGGTACCGTGAAGTACCGGTATCGATTCATAGGTACCGGGAATTGGTACCGTATCGATTCAAATGTCAAAGGTACCCATCCCTAGTGGGGGGGTCCGTTTGTCTTGGCCCCCAAAATGCCCTTATACGGCCCTGGACGTGGGACTGAATTTTGAAGGTGATCTGAATTGTATCAAAAACATAAATATTACACGCTTATGAATTATTGCTTTATGAAGGTGTAGTGGGATAATTCTACCAACATTTTCCTTTTCAAGAACTTAGTTTTGTTTTCTTGTTTTTTATTTGAATATTTTCCTGCTGTCTCTGATCTTCCTGCTTCTCCTCAATCCACCAGAATGAACTGTTTCCTGGCTTCCTCCTGATTCACCTCGAGTTACTTTTGAACTAAACAGTTCAAATGAATCTACTGGCTGAAAAATAGTGGAGTGTGCGCTGCGCGGCCGCGCAGGTGAGGTGATGTGCTCCGCTGCGAAGCGCGTCAGACACGATTAAAAGATACGATCAAAAGACAGAAGTAAGACAGAAGATTATATGAACAGACATGAATGATCGCATGTTAATTATATTTTTGGTGGCGCCACTTTGACATTACTGTGGCTGTGCGCAGCTGCCTAGAGCGCTTCAACAATCAACCCTAACCCTAACCCCGCACTAAAAACCCACAGTGTGCTGAGAGTCCATGTAATATAAAACTGGATCTTCTTTCGGGCTTTCCTGGGTGTGTTGAGGGCTTCCAGCTTCCCCGTAATTCAAACCCGGCTCCTGGATGAAAACCCGGACATTTTCATCAATATAGGAAACACACACCACCCCACCCCCACCCCCACCCCGGACACCCCGGACAGAGCGTGAAAAGTGGACATGTCCGGGGAAAAGAGGACGTTTGGTCACCCTATTTTACAGTGTTTTTGTCTTTGCTGATTTCTTTATTTTTCTCCATAACAGATAATAATAATAATGGATTTATAAAGCGCTTTTCAAGGCACTCAAAGCACTTTCCATTATTCATTCACTCTCACATTCACACACTGCTGATGATAGCAAGCTACAATGTAGCCACAGCTGACCTGGGGCGGTCCCTCCGACCACCACCAACACAGGCAAGTCGGGTTAAGTGTCTTGCCCAAGGACACAACGACAGACTGAGCGGGACGCGAACCTGCGGCCTTCTGATTGCGGGGCGTCCACTTAACTCCTCTGCCACCATCGCCCCAAAGATGATCATGTTGTTCGCCAGTAGAATGTGTTCAGCTTGCGGTGCGTGAGATGAATGAAGCCTCGTAAAATGATTCGAGGAATTTATTCAAACCATTCGAGTATTTGTTTTAGCGCTAAAAGCACAGCTCAACTTTTAAGACCCAGATATCAAGATTCAAGACTTTTTAAGGTATTATTTCCAAATTCATAAATTCAATGCATTTAAGACTTTTTAAGACCTTGGCCCAATCCCAATACTCGCACTTGCACCCTTCAATTGCAACGTTCACATTTGTTCTTTGACATCACTTTAGAGTTTCTCATTTAAACCAGTGTGTGTGTGTGTGTTTGTGAACATGACTCTGGTGAGTGTATGTCGAGTTACCGGATGGCCTCGCGAGCCAGGGGTTTATTTACCGGCTCGGTTTAGTTTGCAGTGCGAACACAGCCGCCACAGATCACTACATGGACTTAATTATGTTATCAGTCAACTCTGTGTGTAAATATCCCAGAGAATGTATTTGGCTCAGTGAAAAACATGTGCACATCACAAACACACAACTCACAAACCCCACGAAGGGCATCCAGTCCTTTGGTCACTTTAATCTGGTTCTGACGCATGTGTGTGTGATCAATGTGTCTGAGGAGGTGTTTGATGCTTTTATACACAATCAGAATGCCACAGGATTAAACTAAGGTGGTGGGACAGTAAAAAAAAAAAGACAGTTCAATCACTGAACCAAGTAGCAGATTCTCAAGGACTGCTCTGGGCAGAACTGCTCTATCACTTATCTCACACACACGCATGAACACACACACACACACACACACACACACAGAAACATCCCAGCATCCTTCAGTGTGACTGTTTAGAGTTTGTATATCTTCAGTGAAAATATGAAACAGTGAGCATGGCGGTCTCAGGCAGCCCGGAGCAATGGAGCCTGTATCTGTGGGATGAATAAGCGTCCCGTGCCAGCGAGAGTTCAGGTTTGTTTTTAAAGGATGTTTGAGCCAAGACTGTTGTTTTGGCTCTGAGGGCCTGCCTGGACCCATGCTGCAATAATAACTCACTCTTGGGATAACTTTCAATATTTTCACCTTCACTGCTGAATAGCAAACAACAGAGGGAGCTGAGGATAAGATATCACAGAGCGCAGGATATAAACCGCTCCACTAGAAGTCAGGAGTTCAGACCGCATTTTAATGAAATCCAAGTCCTTTATGATTTACCTCTGAGGCTGATCGATAAACCCTGTGCTGTGTCTTAATTAAAAATATACAGAGAACATGTTGCAAACTGTTGGTTTTGGTTTCTGGCAGCAGACGCAAACTTTCCGTGATCATCACAGTAAACATGTTTCATCTTTGTCTTTAAGGGTTACTTTGAATTGGGATTTTTGTAAAAGATAAAAATTTAGGATGTCGTTTTTTTTGCTTTTATTTGTATTTACAGCACAGACTGCATCTTAAATACAGAAAACTACATACATCACAGGGCTTGTCTTGTCATGCTTCCCAGCAGATGACAGATAAACGGTTTTACTGAACACTCTTTACTGCTCGCTCGTGTATTTTTGTACGACTTCCTCTGCAAACAGGAGTTGCACACAACCAGGATCCATAAATACATGTTGGTGCTATTAAAATAGATATCTTCCCCCTCTCCCTGAAACTTTATTGAACTCTTCTGTGTTTTTATGAGTCGGAACTTACAAATTCTGGCCAAATATCAGTGAGGCAATGTATTTTGTTGATCATCCACACAAGCTATTGTTTATTTTTGGACGAATAGGATCTAATCTGTAGCTACTGATGCTTGTGTCCCCTCCCACATCCCAGAATGCACCACGAACCTGGCTTTAGAAGGGCATTTGACTTCAAAGTGCCATGCCTACATGGTCATTGGGTCAGATCATGTTAACTAACCAGTCTGGAGGTTGGAACAGTTTTGTGCCCACCTCCTCCAACGGGTCTCGGTATGTTTCTTTTGTTCCACACTCCAGAGGGATTGCTGCGTTCACACCTGTGCAAGGATGCAATGATGGTTTTCTTTGCATGTTTTCATTCATTTGAGGCAATACGGTTTATGATTGTTTTATAAATGTTATGGTAACTTAAGGCAAACATTATAACTTTTTGTTTAACATAAACATATTTTTCAGATTTTTTAATTTATTTATTTTTACAATTGAGTTTAGTGCATGCTTCAGTGAGATGTGGGGACTAAAATGTGCTCTACCAAGCAGATGTGCCAGTGAAACGTTTACATGTCATGAGCTGCTTTTAAAGATCACGTTCACGGAGAAACCGTATTTACTTGATTATTTTTGTTTTTTAAATGATCGGTCACTGAGTTTCACTTGCAGGCTGAACGTGAAAATAGTCTTCTACCCCTATTTCCTGCATTAGCCACCAACAGAAAATAGTCAGTGAAATGCTCGGGTTAGTAAAGCCTGACTGATCTACACTGTCACTTAACATTCATGGACTCACCCATCTTGACTCGCGACGGGGAAGGCTGTCGTTGGTTTAGCGTCCAGGAAACAGCCGAGAACGTCTTGGCTAGTAGAAGCTAACCGTTAGCATTAGCAACTCCACCACACGGCACAACTCCTTCCCAGCCAGCACACATAGGTGGGCCCCATATGGGATCTATATGGGCAAGCTGTCCCAACAGGGTTTGTCTGTGGTTTCCATGGTGGCCCCATAAGGGGTTTGCCGGTGTTTGAGTCAAACCGTTAAAATCTATGTGGGCAAAAATCCTTCTGGGCAAACCCCCATGGGGCCACTGTGGAAACAGCAGACAAACCCTGTTGGGACCCATATGGCTAGCCCATATAGATCCCATATGGGGCCCACCTCTGTATGCTGGCTGGGTTCAGGCTTGTGTTATTTGTGGAGCGTTGCAATGCAAACAGAGTCAGTGGTAGAGTTTCTGTTAGCCAATCAGCGGTGAGAAGTCCGAATATCAGGAAATACGACTCCAGATCCTGTTGTGTTTTTCTCACCTCTGCTCTGGCTCACTTCTACTTTCTGAAACAGGAGCGCGAGAGCTTTTTCCTTACAGAGATCGACTCACAAGGCATTCATTTATACTAGAGACCACCGCAAATGTGTTGAAAAAATGAGTGAACTTGGTCTTTAAACTTTAGTACTTGTAGCTCTTCTAAGGCAGCAGTCCTCAGTTTTGGTCTAGGCTGTACTTGGACTCTCGGTTAGCTCATCAGTCTTCATGGACTTGACTCCAAATTCTACAAGTAAAATTTATTATTTTTAACATTTACACAGAAACAGGATGCAAAAAGACCAACAAATCCCTTAATAGTATGTATATTTATTTTGGTAGTGTGCTTCTATAAGCTGCCTCTGTCTTTATCACCATGCCTTGGTGCAATGACATAGTAATTACAATGTGTGCAACCCTCCCCTATCTAATGCTGTCCTGCCTAATTGTGGTCATCACCATGACTTCCATTCAGCTTCAAACAAGAAACCGCTTGATGCTGGTACATGCAGACTTAAGGCTCTTTTCACACAAGGAGCATCAGGAAGATAAATGTGTTTACTAATACTTTTTTACAGCTTCTATTCATGCATGCTCAGTGAACGCTGGCTGATGGCTCAATCTCATCAGGGCAGGGCAGGGCAGGACGGGACAGGCCGAGGTGGGACGTTACAAAAAAAGCTGTGATGGGATTATTTTAAAAAAATGTTAAATGGAGGTAAATTTGATGCACAATGGTGACAAAAACCACACATTATGATGTCCGCACATACGTCCGGCACACAGAAGTGGACCAATCTATGAGTGCATTTGCATTTGTTTGACGAAAGATAATGAGTCCTCTGGCCCCTCATCTGTTCATCATGAGGGAGACCTGACACAAAATGTACCATTAAACTTTGTGATTATATAAAAAGCCTTACATAAAGCCAGGGGTGAGCTAAAAATACAGAACCCAACAGTCATATCCACATATATAGGTCTACCACTGAATTATTCAATACAAGTCTGCCAAAAAAAAAAAAAAAACACACAAATTTACGCAACAACTCAACTCGAGTACGCTGCCTCCCTGCCTGCCTGCTGAGATTTGAGGTCACCACAGTAAAGTGGTTTGAGCAAAGTTTGCAGCTGCAGTTTTTAGTAGGCAGTAAAAGGCAGGGAAAGGTGAAGCGGAGCTGGAGACGAGCACAAAGTCTGCTCGTAAAAATATAAAAAAGGAGATAACAGATTCTAGTTTTGTTTTCGTTTCCTCGCTTGGTTCTGTTTGTTCACCAGAAGTCCGACCGTTTTTCATTCTGCAGAAACAACAGCGCTTTCCTCCCAGCCCTCGTTGAACAACATTCAATTCAAAGTTTTCATTTTCGCCCTCTAAGCGAGAGACGGGGGGGGGGACATATGTGTTCTCAAAGTAACTGCTTGACCTTGCTGCACCAGGAAAGAATTCATCAGCTGTTGGCATTTCTCAGCGTATGCAAACACGAAGCTCTGCCCAGAGGCCACAACGCAACACAATAGAGTCGGCTCATAAACAAACAGCCACTCTGGAAAGGACTCGTTATGTATTTATATGAACGTGTGAAGACTTAAACGGTCACACACAAGTTATCTGGACATGGTTTCATTGCTAAATATGTTTATTTATGCACAACGTACAAAATCTAGCTCTTGTAGCTCTTGCAGCAACATTTAAAACATAGAACTAATGCAAAAAACAAGTAAACACTAGTTTGATCATTTTTGCAACAAAGTTTATAAATCTGCAAGATTTTTCAACTGGATGCATCAACACAGAGAAGCAGCTGCAAGGTTGATGTCAACAAAAAGTTACAAACTACCTACAAATTACCAGTGCAGAACTATGACACAACTGTAAAGTCTAATTAATGGTTCTCCGTCTGCGTCGGCATGGAGACACGCAACGCCATTATCCGTCGTTGCAAGGGCTCTTCAACAGGCACGCAAGGATGGACATCCATCGAACGAGACGGAGAGCGCAAGCTTGAGATTAGCCAGGACGCCGCTTCCTTTCAATTCGTCAACAGCACCGCCATCGCCGCCTCAAAAAATGAATAAAGAGAGCCGAAGATATCTAGCGGCAGACACGGAGCAGCTTGAAGAATAACTCGCAGAAAAACTCTAAAATATGAACATTTATTAATCCGTGACGGGAGAAGGATAAAGATACGCAGGACGGGAAACGTGGTTTTAGCGGTGGCGAGCGCATGAAGAGGTGGAGAAGAATGAGGGACAAGTTTGTCTGTGTAAAAAGTCTCTGAAATACAAAAACACAATATAAACACAATAGTAAATGCACTATCTTGTGCCGGATACATGACAGGATACCCCAGAAAAGAACTACGCCCTCTGTTGTCCTGGCGGGAAATTGCTTTGCAACTCTCCCCAGGTGACGGAGAAGTCTGAAGGGAAACCGTCTTTGTCGATGCATGTGCGGGTCTCCCTCGTGGAGCTGACGGAAAAGCATAAATTAGGCTTAACCCCTACTTCACACTGGAAGCATCAGCGGAACGGTTTATCCGCCAGTACACACCAGGAGAGTCTGCCACGGAGCGGCTTCTCCGCCATCCTCCTTGCTGGACTCACAAGATCACAAAATCCCTCTAGACTTTGAAGATCACAGTTTGTTTATGCCATCTACCATTAAACCAGCTCCAGTGGCCTAGTGGTATTAGTGTCCGCCCCGGGACTGGGAGATCGGGGTTTGAATCCCAGTCGGGTCATACCAAAGACTTTGAAAAACTGGGACCCAATGCCTCCTCGCTTGACACTCAGCACTAAGGGGTTGGATTGGGGGGTTAAACCACCAAATAGTTCCTGAGCGCAGCCACAGCTGCAGCTCACCGCTCCCCACCACGGGGATGGGTCAAATGCGGAGATGTAATTTCACCAGTGTGTGATGATGACTAGTGGGACTTTAACTTGACTTTAACTTTAAACCAAAAAGAAGAAGGAAATCACGTTTGATATCCCTGTTTGAGGTCATATATAACGTTGTTCCTCTCCACGGCCATGATGCACTGCTGCACTTCTCAAAAGATGCAGTAAATAAATTAGCCGTTAGATGTAATCTACATAGATATGAAATCACATTGCTGCAATAGTCTTTTATTTTGAAAATTACTAGATGTTTTACACTGAAACCAAGTGTGATTTCCTGCCTAGCCCTATGTTAACTGCAGAAATTGACGCATTCCAGAAGTGGCTTGCGGCAAAAATAGAACCCAATCCTAGCGGCACGCCGCTTCTGGGATGAGCCTGAAAATTTCCCCACAGACTGAATAGGTTCTATTTGAAGCAGCGACGTTCCGATGCCGTTCCACGCCGCTGAAGCTTCCAGTGTGAAGTAGGGGTACCATGTGACATTTGTCTGTGTCTGTAAATGATCTTATGACCCACTGGAATTACTTCTTTAACTGGAATCATTTTTTTCTCTTTTACTTTTCGTTCTTTTTAAAACACAGATAGATCTTTCTTTACCTTATTGTGCTGACGTTTCGATCGTCGCTGCGATCTTCATCTGAGCTAAGCCGCCGAATTACGAAAAAAACACACAGTATGAACGTACCAAAGACATTTTTTTCTCATTATCACACAAATAAGTAAATATAACATGAATATATTTATATTTATTTTGTTTTTCAGTTTTTAACCATTTAATATTCTTGTCAAATCTGTAGATTTGATCTGCTCTCCGCCTGAGCAGGAAGGTCGACCACTAATATCCCGACCAGGAAGTCCAGATAAAGACAAAAGAAGAAATCTCTCACCGCACGTTCTGGACAACACATGGACTCAGTGTTGCGAATGGGGGCTGTGAGTGGTAAGCTGACCCTGAATCTGTTTCTCATACCCAAAGGGGAGGTGATGGATGCAGACGAGTGCTGGACCACTTGGCCGAACTTGAAAGCTCTCTTGCTTGGATGCTGGTGGGTCTGTTTGTCACAGCTCAAAACACTCTGCTTGACTCTGTTTGCATGTACAGAGTGGATATGCGTGTGTCTGTGTGGGGATGAATGTTTAAGTGCATGCTCAGATTGTGGAAAAAGTTCCTTAAACCAAAGATTGTGAATATAAAGAGGACCCTTTGATCTGGTTTGCGGTGGTGCAAATGGCACATCTTGGAGAAAGTCTGGAATAAGAAACAGTTTTCTTCTCTCTGAAAGCAGGTAATGTCAGAGGCAGCTTTAACCGGCTCAAGCTCAAACTGGAGAACACAGCAAAGTGAAATAATTTGATATATTTTGCTTCACTCGTTACACTGCAGTACAAACCCATCTAAAGGCACGGGAGAAGAAAATGTTTCAGGAACATTTCAGAAACTATAATGGTTAGCAGAGTGGGCAATTCACTGAAAAGTTCCATCTGGATCTCATCAAAGGAAGGCAGAAAGTGCCTTGCTCCAACTGTGGTGACTGGACTCACTACATACACAATGACTCACCCCGGGGAGGAAAGGGAAGTGGTGTGCAGCTAAAACACGTATACCAGCGCATAAAATTAATTGTACCATCCTTAACCGTGGTTTAAGTCGAGCAAAGTATTCATGAGCATTCTTCTGTTGGGCATGGCCCCTTTGAGGAAAGGGTCACTGTTTCACATCAAACTGCCACAAAACTACTTTATCTTGGGCTACCTTCACACTGCAGGTCTTGATGCTCAATTCCAATTTTTTGAGTAAATCCAATTTTTTTGTGTGACTGTTCACATTATAACTGAAATGCAACATCAAACACTCTCCAGTGTGAACGCTTCACGGCCCCAAAGTGACCTGCATGTGCAGAAGACAAGAGCCCTTTTTATAAGACACAGTGCTGGCAAATTAGCGTAATATTACCACAACGGTGTGTCTTACGAACGCGCCACCATCAGGTTGCAGGAATTTTGCGGCCTTCGCGCCACGCTTGATAGTAATATTGCGGTAATATTGCGGTAATATTGCGGCAATATTGCGGTAATATTGCTGCTTCGCAGGTCTTATAAACGCACATTGCACCTTGGCGCAACAGAGGGTGGTGTCATGATCACATGATGAATTAATGCCGAGCTCCGGCCGGGAAACTATGTTGAAAATGAAAGTAAACACGGGCATAAGTTTCGTTTTGTAAACAGAATCAGCTGAGATGATAAACTGGAGCGTTGTGGTGCTCCAGGAGCTTCTCTCCGTTAGATCTGCAGCTCAGATCATCTGACAGCTCACAGGGACGGTGGAGGACACACACCTGTAGCTGCTTGTTAAAATAAAAACGTAACGAGCGCGGCTTCGATCGCAATAAAAAGCAAGTTATGTCCAAGATAAACGGAAGTCCGCGACAGTGCAGAGACCGCCCCCCTACCTCCTTTATGCCGCCATTGCGTAATCTTTTATAAAACGGACATGATTGCGCCACATTACCGCCACGGTCTGAGCTCTTATAAACGACCTTAGGCTCCCTGATGCCGCCTCGGCGTTGCGGCAAATTGCCGCCATTGTTTTATGAAAAGGGCTAAGAAGTCACAATCAGAACCTGGAGAGGTGGAGTTGTGATGTGAAACAGTTCAGACACAATTTCAGGATCACACCTGTCAAGTCTCCCATTTTGAGCTGGAAACTATTTTAAAAACTATAAACTATTTCACTCCTTATTCCCGCCGTCTTCCCGAGTTAGTATTCCCTGAAAATGTTCGGGTATTAAGTTCATCCACTGAGATTCCCCCGCCCCGCTCTCACGGAGACCGGTGAGACGCTTCACTCCAGCAGCACCTCCCACTCTCATGCTTTCTTGTATTTTTTCCAGTTTCCAATTCCAAAACTTGACAGGATGTCCCACAAACACCTGAATTCCTCTGTCAGCGCTCCTCCTCAGGAACGTCCTGACACGACGCTCACCTCCACTGATCAGTGACGTAGGAGGCGGACCGTTCAGACTGCAGTCGCTTTCAAAAACTTGGGATATGTTTCGGAATCAGGACCACATATGCAAACGACCTGGTTCGGATTGGAAAAAAATCTGATCTGTGCTGTTCAGACTGTCACAAAACAATCAGATATGGGTCGCATGTGGGGCAATTTTGCCTGCAGTGTGAACCTAGCCTTACTTTCACTAAAGGAAACAACAACACCTGGAGCGGGGGTCTCCAACTCCAGTCCTCGAGAGCTACCATCCTGCACACGTTAGCTGTTTCTTTGCTCCTACACACCTGATTGAAATGAATGAGTAGTCAACAGGCCTGTGCAGAGGTGAGGGGAGGATTAAATTCAGGTGTGGCAGAGCAGGAAACACAGAAAACTAGCAGGACGGTAGCTCTCGAGGACTGGAGTTGGAGACCCCTGACCTGGAGGATCTAATGGTAACAGATCCGAGCTCAAGCTGAAACTAAGTATTAAATCATCATCTGACTGAAGTTTTGAATCTTCTGACCTTATACCAACTAAAAATGTAGTTCTCCTCATTCTGGTTAACATTTTCTCTGAATAGTCAATCATTCACCCAAACTAAGTGTTCTGATGTCCTTGTAGCAGCCTGGTTAATTATAAACCAACTGCAAGACATCCACTTGACACAAATAAACAACTGCAGTCTGCATCTGTATTGGATACATGACCCTATAGACCCCTGTGGCGTTCCAACACATCATGGACACAGTACGCCTAATTACAAGCACACATGTGAAACGCATAAACGAGCGGCTAAAGATAGATCTAGAGATGCATTCCTTTGTAATCTTTAGCTGAAGCGTCAGTGCCCACTCAGAAGCTGCAGCCGCTGGTGAACATTTATCAGGGCAGAAATGAGAGAACAGAGAAGGAGACAGGTGGAAAACATCACAACTGGTTGCTCTTTACCCAGCCACTTGACTTCAAACAGTGCACTCTGCTCCCTTTTTAATAGAAAGTCTTTACAGAAAGATAAGAAGGGAGATAGTGAGAAAAAAGCACTGAATTATTCTCACAGAGAGGGCAGAGTCCTCGAAAGATGTGGTGAAATAGACTCAAGTAATGGGATGGGGGGGACAGACGCTGCCCTCCTCAGCGCTGTACCTCCCTGACAGAATAATAACGATTGTATGTATCATCAAAGGGTTCCTTCCCCCTACTTGCTGCTTGCTATAATTAGACCTGTGCTCTCGCTGACGAGCCACCACCTACTTTGGGAACCCTCTGCCTTGAACAGCCACAAACACATGTTCATATTTAGAGCCCCTCCACCCCCTAACCCCTAAAAACGCGTGGAACCGGCTCGTTTATGGGAACCTGGATGGAAAACACAGCTACACAACCTGGTCCCAGTTACAAAGACTCAAACCAGCAGCACCATGTAACCTCCTGTAACTCATGCATTCACACACACACATTTGAAAGAGGGTGAAAAAACAACAACTGTGTGAGCTGCAGCACAGCAAATTCCCATAGTGTTCAAATCTGTGCATGTGTGTGTGGGGGTGTGTGTGTGCAGGATGCACGCACGCATACACTTGTGTGCAAGAGAGAGAGAGGAGGAGCTGAGGCTTTTCTATGGAGCTAAAGCAAACAGTCCATAAAGAGGTCCTGCCACTCTCCCATTTCAATGTAAATGAGACTAACTCTGTTAGGAGGTTAAAGAACTCTCTAGGGGCCTGGAGACTACCACCGCTGGGGTCACACATGCACGCCCACACACACACACAGCACACTGGGCTCAAATACACACACACAAATACACGCACACACAAAAATCTGAGGCTAGAGGCCCAGATAAAGAGCTCAGAGAGCCTGTCAGAGTGTCAGCTCCCATTAGGCCAAAGGCTGGTGTGTGTGTGTGTGTGTGTGTGTGTGTGTGTGTGTGTGTGTGTGTGTGTGTGTGTGTGTGTGTGTGTGTGTGTGTGTGTGTGTGTGCAGGCAGGCGTACTGCTTTTTGCTGCGTTTCTTTCAGCACACACACTCTCTTTTCCCTCACACACACATCCTCCTGGAGCTGCCCCGCCTGGCTGACACGCTGTTTCAGACACGACACACAAAAGACGACGGAACCTGCCTGAAAAGACAAACATCAACTACATTTCCTACATCACACACAGCAGGAAGAAGAGAGAAAACAAGCGCTAAATGATTCTAGATGAGCAGAGGTCGTGTTGGAAATGAGTGAGCTCTCGAAGCGAGGAAGAGAAGAATCCTCTGCTCTAATGTCATTTTTTTGTTTCTTATGACCATGTAAGTGCTGATATTTGGCATCATGGTGCTCAGTTATCGTCCAAAAAGAGCAGAAAGTGAGCTGAGAGAGAGGATAGAGCTGAACCCTAACCCTGACTTCCTGTGGCCAGCATGCTGTAGGGTTGTTAGGACACAAACTCAGAGAGGAGAGCTGATTTCCGCTCACAAATCCTTTTAAAAACAGGCTATTGCAACACGAAGAGGAGGGGAGGCATAATAACAGTCTGGAGGGGGAGAAAGACAATGACCGAGCACGCAAGCGAGGAAAAGAAAACCCATCTAATCCCATATTCATCACTAATTCCCTTAAATGATGATGTACACACCCATATTACTCCAGTCACACATGCCCCGACTCAGCTGACTCAGCCAGGTGTGTCAACCGTGCAGCCTAAAGGGCTGGCATGCTGAGGCAGCAGCGTCAGCTCACATAATCAAAAGGCTCATTTCAAAACAGAATAGAATGAATTATTGACTCTTTTCTTCTTCTTTTTTCTTGTTTGGTCTTCAGATCTTCCACTTCTCGCTCTCAGTCGTTGCCTTTCATGTCCAGATAGCAGGCCGACAGCTGTTGCTAAAAACAGTCATCTGAAAACAGCGGATGCTTGATCTGGGGGAACTCCAGCCACCACAGAACATTCATCCTACAGTCACACAAGGCTAGTCATGCTACTGACACACACATCAGTCGGCCTCTCCTGCATAATCACTCCTTCTGCTCAAGCGATTGAAACCACAGACCAGACCCCCTTGGGCTGATTTTGCAAGCACGCATTCACAACTTTGTCACTTTTCACCCACATTGGCCTTCCCCAAATCTACAAGCGCCGGTCCTGCCCCTACGTGTAAACACAGGCAGGCTGACAAACAGAGGAGCAAATATAAAAACAGACAAACCGCTCATTAAGGAATTACTCTAGATGACATGTTCACAAAGACTGAGCGAGAAACATTAATTCATCAGGACATCTCAGGCCTGTCGAGGAGACGCCCAAATGTTTATGAGGGTGTCAGAAAAGGCCACGGGCTTTCACGCTCACACACTAACACACAAACGGGAATTTTAGGAGAAAACGCTGGGATTTGGTTCAAAATGCCTGCAGGTACACAGCTGGAAAGTGCTGCAAAAAGTTACTGAATATAAAATTTTTACATGAGAATTTTAGAAAAGGTGGTGCGGTTGGCAGCCCTGTTGCCTCTCAGCAAGAAGGTCACAGGTTCAAATCCCAGCTGTGGCCTTTCTGTGTGAAGTTTGCCTGTTCTCCCCATGCATGTGTGGGTTTTCTCTGAGGACTCCGGTTTCCTCTTACAGACCAAAAACATGCATGTCAGGTCATTTGGCAACCTTGAAATTTTCCCTAGATGTGATTGTTTTGTTGTCTCTGTGTGGCCCTGTGAAGGACTGGCGACTCGTCCAGGGTGTCCCCCGTCTCCTACCTGATGGTTGCAGGAGTTAGACACCAGCTACATGTGACCCTGAGACCCTGGAAGTAGTTCAGAAAATGAGTTTTGGAAAAACTGCTGGAGGTCATTTAAGAAAGCAGAAAAACTGTATATGCAAATGAAGTATCCAAACATGTTTTGTATATTACACTCACTGGCCACTTTATTGGGTACACCTGTCCAACTGCACGTTGACACAAATGACTAATCAGCCAATCACATGGTGGCAATTCAATGCATTTAGGCATGTTGACATGGTCAAGACGATCCGCTGCAGTTCAAACCGAGCTTCAGAACGGTGAAGAAAGGTGATTTTAGTGACTTTGAACGTGGCATGGTTGTTGGTGGCAGACGAGCTGGTCTGAGTATTTCAGAAGCTGCTGATCTTCTGGGATTGTCACGCACATTCATCTCTAGGGTTTACAGAGAATGGTCCCAAAAAGGGAAAACATCCAGTGAGCAGCAGTTCTGTTGATGCCAGAGGTCAGAGGAGAATGGCCAGACTGGTTGGAGCTGATAGAAAGGCAACAGTAACTCCACAAAGTGTGTGGACGGACGGACGGACGGACGGACGGACCGATGGACGGACGGATGGATGGATGGATGGATGGATGGATGGATGGATGGATGGATGGATGGATGGATGGATGGATGGATGGATGGATGGATGGATGGATGGATGGATGGATGGATGGATGGATGGATGGAGTTCAGGCTCTTCTGGTGATGTCAGGTGTCTCTGTCTCTGTTCAGACTTACGTTTTATTAAAACTCTGTCAACGTACTTTCAGACAACTTGTAACTCTTTTAGAACTGTCAACCTAGCGACACATTTCTGCAGTTTGAGATTGTTTTAGCTGCTAAAAAAGTCAATAAATGAGCAAATAAGTAAGTTTTGGTAATCTGTGAAAAGCTTGATTTTATTGCTTTGTAGCACTACTGAGGTGTTTCCTGTTATTTAGTCTCCTTGGGGGGAAAAAGCATAAATTACTTAATTTAGAGAATATGTGAAAGAACACACATTTTCCAGTGTTTTGATGTAAAAAGAAATTTGTTCATGCAGCTCAACTCTGCATGCAGTTGCATGTCAAAGAGTTTTTTTCCTCAATTTTTCAGCTTGTTGCACTTAAAATTTGAATCTGGCTCTTGTATAAACCTGGGAAGGATCAAGCCTGTGTCATCTACAGACTTCCACTTTGCTTCTATCTAGTCTCTTTTTGCTGCTTCACCTGTTGTTGCAACTACTGGGCCCCGAACACAAGGACGAGCTATGACAAAAAACTGCTTCCTCTCAGCTTTGTTCGTGGCAAGGGCAAGGCTGGCTCTGACAAACATGCTAAATCAGCAGCGTTTGCCTCTTAGAGAAATGAGAAAGCCCAGGGCACTGGCCAGCAGCATTCCTGCCTGTGACGCCCAGATAATTGTTTTGAGAGGCCCCGCTGAGAGCTGCTGTCTCATTTCCATTGCTCCATAACATGATATGGTATAGCTGATACCATGATCCACTGAAAATGGCAGAGTGTAAAGCGCACCCCTGACAGCTACATGCTGCTCAGCTCTTCTCTATCAAGCAGCGAACGTGCAGATTAGAGGGATTTCAGAGATAAAAAGAGAAGAGAATAAAAAATAAGGAGGTGTAATTGCAAGCTGGGAGAATCCCAGAATATAAAACATGATTGGTGAGAATGGAGCTCATTGGTATGGCTTATCATCAGCTGGTATCCATGACTGCAGCTGTAACTCCTAATGAATGACTCCGTTTGGTGCATGACACAGCCACTAGCCCAATGGATGATGAAATTAACATCTGTGCCAGCACACACAAGGCAACATTTAGCATCCGCTCAAAGCTGAAACATCACGCTGACAACGTTAAGCAAACAGATCTAACAATTTGAATTTCCTCCTTCCTTATGCCACAAACTGGAAGAAGATGTGATATGGCATAAAGCTGGTTATTCCCAAGGGCTGTACTATCATGAAGGGGCGGAAAAAGATGGAGGAAGGGTGAAGCTCATTTTACCCCTCACCCCTACCACTCAGATGTATATTTTGCATTTCACACCACGAACCTAAGGTGTCCCGATTCTCTTCATGAAATGAGGAGGGGTAGGGCTTTATTGCAGTACAAGCTGAGATTTTTCACTTTGCCTCTTTCGTGAAACCACATTCTGCAAAATGGCTGCAGAGATGAGCCTCTCTTCCAGCCGCCTCTGGCCATTCATAAATCACCAATCAAGTTCTTCAGAAAACCAAAACAATGTGAGCTTTCAGAAATGGAGCAGGAATCGTGGAACCAGCTGAGGTGCAGTGTATCACTCAGCAGCGCTGACAAGTAGCACTTAACATAGAATGTGTTGGACATCCCCCATTATGGATTTGACAGTTGCCTGGTTGTGCAAGCCGTCTACCATCCCTACATCCTAGCATGTCCTTATATATCGACCGTTTCAGCTCTGCTACTCCCTTCCTTGGCTCAGAGGTGCAACAGTAGTGGCTTGACTTCAATCCCCTAGTCCTTTTATAAATCATGCTAAGATGGCAAAAGGTTTCGAAAGTGTATTGTGAAATGGGCTAAAGCAGCCATTCTGGTTTTCTGGACGTTGGTCCAGATTTGAACTGAGCCACAAGTCAGTCCGGATAAAGAAGGAGGTGATAACATGATGTTGCCATTAGGGGTGGGAATTTAACGTTAATTATGATTAATTAATTCATTAGAAAAAATGCGTTAAAAATTAACGCATTTAACCCTTTGGGCCCGAGGGCCCCCGAATTGTGGGGCATTGAAGTTCAGCAGCAAAACCCATGCCCTAAATATCAACAAATATCGTCAAGCTGCACCTCTAAAGAAAGTTCAGAACCTTGGCTACAAGACCATGTAAACCTTTTTTACGTGCGTCAAACACAACTAAAACGACAATCAAATGAGTGATTGGAACTCCCTCTTCGTGTTTTTGTCTTCATTTCTGTCTCTCTGTTTCTTACCTTTGATGTTTCACCTTGAAAAGTTCATTTTATCCAAACTTTCTTATTGTTTACTATTAGCCCTACCGCTTGTGTCACGTTGAAAACAATTTAGACAGAAAACAAAGCCATTATCACTGAAAAAACAGGTTTCGAACTCAAACATCCAGTAGGACTTTTCACTTTCCTGGTTTGTGTGTGTCCGTGTTATGGCGAGTCTCATTGGCTGACTGAGCTGTCAATCTAATTTTGGTGAGTCACACTTGATTCTATTGGCCCTAACGATTCAAAAGAGGTGTCAATCATCCAAATTGACCAATCAGTCATGTATGAAGCTTCTGGAACAGCTCCAGCCTATGCCAGCAGTGTTTTTTATGCATGATGCAGCAGCAGTTCAAAACAACTTTATTTTCCTGTTTTGCATTGAAATACAAAATAAAAGCACTTTTTAGAAATTAAAAGAGCTTGATTTTACAATAATAATGTCCATGACTATTGTTTGATTCTCTGACTCATTTTTAATAAAAAATTGCCTTCAGGGCAAGTTTTCTTGAACGATTAAAATGCAATTAATCAAGATTAATTAATTACAAAGCCTCTAATGAATTAGATAATTTTTTTTAATCGAGTCCCACTCCTAGTTGCCATAGATTCCTCTAAACGTGCAAAAAAAGAAAGGTAAACCTAAAAGACTGCGATAAATGGACAAAGAAATGTATTTTGTTCATATCCAGAGTGAGATATGAGATGCTACTGCGACTCATTAGTAAGAGCAAAATATTAATTACCTGATTACTAATAACTCCGTCTCATCCCCACATCTTCTGTGCTGAGGTTTAGGCAGGTCATTGAAGGCAGAAAATGTATTTTTTACATCAATCATTTTGATAGTTGAGTGCTTTGTTGCATTTAAACTTTATTTATATTAATTGTTGTGTGAGAGAACAGCTGTTGTGTTTGTTAAAGCATGATAGTAAATAGAAAACTCGCATATAAGTGAAAAATTAATTTAGACGTCCTATATCATGCAAAATCCACTTTATGGAGGTTTTGACCATGTTAGATTGTCATTTCCTCACGGGTTTCATCCAATCTAATCGTCACGTTTCCAATTTGAAAGAATGCGTCCCAAAAATAACTTTGATTATTGGTGCCAACAGTGATAGTTTATCATTTATTGTGCCTACCTTTGCTCTGGACGGTGTGAAATAGCGTGATACAGGTCATTTAAAGCTACAGTGCATATGATGCTTTACGGTCAAAAGTTAGAAAAGCAGAGTTTGAGCTGTAAGGAAAATTATTAAAAGTGATTGGCTGATCACCGGTTGTTCTGAATATTTTCGTTATCTAGAAATTAGATTTGGACCTCAACTTTGTGAACCTCTGGGCTAGAGTGTCAGTCTGGCAAGCCTCTCAGTCATGGGGCGGGATCTATGGTTGTTTTTCAAACTGTCTCCACATGCTATTGGATAACAACATGACGTAGTCACCGCTACGGATGTCAGTCAACGAGGCAGTCCGCCATACTCCATCAGAGAAGACACAAATACATCCGTTTTCTAAATAAACTTAAGAACCTCTATCTGCTCTTGACTCAAAGAAAAGCACAAGTCTAAATAGTCATCTTTGTTTGTTCAGTAACATCCCGCCCACCAGCAGAGTGCTGTGATTGGACCGTTATGGAGCAATCGCCATCTTAGTTTTGCTCAGTCATACTAACATCCCGCCCACCTGACTGATATTGCTGTGATTGGACGGCTACGGATGTCAGTCAACAAGGCAGTCTACCATACATCGTGGAAGAAGACAAATATACATCGTTTTTTCTAAATAAACGCGCTGTGATTGGCCAGCCACTATACTGGCCGGGGCTGCGGAGGTTCCAATGGAGCGTTGCTAGACCGACATGCAAAGTAAAATTATTTTGCTTTGGCAAATGACGGTCTAGATTCTAGGCCAGGGGTATTCAATTCCGGTCCAGGAGGGTTGGTATGTTTTTCCCTCTCAAATGTTAGACTGTCTTCCAAAAACAAATAAAATGAGTTGCCACTTCTTTGTGCAAAAACTGATGGCAAACGTTCTTCTTGATGATCCATTTATAGTAAAACATTTTAACTACTGTCCATCTTTAATGATTTTGAATTAAGAGTTGAGGGGTTTGGTTTAGGATGGAGTACGGGGACCTAAAATTGGGCTGTGAGGGTGACTTTATTTAGCATGCAGGAGACCACTTGTCTGTATCCCTTATGAGACAGAAACACCAAACTAAGCTACTTCAGCACTCCGTCCAGCAGGAAAAGTGCAGAGGAAGGGTTTTCCCCCTAATGGAAGCCATTAATTATCATATACCCTGATACTTTCCAGTCATCACAATCTGAAGAAAAGGTTTTCTAGAGTGTGTACTGTCAAAGATAGGGATTTTCTTGTCCACATGGAGTCCGCTTCTCACTGTTCCATTCTGTCTGGAGTGCACTTAATTGCATGTACAGATTGTGGAGCCGTCTTATGGAACTAGCCGATGTTATCAACAGATGAATGGCCACGCAGGCCAAAGGTCAAGTCCAGCTCTGTTGTTGTGACCCCAAAACTCCTGTGTGCTCACTCAGCTTCCTCCGTTTTAATCCCAACCAGCTGGATGTGCACGCTGGATTACACGCTATCCTGTGTGTGAGGCTAATTGAAAAGAAAAAACTAGCTAAAGTTAAGGTAAGCTGTGCAAGATGCATTCGTTTTGCGGTTCTGCTTAAATGGAGTAAAATTAGCCTCTAATCTACCTGTGGGAGACACAATGCGGTGTTTTTATTCGGTACAAGCTGGCATTCTGCAGGAACCCATCAATCTATAGAAATATTCATTTGGCACAACAGGAAGGACAAATCAATCCCATAAAAACAGAGCACTTAATAGAGTTCCATTAAACTGACTCTAAAAGCTACACAGAAATGGCCACTCCACCGCAGGAAGGGCAGCGAGAGGACACGCTGTTTTCACTAGGATACGATTTAGACAGAATAAAGTCATGCTCCATTTTCAGGCAGCTCTGACAACTGCTTTTTTCCAAATGACACCTGATACCATCACGCCTCCAACGCCTCCCTACCATCACTGAGCAAGAGACGCACTGGAAGAAAGGTCTGTGTGGGAGGGGGGGAATCACTGAGTGCTGCTGTGGAGGAGTGTGTGAGAAATCAGACGTCAGAGCTGCAACGACTGCATCCCACCACAACACAACTGGCTCCGAGTGTTGGTGTGTTTTACATTCCACCTGGCGTGTGGCGCTCCGAGTAAAGGTTTCATGTTTGGTGTTGCAGTTGTGGGGAAGTAGCCGAGTTTACGAGGTCACGGATTTATGAAAATCCATTCAGGGCTCTGTTGTCCCGTTTCTCACAGGATGTGTGTGATGTAAATGTTGTCAAAAGTGAACGTGAGCAACGTCAATTATGACGTTTCTTGGGAAGTGGCTCTAACACAAAGGTCAAACCCAAATGTCAATTTTTGAAATGCTCATTAATAAAAAATAAATGTTAGGGTTAAAACTGACTGACCAAAAATATTTATCCTCACAGGCTAGAAATCATCTAAGGGTCCTGGTGACTGAATCCATTCCTCATACTACCCTAGCCTGGCCATTATAAGACACTTTAGAATCATCTAGCTAATTCTAGAACATATCACTGTAGAATAATACTGAATTAATGCAATAATTATTAAACAATATAGTATATTTTTATAAAAACATTAGAATTTTTTTAAAGTTATTGAACAATAGATACCATTTTTGATCAAATATAGATTATTAGATAATTTTAGAATATTATATATTTGAGGATCTGCCTCAATGTCATCTTCCTCCTCTTCATCATCACTAATGGCTGGCACAATAACAGTCCTCCTCCATTTTCCATAGAAACCTTAGTTTAAAACTGCAAAATATATTCAATATTGTTATTATTACTGTAACCGTGATCATGAAGATTATGTCTAAAAAACAACAGATTTTACCTAAAAATAAACATCATTTCTTTGTTCTTTGTGTATGATCAAATATGGCAGCTTTGGTTTTCATGCTCTGATTTCACCGACTTCATTGAGTTTAACATTTACAACACATCTATCCTTATTTAGCACCACTAGTCAACCTTGTGATGTGAGAGTTTCCTAAACCTAGCGTTGTTAGTTTTAGAGATCCAACCGTAAACACGAGAGGAGACGAGCTCCAGGAAGGTTTTTTGTTTTTCCAGACAAACCAATATTTGGCGTGTCGTAGCCCCCCGTTGATTGGTCGAACGGCGCCATGGCGTGAATTGTGACTAGCTTGATCTCTGCTGATTGGTTGGGTGAAATCCTGTAATTCTAAGAGTCCGTGAAAAGGCGCACTGACGTAATTTATGATGTGAGTGGAAGTGTCTAAATATAGACGCTGGCCCTATAAAAGGGTTAAAATTGGATTTTTCTTTCTTGGTTGTTGCAAACTTTGGACATTGGAGCTTTTTCAGGACGGCAGCGACACATTTTGGCTGCATTGACACCAGCTGTTAGTTTATCAGTCCTTAAGGAAATAAAAAAAAACATTTCTCTGACCAGAGGATGTTGTACACAGAAACTTCAAATTTCCCAAAAAGATCCCCTTAGCCCTAACCTCTACTTTAACTTGTGCTGTTTTTCTTGAATTACAGGTTTCAGTGTCACGGTTCGACTGCACGCTGCTCTCACACTGTTTCCTCGTCATGCAAAATGTCAGCTGTGTACGAGTGTGGCGAGCACGCTCTGTGATTGACATCTGTGCGTAAGCGGACATCTAACGCTATTGGCTAATGCTGAGCAGCACTCAATTCAAAGTGCACAGGGTTTTAGGAGAGAGGGGGCGGGTTTAGCAAAACAACATTATACCACAGAAACAGGTAAGGCCATCACTTTTATGGATTTCTTCCACTGTTTAGTTTTATGCACTATTCCCATTTATGGAGTAGGATTTTTTTTTAGCTTATGGATTGTATTGTTGGGGACTGTTATGAATGTTTTTACTACTTCCAATCTTTATCTTGTTGTCTGGAACAGCTATTCTTTTACGTAATTTTTTTCGGGATTAATACAGTATTCTGATTCTGATTCTTAAAAAACATGCATAATTCCTGAAAGTGGGAAAACTCCAGATTGCTGCTTTAAAAGAGCAGGAAGTCAAGAAACAATGAGCTCATATTCGTGACACACACTTTATGGCCTAAAGGAATGGAGCCAGTGCCTTGGCTTCTCTGATTGGCTGAGCCCCCATCAAGATTTTTTTTGCATCTTTTGAAAACATTCATATTCGAGAGGGTGGGGGTGGGGTGGAAACAGGAAGAGTGAGAATCAAAAGTTCCTTGTGTCAGTTTTTATTTTCTCATGTGTGGCCATGGCAAAGTTTTTAATATGATTTAAGTTTTGATTAGTAATTAGTCATTTTTAGTTAAATCAGTACACACACACACACGCGCGCGCACACACACGCACAGACACACATGCACACACACACACACACCCGCGTGCATACAAACTCACACGCACACATGCACAGACACACATGCACGCACACACACACACAAGCGTGCATACAAACTCACACGCACACACACACGCACACACACATGCATGCAAACACATATGCAACACACACACGAACACATACTCACGCACACACACATACGCACACACACGCACACACACATATGCAACACACACACGCACACACATACGCACGCACACACACATATGCAACACACACACGCACACACACGCACACACACACACATATTGCAACACACACACACACGCACACACACATATGCAACACACACACACGCACGCACACATATGCAACGCACACACACACTCACACACACACACATACGCACACACGCGCACACGCATGCACACACACAAGCGCGCACACACACACACACACACACATGCACGCACACATGGGCAGCAGTAGCTCAGGAGGTAGAGCGGGTTGTCCAGTAATGGAAAGGTTGCAGGTTCGATCCCGGCTCCGGCCAGAGAATGCTGCTGTGTGTCCTTGGGCAAGACACTTAACCCGCCTTGCCTGCTGGTGGTGGTCGGAGGGACTGGTGGCGCCAGTGCTCGGCAGCCTCGCCTCTGTCAGTGCGCCCCAGGGCAGCTGTGGCTACATCGTACTCATCCCCACCAGCGTGTGAATGGGTGAATTGAGTTGATTGTGTTGTGAAGCGCCTTGGGGGGTTGTAGAACCCTAAGAAGGCGCTATACAAATACAGGCCATTTACCATTTACACGCGCACACACGCACACACGTGCACACACATGTGCACGCACACACACACGCACACACCCACAGACATACACACACACACACAGAGCACTATGCAGCTCTGCTAAGGTTATGAAAATGTTCCCAATTATTGTGTAATTTCACAAACACGTCTTCAAGTTGTCTTTAAATAAAAGATCAGCTCCTGTCATTAAGAATAGCTGTTTTTCACAAGATCTGCATTTAGGGCCTTTGAACGTGACTCATTGCTTGTTTTTCTAATAAAGCGGCTGGAATGACTATAATCTGGGCAGCTGATTCAACAGGATATGTAAAATTATTTGTTTTGACACATATCTCATGTTCCTGACCCACTTCCTAAGAAATTTCTGAATCGTAAGTGATTTACCATCCTACTTTATCATTTTATTCATCTGTGTCTTCACCCTGAGGAGGAGCGACAGAAGCTGGAGCATGTTGAAGCTGGTCAGAACTTCTTAATGTGGAGCCAGTAAGGTATTAACCCTAAAAGGCCTGGCTGAGTGGTGAATGGGCCTAAGTAGAACAGATTTCCCTGTTGGTGTGTGTTAATTAGACTGAAGTAAGTGGGGCCTGCTTCAGCTTGTCTGATGGCTGACCTGGAGAGATTACCTTCTCCAGCTGCTCCCGTTCCCGCTGCCGTCCCTAACGCCACCTTTGTTAAGGTGGCTGGTGACGGTGGCACTATCCCCGCCCTGTCACACGTGAGCCAAAAGGTTTGGTCCATCTAACTGGGCGAAGAGCAGGATTAGAGCCAGAAACATCAAGAAGAAGTTAAAAAAAAAGGAACTCTCTGAATCATTTTCCTGGTAATAAAGTCAACAGTGACAAGTTTTTTCCGTCATTCCATATTACACAATTTTACCTGAGTCTGAGCATGCTGCATCAGGAAAAGAGGAGAATCTGATAAACAACACTGATACAGCGCAAAGTCCACGGCGTGAAATAGTGCATGAACTGGGTGTGTGCAAACCATTCACTCTTGCAACTACAAGCATATGCATTCATAAGAACAGTTGAATTCAATGAAATAAGAGCTGAGGATGGTCCAGTGGATTCCAGTATGTGCTGGTTCGCCTCCATAAAACCCACCATTTGCTTTTGTCATGCAGGCAGGCCATTCCTGTCATTTGCACTCGCATTCAACTAAACAAAGACACTAACAAACACCCCCGCCCCCACGCGGAGTATGCGAGGACACCTGGTCTGGATCGAGGAGCCTACAGCATTCCGGAGATGTCGGAACTTAATTCCCTGAGATTAGCCTTTAAAATCTACCTAAGGGTTAATCAGCATGTAGCATCACATCCCAACAGCACGAGTTGTGTTTACACCCACACAAGCAAAAATACATGCTCTGATGGGAATATAGCCTCAAAAAGGGGTTGTTAACAGCTCTGTCATCCTGTAAGTAAATGTTTCTTTCACAGTTTCACTTCCAAAGATTCATTTAGCTCATAAAACATACATCATTTGTTTGCTTTTGCATTAAAAAAAAGTTTGTTTTCCACCTTTGGCAGGCGGAGAAGAAGCTATTTGCCGCATTTATGGTGTTTTGCTGACATGAGACATTTGCTAACCCCAGCCTGTAGAGAAAGTCTGGGATAAAAAGCTTTTCCCTTAAATCCCAGATAGTCCCAAAGCACCAAGGAGGACTTAACCGGTGAGTGACAGCAAGAATGGGAGGTGGGACGTGGTTGGGGTCTTATGACTGGTCTGGGGTTGGGTAAGAAGGTAAATATTTAGGTCAGCAGTTGACACTGAGTGCTTTCTTTGGCCGTTTTAGGGTGGATTGCTGGTTGGTGCTTTAGCAGAGCAGGATGTGAACTGATGTTAGAGACATTCAGCGTGAAACAGATGAATCAGATGGATTTTGCTGTGTGGGTGGGTGCAGTTGGCTTTGGGGTTGGCACCTTGCAGCTGCCCTCTGTCTATGTGGTAAGGTCAAAGAGTCCGGCAGTCCCCCCCAACACAAGCTCCGATACACAGCTGCTCACTGTACAGACAGTAACACACACCGCACCTGTCTGTGTGATCCCCGGCCAGATTAGACATCAACTTCTGTAGCTCCTCTTTTTGTTATTTGTTCCCATTTTAAATAGGGGGGTCAAATTATCGCATTAATTGAGATTAATTAATCACAGCCACATTTAGTGCATTTTTTTAATCGAGTTAATCTCATTTTTAATCTATAACTTTACTGGGACTTTTCTAGCCTACCTGTTGGGATTTTTTATTTAAAATTTTTATTTATTTTATGTAATTATATTTATGTTTAACTATCATGCCATACCACATGTCAGATTTGATGAAAATGCGTAATATTTGGTGATAAACTGTCAGTTTTGATATGCTAACTTACAGCACTCTTATCTACAGGTCTATTTTAATTTCAGATAAATGTTTTAATAACAAGTTCTGTGATCACTATTTGCATTGCTCAAAAAAGCGTTCCTTGATGTGTTAACTTAGATTATTCTATATGGACCTGATGTTTTAGTTTTTATTTCTAATTATTCCAGACTGACAAAAGAGCACAGCGTTATTCTGCCTTGGTGATGTAAAAGGAAAGTTTAGAAGTCTGTTAAACAATAAATAACTTTATAAAGCCAGTTTTTTGTTATATATTAATATTTTTGGCTGCCACAATAATGTAATGAATTTAAATAAAAATTAGGGGTGGGACTCGATAAAAAAATTAATCTAATTAATTAGAGGTTTTGTAATTAATTAATCTTGATTAATCGCATTTTAATTGTTCAAGAAAATTTGCCCCAAAAGCAATTTTTTTAAATTAAAAATAATGAGACAGAGAATCAAACAATAGTCATTGACATTATTATTGTAAACACAAGCTCTTTTAATTTCTAAAAAAATGCTTTTAAATTGTATTTCAATTCAAAACAGGAGAAAAAAATATATATGTATGTTAATGGCAAAAAATAGGACAGACCTAAAAGTACATTTTGATAATGGTATTGTCTTTAAAATAATAATAATAATAATAATAATAATAATAATAATAATAATAATAATAATAATAATAATAATAATAACAATAATAATAATAATGGGTTGATAGAATGTGTGCAATTTGATTTGATTTAGCATCATTAGAGACAGAAATGAAGGCAAAAACACATGAAGAGGGATTTCTGATCACTCATTTGATTGTAGTTCTAGTTGTGTTTGGAGCACATAAAAAAGGTTTACATGGTCTTGTAGCCAAGGTTCTGAGCTTTCTTTAGAGGTGCAGCTTGACTATATTGATATTTAGGGCATGGATTTTGCTGCTAAACTTCAACATCCCCCAATTGAGGGACCCTCGGGCTTAAAGGGTTAAATGTGTTAATTTTTTTTATGCGTTATTTTTTTCTAATTAATTAATCATAATTAATGCGTTAACTTTCCACCCCTAATAAAAATACATAAAAATGAGGGCTTTTCTCAGCCATTAGTAGGTGAGATTAAAAAAGAGATTAATTAATCTAAAAAAATGTAATCTCATGACAGCACTAATTTGAATCTCAGCCTGCTACTTCTAGCTTCCATTTCTCACCTCAAAACTAAAGTCACATCCTTTCCTCTCAAAAATGTTAACTTCTCATTAACTTCATTAACTGAGAACACGAGGGGGTCTTGGATCATCCAAATGGTTCACTGCAACGTTAGGAGCGTTCATTAACGGGGCTACAGTGATGGATTTTTACTGAGATGTTAGGAGATCAATGCTGTAATGAAGGGCACAGTGTGTAGGCGGAAGCATTTATTATCATTATCAGACGTAATAAAACTTTTGCCCCTGAACGTTGGGTTTCCTCCCACGTAGAGTGAATGTCAGTGTTAGGCATGGGCCATCTTAATTGGCTGAAACACAGTCTTAATGGTGTCGAGGTGGCACTGCATTACCAGCACCTCATCGCTCATTTTATACAGACAAAATGGAGGCAAGCGTGTCGGCGGCTAAAGTTCAGGATCACTTCATATAGCACACGAGTGCTTCGATAGCCCAGCAGATTAAAACATTTAGATGGGAAATGATGTGGGATCAATAAATAATGAGTCAAAAATGTCATGTGTGCCACTCAATCACCCACATTTCACTGATGTGGCTCCGGCTTATCGGAGGCAGCAAATTGCCCTTCTGCACCGGCTATGAATATGATTTGCATTCTGATGTTCATCCAAAAAAAAAAGTCACATAAACACAATTACATTATAGCAGATTTTATTTCTTACCTTTCTGTGCGTTTCTCAGAGTAAATGTGGCAGTCATCAGGGCTGCAATATCAGGCGGGTTGTAATTCCCCTAAATTTAGAGCAGAAAACACGTTATGACAAAACAGATTTGCTTTATTCCCATTTCTTTTATATAATCCTACAGCGGAGAGTGCGGTGTGAGAAAAGGGAGAATGGTTTATTTCATCGTGAATCAGAGACGCATGCTTCAATTCCACCTTGGGTCCATGTATTAAACGGTTGGCTGTGAACCTTGCCACCTCCATCTGACCTTTGGTAAAGATGAATTTTCTATAAATGTAGTCGATAAAGTGAATTCAACAGGACTGTCTGCTCATCTACAGAGCTATTCCAACCCTGAAAAGGTTAGGAATTGTTGACACAAAGCAAGGGTCAAATCTCTCAATTCCTGCACAGTTTTTCTCTTAGTAGATGCACCTAGTATTCAACTGGATCTGGGGCTGCGCTACAGATTCATTTTGTATGAAACAGAACATTTAGACAGATTTTTTAGGAAGGCATTAAAGTTTCATACCAGTGTGAGGACATGTCCCACAACAGAGTCCCTTAAGGGCTGGTACTGTAAGAACCCAGATTGTGAACTAGCACAGAGACGACTGGCTGATTTTTGTTTCCTTCTTCCACAGAGTTGATTTTAAGAATCAGTAATGTATTAAACTATTACCAATCTGAGGTGTTGTTCTTATTGTAAAGAAGCGTTAAATAACTTTTGGGGAACTTTGATTTATAGATATAAAGGTTACTGTGCAACATGTTTTTGTGCATCTAGCAGCACAAATTTCATAGCCTGCATAGTAAGTTTTTGACAAAAACATGCTTAATGTTCATCCATTCACCCATGTATTACACAAACTGCACACACACTTAAGGGGAGTAGGCTAATCAATAGAATCCACTTTCTACCAACACCCAATAAGCTGTAAATAAACGTGAGGCCGTAAAATAGACGCTACACGTATCCAGAAAAACACACAGTGACACAACGCAAGATATCCACAGAAGCAGGCGTTTAGATTAAAGCCCAGACTCACAAACAAGAATAGAAGTACCACTCTTAGTTCAAAGCGTATGGAGCGGTGCCCACCGCTAACAAGGCAGCATGCTAATTTCCTGAAGCTAAAAGCTAAAATCAAGCTTACCTGCAGGTTATGGTCATAATCCGTGGTGTAGTAAAAAAATCCACTCGGTTCGTGAAATCCTATATCCCAACGTATAAGCTGAGCTGATCAGACTGTTTTACCGCTCGAGTGTTTGATGCATTCCATCATTTTCCTGTTTACGTGGATTCTCTCCCTGTGATTGGTTAATACGAAAGCCAGCCAGCTGAAAAAACTCAACAACAAGCAATTCGATTGGCCCTCTGGGCGGGGTAAACAACCTGACCAATGAGCAATCTCCTCCCCCTGGTCTGAGCAGAATTCACCCGGTGACGATCGCTACACGATGCGCCCAAAGCCTCTCCTATTCTTTCTCGTTGTGGACGGTTTGGGGAACCACTGCACATGCGCCAGTTAGCCCATATTAAGTCAATGGTAAAGATTGCTGCGCCCGCGAGAGGACACGTGACAAGTACGTCGACGATTCCGCCGTGTTAAAAGTAAAAAGAACATTATTAAACACAGATTACACACAGCACTTAGTCCATACGGTGTGTATAGATAGTTTAGTTTACTTTTTATGTTTTTTTAAATATATTTTGTGATTCCTATCTTCTTCTTCTCCTTCCTGTGAGACTGGTGGGGCGGCGCCCTAGCGCCCCCTATGGACGAGCCGCCACTGGAGAGGGAGATTGTTAGCAGCGCTCATTTGACGCCATCTTTGACTACAGCTAAAAAACTATAGCGTCGCGCGGTAAGTCGTCATTTCCGCCTTTTTTCGGATTGGTTATTGGTGAGCTGGCTAGTCCCGCCCCTCATGGTGCTCGCTGCCTCTGAGTTTCCAGACTCTTTCTCTGTGTAGAATAGACAGGTGAGTCTGGCAGACCAGGCTACAAATTCCAAGCTTTAACTAAAGGTCTCCAACTTCACTAAATGCTTGGAATTTCTCTTTTTTTTTTTTTTTTTTTACAGAAAAACACATTTTTAGACAATTTATAAACAACTTTATTCGTCTCAAGTTATTTTGATCTGGTACAGCTGCTAATCCAGGTTAATCATTTTTAAGGCTAATTGATTATTGGAAACCCTTTCTGTTACTGTGAACAGAGACAGTCTGAGGTTCTATGTAAGATTTGTACAGAGTGGAGAAAAGGCTATAATGAGATTTAACAATGTCATGCTAAAACTGAGTTGAAGCACTTTCAGTTCGTGCTACAACAGAACACTGACCCAAAATGCACTTCTAAAAGTTGTCAGTCATGTTTAAAGAATATTCAGTCAGACAGAATTGGGACTGGAACAGAGTAGAAGGGACAGCCTCAAGATCTGAACCCTGTTGAGCGGTTTGTGGGAGCAGCTTGACCGTGTGGTGCGGAGGAAGACTTCATTAAGCCAATCCCTGGAAGCATGGAGTGAAATCCAATCAGATTAGCTGGAGAAACGGACTAGGGTCCGTCTAAGGTCTACCAGGCTGCAACTGCTGCAAAAAGACTTTAGAGTGAAAGCCAAATATTCATTTTATTTTCTAATTTTGAATATGTCAACATATTCTGGTCAGTTTGTGTGAGTTCTCATGACAATGGTTTTGGGTTTATTCAAAGGAAACTTTGCAACTTTTTCATATTTTTAAATAATTTTCTTAAGCCAGTTTGTGCTAAAATGACCCTTTACAGGGTTAATGAAATGTCATTCAGACCCCCACCACCCTCTGTGGCCAGAATACCACACTTGCAACTTCAGAGTTGCCGGTCCGGTCGGTTGGACTTATAAAAAAATGGAGCTGACATCCCTGGATCTGCAGTCTGCTTCCAGCATGTTTCCTGCATGTTTTAGATCATGAACACAGCTGATTTGTTTGATTTAGTGATGAACCGCTCCTGTAGACACTAATGAAGGCTGAGGAGACGTTTCAGCAGTTAGATTAAGGTGTTAAAAAGACCAACGCAGAGCGAGGAGATAAGTTTTACTTTTGGTTCTACTAAACGGACACTAGGGGGTGCTGAAAGCAAGCCAAAACTGCATAGTCTCCCTTTAAGGCTAGTTTATACTTATCTGTCTGCAACGCAACGCCATAATCCGTCATTGCAAGGGCTCTCCAGTAGGCTCGCAAGGACGGACGGAGTAGAGGCCACTTTTCTAAATATCTGTCAAAAGCGACAGAGACGGCAAGACTGTGAATGGTCAGGATGCCGCTTCCTTTAACTTTGTCAACAGCACCGCCATTTTAAAGTTAAAAAAATAAAACAAGAACCAAACATATCTAGCGACAGACATGGAGCAGATTGAAGAACGACTCGCGAAAAAATTCAACAATATAAATGTTAATTAAAGATATGCAGCAAAGTTTTCATTCATGTCAGGAAATTACGAAAAACGTGAGTTTAGAGGTGGCGACTGGATGGAGAGGTGGAGGACAAATTTGTCCATGTTAAAAAGTCTGAAACACATAAACACAATGTAAACATATTAGAGACGTAACTGCAATGATGACAAGACGCGCCATAAAAGTGCTACGCCCTCTGCTGTCCTGGTGGAGAATTGCTTCACAATACTAACGGCGAAGTATAAACTAGACTTTACAAGTGATCTTTGCATGATTAAAGCAACATTCCGCAACTTTTACACCTTAAAATTGTGCTTTTTTATAAAGTTTTTGCGTCATAGTATCATGTTCATTTTCATACCTGTGATAGTGTTGGGGGGTCCCACGTCTGTTTACTGCGCTATACAGTTTTTGTGCATCGGGTAGCAACGGAAGTACTGACTGGGTGTCGTTTTATGGCAGAATATGGCAAGCCAAAGGGATAAAAAAGCACGCGTTCTAAACGCGCGTTATGTTCGCCAAAATGAGCGTCTTGAACGCACGTTTTGACGCCAAAGGGGCCGTCTTTTCCTCGCTGGAGAGCTCTTTTAGAAAGAACAGCATGAACTACGGACTCTGACCTAGCCGTGCTGCTAATGGCTAGGTAAGTAATAAATGATTTCACCAGGGTTATTGTGTTTGGTCGGGCATAAAGTTGTTATACAGTCCTGATAAAACTATTTATTCAATGTGTGGAGGTGGAAAAGTTTGTTTTCCCTGTTTTGCCTGACATTAGGAATGTAAACATGCCTCTTATGCCCCAGAGAGAGATTTAATGTTACGACAGTGACGTTACGCAGCAAGCCTCTAGAGGGCGACAGAGACCATATAACTGCAATCTTGCAGAATGCTGCTTTAAAGCTACCTCATCTGGCTAAACAGATGTAATCATTTCATCACTTTGATTTAAAAAACAAACATGATATGAAATATTTTATCAATGCACACAAATAACAGTTTTTCTCTCACGAATGTGAAATTTAAAGATGTTTTCCTTGAAAGGTGATCAATAGTGAGGTCACTTTGCATCAAAAAATGATTAAATGTTAAATATAACAACGTAACTCGATTAGTAAAACTGTATTTTGTCAAGTAAATGTTAATGCTTGGGCCCAAGACAAACCCTGATAAAGCCAGGTCATACTGTGGGACGTATGGATCCAAATACGTCAACATGTCAACTTAAAAGACTGCTGACTAAAGGGGAAGTCAGCAGTCTGTAAATAACCTTGACCTCATTAGAAGCACTCTATCTGTGAGAAAAGTCACCTTTTTGCAACTGACAATTAAGGAGTTATTCTGATTAAATATGTCTTGGAATGTTTATGTATTTTTTGAGGATTAAAAAGTAGCTGATTTGTTTTTTAATACTGTGATAATGTATTAATGTTATCAAAAGGGAGCTTCTACTGACTCAATAACAGTAGCCAATGATTCGTTTACCTTTGCATTAATAAGTAAAACCTCTGTTTGTATTTAAATACATGACAGGAAGGTGTTTCAGTGTTTGTATGTTTCTCTGCAGTTTAGCGGGCTAATTCATGCCTACTCTAATCCAAACGTCTGAGCCCAAGTGGCTGAACAGCTTTTAAACACGGGTGGCCCAGATGGATCACAGAGTTTGGGATTCGGGGGAAAATATCTGCATGTAGACTGAAGGATGTGAAGCGTTTCAACAGGACTGCACAGTCAGGTGACAAATGGTGCCCGAGACCAGCCGAGCACCAGAAATGGCCTCTTAATCAATCAGAGGTCAGCATGGCGGCTGAGTCCAGACTGTTTCCACAGCGAGAGGCAGCCATCTGAGAGAACACTTACGACTCCGGTCAGAGCAGGATTGTTTCTGTTCCTGTATTTTTGTCTCTGACGTACCCTTTTGATCATTTTGGGTGTTTATCATGTTATCCTCCTCAGCTGACTGATTAGCTTTTGTAAAGTGCCTGCACCTGAGCATCATCTCACATGGCCTCAGCCTCCAACCTTGACACAATGCCATCTGTAGCCTTATTTGAGGTAGTAAATAAAGGAGTGAAGGGTGGTGCACCTCTCTTGTACAAGGCCAAGCCCACACATTCTCCTCTGCACCCTCAGGCCAACCCACACCCATCCCCTGGGGCTGACCTACCCACTGCATAAACCCAAAGGGAGCTTATCAGTCCTGTGGGAGTAGCACGGGCCTTCTGTCTTCTGTCCGCCCCTCCACCCTCCGTGCACATAACTCTACTTTCCCACCATCTATCTCCCCATCTCTCACTATCAACACATTCATCTGTCCACTCGTACTATTAGTCTGAACCTCCCAGACTTGAGGACCTTTGTGATTCACCCATCTGCTTCTCTTTTATTGCTGCTATGTTTGTAATTGTGCCTCCATTTAATTAGCTCCTCCTTCATGACTCAAGAAATGATGGTTCTGAGACTTTAAATAAGAGGAGACGGGATTTAACAGACCATTTAAAATATTATTGCTTGTTTTTATGGTCTTAAAGTCTATTTTTTAAATAATCAACAAGAATTTCAGAGCACGGGTGAAGATTAGTGCTGTCATGAGATTAATTTTTCTAGATTAATTAATCATGACCTGTGATTAATTAATCTAATTAATCTCTTTTTTAATCGCTCCTACAGAGCATGGGTGAAGATATTTAGTAATTTCCTGCAAAATACGCTAAAGAAACAGGTTAAAAAACTATTAGATGAATTAAAGATAACCGTAACACTTTAGTGACCAATAAAATTCACTGGAACGTTATCTCATGGCCATTATAAACAATGAAATAGTCAGTGCTCCAGAAAAAAAGGACCAATCAATAAGCTCACCAATCACCACACACACACACAGATCTATATATTTATCCATCCACCCGGACAGCCAAGACCTACATTGATTAATCCATCTGATATATCCTCTCGTATGTAGAATCTCCTGCTGATTCAGTCCCCACAGGAAAACCAGGACACCACGTGGAAGTAACCAGGACTGACAAAGACACCGTAGCAATTAGACCGAACACTAGAGCCAAGAAGACGGGGACACAAAGTCACATAAACCTCTAAATGAGGAACACCAGCTGAGACAATCTCACAATTTTACAAACCACTATTCTACGGCACCAGAGCAAAAAGGTGTTTCTGCAACAGAAGAGACGGAATATTAAGAAGTCACAAAAAAATAGGAAATGGGCGGGACAAGCTCGGACAAAAACATGCAAGAAGTGCCAACCAGGACCAGGGAGATCAGCAGAGTTTCCTATACAAGTATTGAGATGCAGATCCCACTTTTGCAGCAAATAATAGCGGCTGTCAGGAAGCGTGTGTGCGAGTGGGTGAGGATGTTCTTGCGTGGAGGATTCTCACACATCTGCGAACCTGCTTCTCTAATGGGATGCAAATGGGTTTCCTTTGTCTGGCCTTACAGACCTGGCTGGAATGACCCGTCACGCTCAATGACGACTTCAGCTTCACATGCACGCAGGAAGATGTTCACACTGATACGCCGATGTTTACGTATACAAGCAGAATGCATAAGGCCTACGCACATTCCAGTAGAAAGCTTTTGATTTAGGGTAAACAAAAAGGTTTGTTTTTTCATGTTTATTAAAAGAGCAAACGCCTCAAGCATTGAAGCAACATTATTACTATTCTGTTTCTGTTATAAGTTTTGTTTGTTTTCAACCTTAAGAAAACATGCAATTTAATTATTAACAGTATTCTATGGATATCAGTAACATTACGACTACTGTTATGAAAAGAAAAGTATTGAATAGAAAACTTTATTTGCCTGAAACGGTTACAGAAATGTGTCTTTCAACAGGGCTCAACATCATCGTTTCACACTCACATAAAACAGTATTAGACGGTAACGCTGGGCGTACACTGGACGTCTTTTTCACTTTTTTGAGACGATTTTCTCCTCGTGCGAGAATCTTCGAGCTCAGGGCGAGTTTTGCGTCGTGTCGTATGCAGGAGGTAATGTGAGGCGATTAACAACTCACAACCAGCTCCCGATTAGCAATCGTGTAGTGGCATGAATTTCAGACGTATTTGATACTTTACTCGTCTCTCGTGGGGTTATCGCACTGTTGAAGCAGCGCTGACCCAAAAAGTACCAGAACCGCTCACAGCGCATGCATCAACGCAGCTCGCCAGCTATTTTTGTCTCAACACACGTTTCTTTTACTTTTTACACTTTTCTCTGCACAGAATGATAAGGATTGTTAAGAAAGCATGTTTGCCATGTTTATGTCAAATTAAACTGATCCCAAAACATTAGCCCTTTTCATAAGACACGCCGTGCCGGCAAATCAGCTTAATATTATCGCAACGTGTGTCTTATTGAACGCACTATGGTGGCACGCGATGTGGGAATTTTTGCGGCTTTCGTGCCGCCACGCTTGATAGTAATATTGCGGTAATATTTCGGCTTCGCCGGTCTTATAAACGCACATTAAGCCTTGGTGCAACAGAGGGAGGTGTCATGATCACGTGATGAATTAACGCTATATAGAAAATGAAAGTAAACACGGCCATAAGTTTCATTTTGTAAACAGAATCAGCCGATATGATAAACTGGAGAGACGCAGCGTGCCAGGAGCTTCTCTCCATTAGCTCAATCATCTGACAGCTCACAGGGACGGTGGAGGACAGACACCTGTAGCTGCTTGTGAAAAAAACTTCACGAGCGCGGCTTTGATCGCAATTAAAAGCAAGATAAACGGAAGTTCATGACAGCGCAGAGACCGCCCCCATACCTCATTTATGCCGCCATTGCGTAATGTTTTATAAAAATGGCACCATTGCACCACATTACCACCACGGTCTGAGCTCTTATAAACGACCTTAGGCTCCCAGATGCCGCCTCAGCGTTGCGACAAATTGGCGGCATTGTTTTATAAAAGAGGCTATTGTTTTACTTTCTTTCTTTCATCTTTCTCCTCCAACCCCCGTAAACCCCTGCGTGTCGTCCTACGGCAAGCGTTAAACTAGTTCATGTGTCACTGAAGACGTTTTTCCATATAAACTTATTTTCTCGCAATAGTTTCTATAAACCAGACGGTTTAGTCTGCATTCCCCTCTGCCTCTAATGCCGTCAGAGCCTGAGCAGCACAGGTGTGTGGTTACCACGGCGACCTGAGTGAGTCACTAGCAGCAGCTTTAACATTTATCTTGACCTTGTCATTAGCTTTTTATTTCCTCTCAGTTTACCGTAAAGATTGTGTTTGATTTTGGGGAAGTCGTTGCATCGAAACACTTTAAATCATCTTAAGATATTAATAACAAAAATATTACCCAGTCAACACAACTTTTTTTTGTACGTTTCCAATAATAATTGCTGAATTTTCAATAAGAAAAGCATCGAAGAAGAAGAGATATGTGCCATGTCTTCTTTCTCTCTTAAATCCAAACATGTCCAAAGCGGTTTAGGAGCTGGCGACTTGCCACAACTCTGCAGAAATGATTTTAACTGGCCACTCTCCTCTTGGAGCTGGGGGGATGGGGGGTTTAACATAGGGAGGGATGGAAAGGAGGGGTGGCAATATGGGGTCACACACACACACACACACACACACACACACACACACACACACACACACACACTGGGAGGGGGAGAGGGGCTTCGCTCTTTCTTTCTCTCTGGGCTTTAGGAGAGAAAGGAAGGAAGCAGGAGCGCAGAGACCAAGCCAACCCAGCAGAGATGGATGATGGGGGGAGGGACTGGAGCAAGAGCGCTGCTTATTGGTAGGCTGTGCTTCTCGCTCTGGATGGATTGACTTAGCACGGGTCGAATTACACCATTTGCCGTGCATTAGTTTGTTTTTCTCCCAGCCAGGAGAAGTTGATTCAGCGCGACGCGCAAAGATCCATTCCTGCTTTTGGATTACAGCATAAAGGATATAAAACAGTCCATTCAGATGAGGTGAGTCCCTCGCTGCTGCTCGGATGCACTTTGTGACGCCACGTTTATTCTAAAGTCGAAGGGGAAACTAGAGAGAAGTCTTTTCTGGGAGCCAAATATCCCTTCAGACCGCGTCGCTGCGCAGATTTGCACAACTGGCTGCAGAAATAGTTCAAGCCCGGAATGTTTTTATTCAGACTTCAAATCAGTTTCTGGTTAGAATTTATTCATTCAAGGCTGGAAAAACAAACCTGTTTAGCTTGGAAGCGTTTCCCCCCGTGGAGTGGGAGAGAAGCAACCATTAAACTGTTTACGCACGTCCTGGTTCATGAGTCACGTTGTTCTGGTGAAATTCTGTCTGCTGATGAATTAACTGCGGTGGTAAAAACTGTTAAAGTTGTTGAATACATGTCTAAAATGAAAAACCAGCCTGTAGAGTCGCGTCCAGCTGATCGTTCCTCATCTTGGCGGATATCTTTACGCGCAGCGCGCACCGTTTGTTATTCTCCACATCAGAGGAGGGACGGCGCATCGCTGCTGTTTGTGTCTTTTCCCTCCTGGTTTCTGAACTTAATCGTAGTGGAAGGGGCTGGTGCGTGAGGGAGGAGGGGGGCTGCGCGGTCGTGGCACAGCTTTGAAGATCACTCATCAGAGCGCAGAGGGGCCCGGGAACGGAGGGGAGAGACGGGGGGAGAGAACCGGAGTCCGAGCGGAGCTGCGCGCATCTGGAGGAGAAATGAACAGTGGGGTCCGGGTGGAGCTGAAAATAACAGGAATATCACATCCTCTCAAATGGATTATCAAAGGAATGAAACAATCAGGCGGACTGCCTCGTTCATGCGTGAATACTTAAGGTAGGTCTCCCTCCTCTTGTTAGCGTCTTTAAATCCTCAAGGAGAATTTACTGTCCTCCTCCCTTCCACCCAGGCAGCGACCTTACTTCTAAATGATAATAAAGGGAATTTCAAAGTAAATGTGAGATTCTTCCAAATCAAATTCTAAAGAGAATATGTGAAGCTGACAGAAACATGGAGCTTTCTAGATCTACCAATTCCCTTTATAAACACAAACATCTGCTCCTGCTGTAATATGAGGTGCTTGGTTGTTCACTGGAAGTCTTTTCTTTCTTTTTTGGACTACAGAATGAAGTTGGAGGGTAATAACTGGGTGGATGGGTAAACAGTGGGCTGTTAAACAATAAGAGGAGTGGGGCGGACAGTTAACGTGAAGGCTGAGCTGTTCCCTCTCTGATATCTTTGCTATTTTTAAAGTCCCCCGCGTTTCTTTACGCCATCTTCCCATTAAACAACTAAAGCGCTCCCAACCTTTCTGGAAGCACAGAAGCCCATCCCTGTGCATGAATTAAGTGCTGTGGAGGCAGTTAAATGCAGCCCCATCGCTGTTGTCACTCCACCGCTGTCCCCGGAGCCTTTGTTGTCTTTTGTATGAGTCCTACATGTGGACTAAAAGGGGGTATGAAACGATTTGCCATGGACAAACTCAGATGCCTTCAGCTGCACAAAGCAAGCACTGGAGCAAGGGCTTGAGCGTGAAAACAAGACTAGCTGCACATGCAAACTTGAACATTTCACACTATAACTATGAAAACAGAGCAGCGATATTAAAAAAACACCTTATGGTGCAAGAGTAAAACCACAACCTGGAATATATAAGAAAATGTGGCTAAATGTGTTGAATGGAGAGGAAAACTAATGACAACTCCTCGTCCACCATGAGGAAATGTTTACATGTCATTTTAGGCAACCAGTGGTCAAAGAATCTGCAAATCTGCAGAAAAAAAATCTAGATGTCCCTGGAAATCCCAAGTATCTGAACTCTTGCCACTGAGATCAGAGAGCTCAGCTCTTACTGTAATTACAGACGTGAAGCAGGGCAGGAACGCCACATTTTGGCCAGCCTAAAAAAATCAGAGTTTTTTATTTGTCTTTATTTTCGACAGCACAGCTGGCCTGAGCATGTCACAGCGCCTCGCTGGTCACAGGGTCAGAGCGTGGTGACCAGAACGACCACCGTTAACCTCCACTACAGCCAGCTGTAACCCCGGAACAGCCACCATTAAACCGTACAGTCATCAGCGTTAACCCTTTATGGCCTTATGGCGTCCCTAAACCGCTGATCACAGATCGTTCGGTACTTAATAGACGGAGGGGTAAAAGTTTGAATGTGTGTGCAACATTTGTTTGTTTTGTTAGCCCGTAGGCTCCCTTTAGGAGCCCCAAAACAACTCCTCAAAACGTATGTCCACTGATCGGGGGTGGGGCTCTATTGTGTTGTGCAGCCCAAAGCCCCTTTTGTTTCTTGGTCACACCTGCAACTAAAGGCTTTTGTGCTGAACTACTGCTGAGAACAGCCTTTCTCTTGTTTCACTCCTCTGTTCGCCAAGAAAAAGTAGGGAAGCACATTTTAGGATGGCACTACCTTCCCCTTCTGCCAATTCTTTGAAGCAACAAGTCCAACCAACCCAGTCAGAAGTGATATATAAATAGCTTGCAGTTAGGGATGCTGCTTATTACTGTGGGAAGGAGGGAAATGGAATAGAAATAATTTTGGGGCCTGTGCGGTAGCTGCTCTAATCATCTGACTCACTCACTCACTCTCCGGCGTGCCTGCATCTGGGTTCATTTCACAGAACCACACAGGAGAGCCAGTCGTGCTTCATGACGAGCGCCGCTTCGGACCGAACATCACGCGCGTGCGTTTAGACTCGCAGCAAAAGTGCGAGGAGTAAAACGGCTGAAACTCAACTCCTGAGTTATCTGATTTCCCGTGTTGTTAGGTCTACAGCTTAGCTCGATGCAAGATGACAAGTCGAGCAGCCTCGAGGAGCGGTGGCCATTGTTCTGCCGGGATTACATCCACCCATCACATTCACACTCAATTCACGAAATCTCACGCACCGCTGTTGTTTGCCATCCTTTTATTATCCCCCAATTCCTCCCAGAAGGACCTCCCTGCAAAAACACATCCATCCTGCGCTACAATGGAGGTGAGGTTATGGCGTGCATGTGCCAATGAAAACACCGCTAAGAGGAGGATAAGTGTTAATCTGTCATTTTAAGCTTGGAACATTAAAGCTGGAGCTGTAACTACCAGAACTGGGAGACAAAAATCCAACAGATCCCCCTCCCCCTCCGCGTTTAACACCATGAGACTGAGCCAACGGCATCAGCAGTGAAAGTGTGTGGTTGTAGGACACTGAATATCCTGTAAAAACAGGCAGAGTGAGGCAAGGCTGAATGGCACCGAGTTGCGTGACAAGCCAAGCGTCTCTAGACTTGCCGAGGCCTACGTGTGCATGCACGCACACCCACAGACACTGGAGGGCAGGAACCAGAGAGCGCAAAGACGTTGTCAACAAAAACAAACCGGCCTCGCAAGAGATTGAGCAGTCATTTTAGATCCCTGACCTTCCAAATGTTTCTCTTTTTCAATAATATTCCTGCAGGAAAGAACCACGGTGAATCCAGCCGAGTCCCATTTCTTCTGAATTGTTTGGTGAATGAGACAGAAAGTTGAAAGTGCTTTTGAAGAAGCAACATAGAAAAGGACTGTAAATTCTGACAAGTAGGGAGGTGATTTACCTGTGAGCACATCAAGTTTGGGCGATGAGTGCAGCCTGCAGCTTGCACGATAGCACCATAAAACAGAACTGCAGAGCTCGGTTTATTTACTTTTCATAGCTCCTCTGTTTTTTTCTTTTTGTTGTTGATGAGCATTTGGTATCTATTCTTGTCCTGAGTTCAGAACTCAGCAGTTTACTGCATGGATTTTAAAATAGCACCTTTCCTAGTGCATGGGTATGCAAACCAGGTATTAAAAAAGAGCTGTAATGCTTTAAAGACACATCTGTTTGCAGCGCTGTTGTAGCTCTCCTTGTGTAGGACGCACATTCCTGACCAGTGCTTTTGCATAACTCTGTGCATCACTTCTTTCCAGGGATTCTTTTATGTCTAGAGGAAAATCACTGATTGTATATAATTAGCAATTAAACACAGGAAGAGATCCATTGTTTGCTCCTCATAACCTCCTCATTTTGTCAAGACATCAAGCCTCTAATAACTATTATGTGGACTGATGAAGCTGAAGCGTCCTTCTGCATTACCCAGAATTAATGACACTGCTCTCTCAAAGGCCTTGATATCCCACAGAGTTCTGAATAGCCATGATTACACCCTGCTCATGACTAAAACACACTGGAATCACACTCATTCCAACTTGCAGCCCATGCCATGAGTCAGTATGCATGCCTGGGAAAAAACGCCGTGTGTTTTATATCAACGTGTTAGCACAAAGGTTGCTTTAATGTAATCATAAAAAGGCTGGCATTCTGACAGTCACCGATGCCGTCGGGTAAACAGCTCAGTCTAATTTGCATCTTGACAGGTGTGTGTAATTAATTCATCTGACGACCCCGTGTGTCATAGATCATTCTGGGTGGTTTTCTATTGGAGAATATTCCATAAGTCTAAGGTTAATCACAAATCTCCCTGTTGCAAAAGTGATTTAGACTCAGAGGATTCACTTTGCTACAGTGACGTGCTAAGATCTATAGATGGTCTTTTCTGGATGGTGATCGCTTCCTGTGTGGATCAATCAGAGCGCTAATGGCCTGGCGGACTGGGCTCACAGACAGTAGTGGAGCAGGTGTGCTTCGGGGCTAATTGAAAAATGAGTCAATATATTGTGTGTGTAACCCCCCCCCCAACACACACACACTTTGCATGATATCATTTGAAAGAGTGATTGTGTATGTGCAACCTTATGTGTGTCTGCATCCCCGCGTGCCCCCAGCTAATCCATCCCTCTGCCTGTGTGACGTCTCCCGGTAAATTGTTTATATCCGTTCAGGCTTTACCTGCATGAATAATTTGTTTGCCTTATAAATATTTGAATGTACAGCAGCCATTAATATGCACAGACACGGTCTGTCCCGAAAACACTCTTAAAACCCGTCCACTCCCACAATAAATGATTACAAGTGCAGCTGTATCATATCTGTAATCAGACACTACATAAACCATTATCAACCAAAATTACAACCATGTCAAAACAACCGTACACGGGTCGTAATGCAAATCTGGGCGAGTGAATCACTGCAGCAATAAAGCGAATCGGCTCTGAGGAAACTGGGGCAATGGCCGCCAATAGGAGCGCTGGTAAAAGTCTGTTAAGGTCAGAGGAGAGGCGACGCTGCCGATGGTGATGAAGTTGCAGTGTGGTGATTTGTGCTGCGCCTGGCCCAGTAAAACCAATCGAAGCACAGATGTACTGAGACAGCAGGCCTGCCATGTTCCTAACAGGGTGGACTTCCGCTGCATCCAAACACACACGGAGACGCCCCACCGGTCATTTGGCTGACCTTCCCTCAGACAGCAGATGCAGGGAGAGGTTGAGGGGAAAGCTGGGAACAAAAAAAAAAGCCATCAATAAATCAAAAGAGGATGTAAATGGTGCATTATCACATCCGCCGCCTGTGGTTTAGCTTTTGTTTGGATTCCACTCAGGGGATCAGGGGTAACCTCAGCGCGGTAGATGCAGCACGAATTTTATTCCACGCTAAGTAACAAAAACGTGCTTTTTGTGTCGGTCTCCAGGTAACATTTCCAGCAGTGTGAAACAGGAAGTGTCGTCTGTGAAGCAGCCATGGGCCAAGGAGCTGCGCTTCTGCTCAGTGAGCTTCTGCTGCTGATGCTGACAGCGTCACGCACTCTCCTCGCAGTCAGCTTCCCGGAGGACACCGTGCCCCTCAACGTCGTCGACGCACACTGTGAGTAGACACTCCAGAACGAGCTCATCGCGACCCCGCCTGAAAAACACACTCCTTGCACCTTCTGTTGTTGCTTAAGACCTGCAGTCGCTTTGTTTCCAAAGTGTCAGCAGTTCGGTCGCCGTTTTCATACTCATAAAGTCGATCTGCTGTGTGGTCATTTGTTGCATAAAGTGGATTTCATTTCCATCTTAGTTGCAGAGCGGGCTGCTGACATCAGCACATAAACACGACCCAATGACACACGCCTGCTTGTCGGGAACGTGCACAGCAGCGAATTTATCTGAGCTGCACTTTTACCTGCAACAGGATGTCTTACAATACAGCACAGAGCCATTAAATAAGCAACAGCTGACGGAGCTTTATGTGATCGTTAATAACTGTACTTGTGTGTGTGTGTGTGTGTGTGTGTGTGCGTGTGTGCGTGTGTGCGTGTGTGTGTGTGTGTGTGTGTGTTATTGCAGTTACTGTGAAGTACCCTGTGTTCAGAGGAAAGCTCTCTGGCAACGAGTCGCAGCATCGTCTTGACTTTCAGCTGATGACCAAGATACAGGACACGCTGTTCATTGCTGGCAGGTAAATTTAACACACACACACACACACACACACTTGCTCCTTCTTTCTGTCATAATTTCCTTTGACACATCCCCCACACCAATATACTCAGTCACTCTCTGGCAGGTAAACAGAGGCATACGGGTGAAAAAGCTCTTAGTGTTATTGGATCTGTGGCTTCTAGCCCTGCTCCTGATGTATATGGCCGGTATTGATTGTGGAAAGGCGTCTATCATGTCGGCCTGACGTGCTTTCAGCGATTTCTTGGCATCTTTACATGTCTTTTTGTATTTATGGGCAGTGGAATTAATGCGAGCACAAATACTGTTGCAGGGAATCACTTTGACATCATCAGAATCAAACGTGCTCTCCTGAAGAGCGCCACAGCGTGCATCTTTGCTGTCCTTTTGTTGTTTGCCTTCAATAAAAGCAGCAGGTTGCACTCTAAAGTCTGGTTAAACGTAAAAATGGGCAGCCTTTCTTTAAATTGAATCAAAACCGTTACGGTTGTTGCTGCAGCTCCCAGAAACGGTTAATTGTAAATTGGGTCATCATCTCACAAAATATCCACATAATGGTGAATAAAACAATTAGCAAATTATGCAAACGAGCTGCTGATTACGCATCACGCTCACAAGCTTTGAAAGTGTGGGGGGAAAATAAAAAGGAGAAATGACTAGAGAACAGTGTATGGGTCTAGATTTGTAGTTTGACTCTGTAACTGGTGTTAGATTCCATTTTTAATCCTGTCCTACCCTCCAGGAGTGTGTTTGTGACTGTTGTTGTTATGTGCTCACAGAGATCAGGTGTACCTCGTCAGTCTGAGGGAATCCTACAGGAATGAGATCATTCCTTACCGGGTAAGATTCTCACCGCGAGCTGCTCTCTCAATCCGCAAACTCTTAAAAAAAAAAGGTCTCCGTAGAAAATACAGAGCCATTCATCACCAAATGGACAGGTTGTAAAATGAGAGTGTGGAAAAAGGAGGGCTGTACATGAGTGTGTGTGTGTGTGTGTGTGTGTTTGACAAACTCGTGTCTAATACGCCATATGGGCTTTTACAGAAGTTAACATGGCGATCGGGCCAAGCTGACAGAGAGATGTGTGCTGTAAAGGGAAAACACAGAGTACGTATTAAAAACACCTTTTGAGCTGAAACTGTGAGAAAACAACAAAAACCCACCTGTGTGTGTGTGTTTGTTCCCAGGATGAGTGTCACAACTTCATCAAAGTTCTGGTTCCCAGGAATGATGACCTGGTGTTCATCTGTGGCACCAATGGCTTCAACCCCATGTGCAGATACTACCGGGTCAGTATGCAGGTTTGACTGATGCGCGCCGCTGCTTCGGCGTGTTTTCGCTCTGCGCCCCTCCTCTTAATGTGTGGGTGATTTCTGTGCTTCCTGCAGCTGGATAACCTCGAGTTTGATGGAGAGGAGATCAATGGTCTGGCACGGTGCCCGTTCGACTCCAAGCAAACCAACGTGGCCCTTTTCGCTGGTACGGGTCAAACGCACACCCGCCTACACGCGTAGTTAGTCTTACAGAAGAAAAACTAATGTGTTTCTACTTATGCTCTCATTATCACCTCTGTGTCTTTGCCACAGTAAAACTGGGCCTGCAGCAACAGCAACTCAGCCAATTAAGCCTTATAAAAGAAAAGAGTGGGGGGGGGGGAGCATTGAGGAGCAGCTATATTTTCTTTTTGACCATTTTTGTGCTCATTTTGTTTTTTTTAGAAGGGAAGCTGTATTCTGCAACAGTTGCTGACTTCCAGGCCAGCGACTCGGTCATCTATCGAAGTATGGGCGACGGATCGGCCTTGAGAACCATCAAGTACGACTCCAAATGGCTGAAAGGTGAGCGAACGTCTCTTATTTAGCAGAATGAGTTCTGTTTACTGGACGTGGAACCACATCACTGATAGTGGAACATTTTTGGCAAAACCTTAGATGTCAACATAAAGTTATGCAGAAACACTGAACCTGTGATTGGTCAGGGTGGTCAAACAAAAGCCAACATGCCAACACATCCCGTGCTTTGTTGAATATCCAGGTTGTATTGTGTAACAAATCAATGGACAGGTCACGTTTTTACCATTGTTCGTGTAAAACTTATAAATGATTAACATTTCACATAGTTGGAGATGTTTGTCTGGATTTTGTCAGAATTCTTAAGAAATTCCGTCCAAACTTGACCCATTACTGCACCAGAATGTAGCTGTTGCTGGTGAAGCACAATGAAACCTCTGCTCCAGTTCCTCCACACCCAGAACTGGACTTAAGCCTAATTCATACGTCTGCGTCGGTACGGAGACACGCAGCGCCATTTTGCGTCGGCGCAAGGGCTCTCCGACAGGCCCGCAGAGGGTGGCGTCAACAACAGCGCCACTGTACCCTCAAAAAACAAAAAGATGCGGAGCAGATTGAAGAATATTATCACTTGGCTCTTTCTTTAACACAGATCAAGAGTTGTTTTTACCTTTTTCTTGCTGACGTTTCGATCGCAAACTGCGATCTTCCTCAGAGCTACGTCACGGTTGTTTCCTGCATGTTTTAGATCATGAACACAGCTGATTTGTTTGATTTAGTGATGAACCGCTCCTGTAGACAGCAGTTAGATTAAGGTGTTAAAAAGACGAACGCACAGCGAGGAGATAAGTTTTACTTTCGCATTCACCAACAAACACTAGGGGGTGCTAAAAATAAGCCAAAACTGACTAGTGTCCCTTTAAAAAGTCTCTAAAATACATTAAAACAATGTAAACACAGTAGTAAATACACTATCGTTGACCGGATACATGACTGTAGTGGTGGCTGGATACCCCTTTGTTGTCCTGGCGGGGAACTGCTTTGCAACACTCCCCAGGTGACGGAGAAGTCTGAATAGAAAACGTCTCTGTCAATGTGTGTGCGTGACTCCACACTCGAGCTGACGTATAAATTAGGCTTTTATGCATTGATTTGGTTGGGTGTCCCAATAACTTTGGCAATATTGTATCTATTTTTGTAAGTAACCATAGAATTCAATGTAAACAACACATAATTAATTGTTTACCGTGTAGAGGTAACATTCACGTGAACATTTAGGAAATGCAGCTGTTCTAAGACAACAGCTCTGGCCTTGGCTGCATTTGGACTAGACGTTAGCTCATCCATCCTGTGGGATGTCAACTCTCCAAGCTGAGGTAATTCAGCTTTAAGTAGGTAAGATAGTGATTGTTTTTTAACTGAAACACACCCAAAAACTCCCTTTAAGCCCGTTTCAAACTTTCTTATTATAAGTTGCTTTGGTTTAAAGTGTCGGCTAAATCATTTTAACAAACAACTAATCCCATCAAAGTGGTGAGAGCGGGAAACGAAACAGGGAAGCGTTGTTAAGGACGACTGCCATACTGTGCCGTGTAATGAAACGGCACCGCTTAGAAACCCCGAATCTTAATTTTCTTTCTACTCTCCTGGAAAAACATGTATCCACCTGTCAGAAAACCAAACGCCCGTGGTGTTTTAGCATGTACGTACGTGACTGTCGGGGCTGTTTTCAGAGTGATAGAGAGCTCTCCTGCCTTGCCAAACTCCTCGAGAAGATGGCCTGCTCTCTCCCAGGCAATCTAGGTCACCCCTGTCATATAGTGCCTTGTACAAATCTCTGAAATATTCAACATGCACAGTGGTGGTGACGGTGCAGAAATACACTTTAACTCTCTGCCGGTGTCTCTCCCTCAGAACCTCATTTCCTGCATGCAGCAGAGTACGGGAATTATGTGTACTTTTTCTACCGCGAGATTGCAGTGGAACACAGCAATCTGGGGAAGGTAAGACAGAGCACCTGCTGTTCATAACACATTCCATATTCCTCACAAACAGCAGACCTTTTAGCCAAAAAAGGGGCTTTCGCCTCCCTCGGTGAATGAGTTTCTGCCACAAATGAGCCCAGTGGTAATGGGGTCCATTCAGGCGACGCCGCTAAATCACATCAAAATGCAAGAGAAATTTCAAAACCCAGTGTTTGCTGGGAATGCTCTGCTAATGTAAAACCATTACGCAGTGAAAGGATTTGCTTCCCAGAGACTGCACTCTTTGTGTCTCCCTCTCACCATGACTCACTCGTGAGCGGTGTAGAGGGAATTGGTACGTTCCACGTTAGAGGCCAGCTTCGTCTTTGACCATGCCTCATCCCGGCGTGAGCTGGACCAAGCCACAGGAAGTCGGCATCCTCCATCAGTCACCAGCTACTAAATATTTCAGCCCGACTAATGCTGGGGTGACACCTGGCCTCTGATGGAGGTTTGCACTGGTAAATTATTAAAAAAGTCTAAGCCAACTGCCTCGTGTACCTCATTTATTCTCTATGCCTTGGAAATATGTGCAATCAAACCCACTTTCGCTTGGTGCAGCTTTAAGTAACTCTGGGCTTTTTGACGTGGACTTCTTTTATGTTTGTTTAGTCAGGGTGAACAATCTCCTCACACTAAGTTAAATATGCGAGCGTGTGCAGTCATTTGTGCTGAGTTGCTACAGGATGGAGTTATTTATTATTCAGCACGTTGAAGCTTTTTTAGCGACACTCGCTGAGAGGCCTTCCTCTTTCGCTCAACTTAGTCCTCTCTCCAACCTCTGCTCCTCGCAGGTTGTGTATTCTCGAGTGGCCCGAATCTGCAAGAACGATGTTGGCGGGTCGCAGCGGGTGCTGGAGAAGCACTGGACGTCTTTTGCGAAGGCGAGGCTAAACTGCTCCGTGCCGGGGGAGTCCTTCTTCTACTTTGATGTGCTTCAGTCCATCACTGACATCATAGACATCAACGGAGTTCCCTCGGTCGTGGGGGTGTTCACGACGCAGATGAACAGGTGAGCCGAAGCTGCTGTCAGCAGGAATAAAAACTGCTGAGGCCGGACATTCAGACGTCACACACTCCTGTTTTTTCCCCTCTACGCAGCATCCCAGGGTCAGCGGTGTGTGCCTTTTCCATGACGGACATAGAAAAGGTATTCTCCGGTCGGTTCAAAGAGCAGAAAACACCCGACTCTGTGTGGACGCCATTTCCAGAAGAGAAGCTGCCCAAACCTCGGTTAGATTTTTTCTCTTACTTCAAACTTTGGCATAAAGAAAAGCTATTAAAGCAACAGAAAAGAACGTCGTTTGAGACATAATTTCAGATGTAAAACATGTCGCTTGTTTGAGCGGCAGCTGTTAACCACCTGTCACGGCTCCCTCTTTGTCGCAGTTAAACCCAGTGAAATCAAATCTTTTTCACCAGGTTATTAGCTTTGACCCAGCACACGCGTTTGCCATCTGCTGGTGATTAAATAATTAATTTGGCATAATTAAAAGCATTGAATATTTAACCCATTTACAGTCAGCACATAGATCTGCAGCCCATGCCTTGCGTCCAAAACACAAAGTCCACAAAGCACCTCATTATATCCATAAATCATTGATGGGGGATAATCATGCATATGTATATTTTATGTTTCCAGCTGAGGCCTTTTTTCTGATCTGAACAGGCACCTGCTACTCTCTCTCCCACCCTGTCTCTCTGCATTTTTCATTCCATTCATTGTACATTATCATGACTCCCTGGTGTGTGATCGTATAGGTTGATCTTTGACCTTTTGTCCTTTGTGCTTGCGTGCTCTCTGTCTCAGACCTGGGAGTTGTGCTGGTCATGGTCCGGCTGCGTCCTTTAAGAGCTCTGTGGAGTTTCCAGATGACACCCTGCAGTTCATCAAGTCTCACCCCCTTATGGACACAGCTGTGCCTTCTATCGGGGATGAGCCTTGGTTCACCAAAACACGTGTCCGGTAATTATGCAAAGAAAAAATGTGCTTTAGAAATATTTCTGAGTCAAAATAAAGTCGGCTCCTCTAACGCCATTGCCTCTGCTGCTTACACAGCTACCGGCTAACAGCTCTGGCTGTGGACAACCAAGCTGGACCCCACAAGAACTACACAGTGGTCTTCATTGGGTCTGAGTCGGGGGTTATACTCAAGGTTCTAGCCAAGACCTCCTCTGATTTCCTGGGTGACAGCCTGCTCCTGGAGGAGATGGACATCTTCAACAAGGCTAAGTAAGGATTTGCTCACTTTTTTTATTTTTATTTTTGTGACTTTTGGTTTAAAGTGATATTTTAGCCATTCAGTGTTTCTGCATAAAAGTTATAAACATTTTATCATTCCCATAACCTCCTTAACGCTAGAAGAAATATCTTTTTTGAGCTAACAACCAGTCCGTGCACAGGCGAGACAAAAGCAGATTGATGCCATTTTAAATTGTCTTCTAAATGTCATAAACTGTTCAAACAGTAGCATATGAGATGGTTCGGTTAGGTCAGGGTTAGGGAAATTCCCGGAGGAACCAGAAATTCAGCATTTTTCTGCTGTTGGTATTTACTCTTTTACAAAACTAAACAATTAAATGTAAAGAACGATGCTGGGCAAAATTGATGGCCGTATTAAAGGAGTCATCACCTGAAATTTCCACTTTTCCACTTGAAAAAATGTATATAATGGCTTCCTAATGATTTTTCACTGGCCGAGAATCCGATACTTAACACTAGCTACGTTTACATGGGCACAAGTAATCGGATCGAACCCCCTATCGGATAAAAATTTCGTCATGTAAACATGTCAATCGGAATATTCTGATCCGATTCGGCCTGATCCGAATGAAATTTCATTCCGATGGAGAGAGGTGGTTTTGTCCGATCGTCAATCCGATTGGCGTCCATGTACACACCCTTTCAGATCGTTGGGGTAAAATAATGCCCACTGCACATGTGTGCAACTGCAGCGTGACTTCTTTTCGCCTCTGCGCATGCTCAGGACAGATCGAAAACATGGCGGGCAGTAAACAGAAGTGATCTGTTGCCAACGCTATTTTTTACTGAAAACACTACGGGAGCTCAATATTACTGAACGTCTCGATGGCTAAAAATGCTGAGCTATACACTCAAGTGCATCTAAAGATGCAGGAAGCGGGAATTCACTGAAGCTAGAGAATAAGCAAATAAAATGCAAGGGAAAAGACGTGCGGACAAGATGGCGTTTGTTTACAATTTTTCTTCCGGGAATGACAAGTCTGCGCATGCGCAATCTATGGTGCGTGCATCGCGGCATGATCGGATCATTCCAGATAGTGTCCATGTAAACAGAGATTTGGGATTTCCGATCAATCAAGATTTGAATCGGATTGGGGAAATTTGGCGCATGTAAACGTAGCTAGTGAAGCGTTTGTTTAATCTTGCCTTCTTCAACCAGCTCACATGCACCCCACGAGCACGCGCACTCCAAAACAAGAGCTTGAGTTCTTGCCTATATGTCGTCACAAAGGCAGGATATAACCATATATGGACAGTGGAGAGCAAGAACGTTTTTACAAGCTGCTGTGAAATTTCGGAGACAGACGGCTTCATTAAAGACCGCAAAATACACTTTGATCTTAGCCACTCTCAAACTTGCCATTAGTTTATCAGTCTTCCTGGATGTAAACTTAATTTCATCAAACATAGGCCATTTAAGAAGGGCCGTCTCAGAGGTTCAATTCCAGTTATTTAGTGAAATAAACAAAAACTCTGTGTTACTCTTTCACCCAACAAGTGATTAAATCTACTGAGAGTGAAATAGAAGACAGACTTTATCAGACAGGTTTCTTTTTTGCCTTCCCAGGTGTCTGTCGAACCGTGAGGACGACAAGCGTGTCCTCTCGCTGCACGTGGACAAAGACGCGCACAGCCTTTATGTTGCCTTTTCAAGCTGTGTCATTCGTATCCCCCTGAGTCGCTGCGAAAGGCATTCCTCTTGCCACAAGTAAGTGATATTGCTCACACAGAGGGTTGTACGGTCAGTCGAGGCTAGTGGCTTTATTGTTTTGTTTTTCCTGTTAATGTCATAAAGGGAATCATAAGATATAAACCCTTATGGTTAATGTTCAGTCAGTCACAAATGATTACAGTAACCCTTGTCTGTAATGATTAAGCTTGATGTGATTGTGTTTGTGTGCCAGGTCCTGCATTGCATCAAGGGATCCTTATTGTGGCTGGAAGCCTCATGGAGCCTGTGAGAAGATACAGCCTGGTGTTCTGTGAGTTCAAGACCCAGCTATGGTTTAAAACTAGGGGTGGGAATTTAACGCGTTAATTATGATTAATTAATTTGAAACAAATAACGTATTTAACCCTTTAAGCCCGAGGATCGCCCAATTGGGGGATGTTGAAGTTTAGCAGCAAAATACATGCCCTAAATATCCATATAGTCAAGCTGCACCTCTAAAGAAAGCTCAGAACCTTGGCTACAAGACCATGTAAACCTTTTTTATGTGCTCCAAACACAACTAACACTACAATCAAATGAGTGATCAGAAATCCCTCTTCATGTGTTTTTGCCTTCATTTCTGTCTCTGATGATGCTAAATCAAATCAAATTGCACACACATTCTATCAACCCATTATTATTATTATTATTATTATTATTATTATTATTATTATTATTATTATTATTATAAAGACAATACCATTATCAAAATGTACTTAAAATAGTATTGTACTTTTAGGTCTGTCCTATTTTTGCCAGTGATATACATATATATATATTTTTCTCCTGTTTTGAATTGAAATACAATTTAAAAGCATTTTTTTTTTAGAAATTACAATAATAATGTCAATGACTATTGTTTGATTCTCTGTCTCATTATTTTAAATTTAAAAAATTGCTGTTGGGGCAAATTTTCTTGAACGATTAAAATGTGATTAATCAAGATTAATTAATTACAAAGCCTCTAATTAATTAGATTAATTTTTTAATCGAGTCCCACCCCTATTTAAAACACAACAATTACAGATAAGAGCAAAATAATAATTTGCAACATTCCAAATAATATCCATATCTTCTTCTTTGCTCCATTTTCAGGACTGGATATGAGCAGGATGTTGAGTTTGGAAACACTGCCCACCTTGGAGACTGTCATGGTATGAATCTCATCTCCATGTCATTATTCCTGTAACATGTACACACACACACATACACACACATTCTATGCAAATTAAATGCAAACTCATCCTTACATACACCATGAGCCTGCACACTCACTACCAGTAACCACTCCAGTAACAACATAAGTCTATGTACAGTATTAACACACACAGTACATGGCCACCTGTAACTACCGCTGCCTGTGAGGAACCAACATGGACAATCAAAGGTCGTGTTCAGCTTGTGCAGATGATGGAAATATTATTTGTGTTTCAGAACAAGAAAACAAGCTGTTGTTAATCTGACTTAAAGGCAACTTTCCCTTCATGTGCATCAGCTAAACATGACCCAGCCTGAACCTCAGTATTGATCAGAACCAGAGGGCTTCCAGCCAGAAAATGGCACTGCTAGGGAGTGCTACATATTATGAAATAAACTGCACTCTTAGTGTCTCTCTCTTTTTTTTTTAGTTCTTATTTATTTTATCGCTGAATTCCCTTTTAATGATTTCTTGTCCTTTTAATTCTTTTAGCATTTTTGGGCACTACTTCAGCGCCAGATGGCAAATTATTTGGCGCCCCTACCTCTGGTTAGTTTGATCTTTTACTCAAATGGTTTCTTTCCTTGAGTTCAGCATTTTCTGCCCTTTGTTTTCACCACTGCTACTGTTCATCTTTTGCACCAAACAACTCCTGAATGCCAACGCTTCATTTTCCACGATCACAAACAATATCAAAGAGCAAGTCACCCCCTACCAGAGTCTTACTCCGCCCACATTTCCTATTTGAAAAATGTGCCACAAGGCCAAGAGGCTGACCGAGAGGGTGGAGTTGCAGCAGTGGGGGACAAAGACTGCTTAACCCACCCCCCCAGAGACTCTCAGTTGGAGAACCAAGCCGCTAACAAACACACACGACACATATACACCCTGCTCGAATGGAGCTGCTAACATTCAGTCCCAAGTCATCAAATCAGCATTTGACCCATCCCCATGGTGGGGAGCGGTGAGCTGCAGGTGTGGCTGCGCTCGGGAACTATTTGGTGGTTTAACCCCCCCCCCCCAATCCAACCCCTTAGTGCTGGGTGTCAAGCGAGGAGGAGTTGGGTCCCATTTTTTTCCAAAGTCTTTGATATGACCCAACCGGGATTCGAACTCCGATCTCCCAGTCCTGGGGCGGACACTCATACCACTAGGCCACCGGAGCTGGTGCGCACACACACACCTCGCTCAGGCGGAGAAAACACAGAATATCCTAGCTTCTAATAGCGACGCTAACTGCTTTGCCTAAGTGCTGTCATTTGAGTTGGAGGATTTCTTTCCACCTCCTTCACCAAAAGACAGAAGGAAGGGAGGAGGTGAGCGACCCTGAGCCGTATAGGTTAGGGCCGGAATATACTTGGTGTCTAACGACGCGTACGCGTGTTTAAAATGGCTGCCACGTGTAGCTTGCGTTGATTTGAAGCGTTGTTTGTGCACGTCCCCCGAAAATAACGCAACGCGCTCGAACGCTGTAATATACGAGCAACCAGTAGGTGGAGCGAGACACACTCACCATGGAGACTCCGTCTCTGGTTTAGAGGTCTTTCACACCATCTACGATACCGCTGCTGTCCTTTTTTTCTGCCGTAATCTCAAAATTAAATAGTTACTGATTTCTTTTATTGACGCCATGTTTGTTTTGGTTGCCCCGGCTCTCTATCCGGTCTGAGTACTCTTGTTTTCCCCCTAGTGGAACACTCCGGTACTACATGCAGTGCAGCGATGTGTAGCAGCAAGTATATGAACAGACGCAGCCTGCTGCCAACGCGAGGTTAACTGATAACTCGTGGGTTGCCTTGTTATTCCAACTCGTTAAGAAGGATGCTTTTTTAAACCACAGCGGCAGTGCAGCTGACATCATATGATACTGGCTAGTGTCACAAGGTACCACTTAGCCAATAGCGATGGCTGATTCAAATTCAATGCAGTGCAGAGTTTTAACCTGAAGAGGGTGCCAAACTGACAGTAAAAACTAAATATTTAAATTTTAATTAAAATTTAAAATAATGACTGCACATGTGTACACCACTATTAGACACTCATTTTTACAATTTGTCAGCAAAAAAAAGTTTAGTTGGGGGTGACTTGCTCTTTAACTCTCAGTTTCCCTTGGAAAGGCTTCACTGCCTCTTTGAACTCATCACTTCCTTTCCTGAATCACTCATTCTCATGCATGCCCAACATTCATCTCTTAGCACCTTAATGTTGTGTAAAATTTTTGCTCTAAACATCTTGGTCTCTGCCTCTTTTCAAAGTTGTAAAAGAAAAATACACTACAATGGGTCTGTACATAATAAAAAACACTTTCTTGAGTTTTCCACTCACTCTGCTTGTTCCTACTAATTGGGTTGATAACAGGATGCTTTACACTCACCTACACGATTTGTTAACCGTTTGTTTGTCACCACAGACATGGAGTTTTCAACAGCACCAGTCACTGTCCAGCCCAGTGAGCCCATACACCCCCCAGTTCCCATACCCAGTAAGAGCCCTAGCTCTGAGCCTGGTCCAGAGCTCTACGGCTCAGGGTTTCCACTGCAGGATGACCCAGCCACCTCCCATACTTTAAACTCTATCCCAGGGGGGCAAGAGGGTAAGACCCACAGGTCTGAGCCTGATCTGATAGCTGCTAGCAACCTGCACTGAAATGCAAATCTTTTTATGAGCATACTATCAGTGCAAATAGAGTAGTACATAGCTTGAGTTGCTATGTTTATTTTATTATTTGTTTTGTTCTTCCTCTACTTTCTTTCTTTTGAACTGTCTATAATTTCTGGTTGTCCAATAACTAAACTTTTTTTAATGATCGTTTGGGTTGTTTTACATGAGTTTCTGTTGAGTAGCTTGCGGTCTGTGTTAACCTTAAGTACACAGCAATCAGAGTGATTTGAGGTTGGGGATTTCTGCAAACATTCCGAGTGTTGGGCCTATTTAAGGGTGGATTTCTGCCGTTTAAATTACTTATATTTTATAGCCGTTCAGCGGACTGCTCTTTGTTGTAAAATGACAATGTATCACCTTTTGCATCATATAGTTATTTCTATAGACATCTGTGAGTCTTTACTTATAAGCTTGGTGCTGTTAGCATACACAAAGCTGCAGTCACATGTTGCAAAACAGGATATGTTAGGAGCACTAAAGCTGCATAATTACCTGGTGCAAAAGTAATGCACAGTTAAATCCATAGCATAGCTTGAAAGGCTATGCAATGTTGTTTTAGATGGGTAAACTCTAGAACTGGCCCCAGTCTAAATAGCTGTTAGCGTGAATTTCTCTTTGATCCCTTAAATTTAGATTCTTCTGACTGCTGTTTATTGCAGATAAGATACTGATGACTGATAAGTACTCAACAGAACCCCACTTCAAAAACAACCAAACCATCCCTTTACTTCTTCTTTTTCTTCTCTACTACTATAGATTGGTTATTTAGTTGTAGTGACAGCTTACTCTGGCTGGTAGATCATTGACTGGGCCTACTGGGCCACATCCCTGCTCTAGCCACACAGTTGGTGACTAACTCTTTCAATGTCTGTGGTTACTAACAAACCTGGTATAGATCAGCAAACATCTTGATATGTACAATGCAAACACTGCTCCTCTGTCTTTTGGCTAATTATCAGCTGGTTGATCGCTTTTCATTGATTTGGCTCACTATCTCAGATAGGAGAATTCTTGTTTGGTACTGGATGCATGAAACAGCCTCTTGTGGAATGCAGGTCAAGTCGACACTTTTAATTCTTCAAACTTTGCAAAACTAACATAACTGTTTCCTATAGATTTTGAAGTGAATGTGGGTGGATAACAGTGACTGCCAATTTGTCCCCACATTCATCCTTCATCTGTGCTTAGAGGACTAGTTTATGGAGCTTGGTCGTGGTTCACTAGCTTGTGTGTATTTTTCATGGAGGAGGTGTAAAAGCAAAAAAAAAAACGGCATGTTGTTTTCATACAGAAACACGCAAATTTCTGCTGTGGAGAATGGAAAGTTATGCATCATTTAGCTGTTTAAATATTTTTACCAGGGGGTTAACCAGTGCCTTACTATTTTGTAGGTGTTTGGGAAAATCGTACAAGTGACAGCAACCAGATGGTCCACATGAACATCCTGATTACCTGCGTCTTTGCTGCTTTTCTCATGGGTGCTCTACTGGCTGGTCTGATTGTGTTCTGCTATAGAGACTCTTTCCTTCACAAACCAAGACATGTCCACAAGGATACAGAGTCTGCACCATCCTGCTCTGACTCTACGGGGAGTTTTGTCAAGCTGAACGGCCTTTTCGACAGTCCTGTAAAGGTACAACCAGAAAAACAGCAACAATCCCACTTCATGTGTGATGAGAAGTGATGCAAACAATTGTAAAACTGTTTAATCTCATTGTTTTGATTTTGTTCCCATGTTCTTAGGAGTACCAAACCAACATCGATTCACCCAAGCTGTACACTAATCTGCTGACAAATGGCAAAGACTTGAATACACCTAACGGTGACATCAAGACAATGATCATGCGAGACAGCTGCCAGCCCCCGGAGCTGGCTGCTCTACCTACACCTGAATCCACTCCAGTTCTTCAGCAGAAAGGCCTCCAGCCCATCAAGAACCAATGGGAGAAAGCTCATGGGAAGGTCAGCGGGTCCCGTAAGGAGTCCAACTCTTCAGCCAAGAGTCCACAGTTCATTTCCTCCTCCCCTGCAACTCTTAACGCTAATTCCCACCATCCTCATCTTGCTCTGGGACATTCCAATATTCCTAGTGCAGTTGTGTTGCCCAACGCCACTCATGATCAACCTAACCTTGATGGTGGAGATGAGACTTTACCACATTCATCTGAAAAGAAGCTAAAAAACCCTGAATCTAAGGGAAGTAAGAAGGATCAAAAGAGGTCTGTGGATGCTAGGAATACCTTAAATGACCTTTTAAAACATCTCAATGACTCTGTGGCCAATCCCAAGGCCATTCTTCAAGACGGTTCAGGGCCCCGCCCAAGACCGCAGCTCACACTGGAACCAATGGAGGAACTGACTGAAGTACCCCCTCAGGTGCCCAGCCGTGAAGCCTCCTTGTACTCTCCCTCATCCTCTCTGCCAAGGCACAGCCCCACCAAGAGGGTTGATGTGCCCATGCCCACCACTCCCACAACTCCAACGGGAAGCTTAAGCATGGGGGGCACCCTGGAGAGGCAAAGAGGGGGGTACCAACTCCACCGGAGTGCCTCTCACCGGCACTCCTTATCAACTTCACCAAATAGTGTCACCATGGGGGTGTCTGTGTCTCGCCAACACAGTATGAACAGAGGGGGCTACATGCCCCCAACACCCCCCTCCAGACTAGACTCTCATGGTGCATTGATGTCACCAGGAATGCACTCACCACACTCATCTTCTATGTCCCGACAGAGCAGCTACAGTGGGCATGGCTCGCTCCCTCGCACGGGGCTCAAAAGGACTCCATCCATAAAGCCAGATGTGCCCCCTAAACCCAATGGGTTTTCTCAACAAACTCCACAAATGCGAGTAGTCAACAAGTACAGTTACTAAAACACCATGGACACTTATGAGTGAGCTCTTGGCGTGTAGAGCTTTGCACTCTAAAGGGCTTGGGGTGTATGGATGTGATAAGGCCTAGTGTGTGTTCGTGTATCAGCTTGAGGTGTTGATGTACACATACACTCACTATACAAAGGGAAAACCACACATTTGGCCAAAGATACTCGTTGGGGCTCTCTCGACCCCACATCCTTCCCTGCACCCTGTAGCTACAGGATATGAACAGCGGACAGTGGTGAATTTGCCTCTCTCCACTGTATCTGGGCCTGAGCGTGTTCTGTTCCAGTATAAGGAATGAGGTTTAGGGCACCAGCACATGCCGCTGTGTCGTATGTGGATGTGGTACCTGGGCAAAAATGGTGGAATACTTGAAGAATGGTTCTCAATTGTTTCTGCCCTTGAGCACTGTCTTCCCGCTAATGTGAACTGAACAGAGAAGTAGACCATAACTGGTTGTAAGATGGTAGTGGGAAGGAACGTGAATAATCATTGTGCGTTCGCTGCTTTAGATACAAATGACCACAAACAACTGAATGAAGCAGCAAGACAAAAAGGGAGGGCAAATGATTGTGTTTGTGGGTGTCTTGGTTGACAGGGAAGCAAATCTGTAGAGGCTGCACGCATGTTCAGCGTTTGAGAGTGGTGCCACATGCCAGAGGAAGCACCTTAAGATGTGTTAAAGACCTAAGTCACTGTCCATCATTTCAACAATATTGTCTCTGAACAAGGTCTGAACCTAGTTTTATGTCAAGCTGTTAGGAAGTAGGTTGGGCCAGGGTTTAGTTGAGTATGCTGGGTGAACTCTGAAGCAAGATCTTTGTAACTCACTGGGAAATTTGACTTGACATTTGCTGCTACTGGTTTTAGACATAGATGTTTTTGTCTTTAATGCATTGTTACCTTCAACCATGCTTGGACAAGCCCTGATATGGGTGTGGACATCTGTTTGCATTTGTATGTGTGTTATATTTTAAACAGAGGCAAAGAGTTATAGATTTAAGCAACCAAACACTGTTAAAATTTCAACATTGGCAAAAAATGCTTCTCTCCAAGACTGAAACATCCCTTAAGGTTGGTTTATGCTTGATGCGTCTGCGAGGTCCGCACTGCTCCGCGCGGCCAAATTACGTCATTTTAGCAACCACGTCCCTCCGCACGGCCCAAAGTTTCCGCACCACGCACCTAGGAATTTTTCTAACTACACGGATGGTCCCGCACGGAAAAACATGGAAGAGCTTGTAGTGGCGAAGGTTCGTAAATAAAAAACATCTCTTTTTATAACACAGATCAAAGAGTTGATTTTGCCTTCTTGTTGCTAACGTTTCGAAAAGTGACAATAGTTAAACAAAACGCACAGAATGAACGCCCAAAAGATGTACAAACATCTCTATGATTCGGCCCATAAAGATCACCGTGATAAAAATATTGTCAATAATTCGTGGAGAGAAATTGCTGTCACACTAGGAAAAGATGAGGAAGGAGTAAAAAAACGTAAAACAACAATGATTTCTACTTCTACTATGGTGTAGTGTTGGATGCATGCTGTAGAGCCCCATGCCGCCCCCTACAGTCTGGGAGAATATTGGCTCACATCGGAGACAAGCTGCAGAAGGTAGGAAGGAACCATAAACGCTGCAAGTTCCGACACGCGTTCCGTCCGCGCGTCTCATTTCCGCGCGGAATGTACATGCATCAACCATAAACCAACCTTTATCCTCCACTGTACATTTATAAGTATTATACCATTGATTCAAGAGTTTTTTTGTCTTTACATAGATATGGTGAAAAGTACACTTATCATCTCATTTTAAACAATTTAAATGTTTAAATATTAATATCTTGTTACCTTAAATGAACTCACCTGTGTGAAGCTAATGCAACACAAATGGTTTAGCCCATTTATATAAGAACATTTCTGCACACTTCTATTAAACTTGTGTCTCTTAACAGAAGAACACTAGTTTGCCCCCTACATTAATCTTACAGAAGATATACTAAACTGACCCTAAAACAATAATACATACAGAGAACATCTTTTTAAACTGCTCTGCAGCCTGTTTTAGCTGTGCAGCATCCCTGCAAATGGCCAGTGTACAATCAACGCAACATTTACTAATGTGTCCAAATAGTCATGCTGGCAATGACAAGACCTTGTACATACTTAAATACTATAAATAAGTATTATGGATATTTTTAGGCAAGTGAATCTGAATCTGTGCATTGTGTGCCTTATTCACAAAACAATTAGTACAGTATATAATATCCAATTGGTTCTTTGTATGTTTCACATGTTCGATAAACATTTTTATACAAGAAATTTGAAACTGAGTAGGATGTGTGTTGGAAAATCACTACCTATTTCATTCCACTTTGGAGTTCCAGTCATACACCGGGCCAGTAAAAAACACTTAATTGGATATGAATAATTTTTTGTCTCGTTTGCTGCCAGTTTTAAAAAGATTTTTGATATTTCACAACATAGTGGTGCCATGCAGTGAATGTAATTTCATAACTGTGGGATGTAGGGGTGGTCAGATCACTGTGAAGCGGACAGCTCAACATAGTACATTCTGCTCACAGCCAATGTATTAACACAGTGTTCAAGTGTTCACATGAAAGCTGTCTCTTGGCATGACCAGCGGTGGTACAGAATCAGTAATTCCCCAGGATTGCAATGACAGGAATTGTTTCTATTGGCCAGAAGGGACGATAAGGGGATCATTTCTCGTAGCAGTATGATTAGGATGAGTTCTGCAGTCTTATTTCCGTGTCAGTTGCCTGTTTAGCCCAAAGCCACATTTTGTTTACAAGTGATGATTGTATGTAAAGATTTCTGCCTGTCATCTAACAGTGTTTGGGCTCTCTTTTTTTCTACTTGCACACTGACATCTCAAACTCAACATACACTGCTCAGCTGCCTTGTACATTGCAACATGACCTGTTTTTTTTGTCTAAACTGAAGCCTTTACATTTCAGTCAGCTCGGTGTGTGTCCAGATGAACTATTTTTTTGTCACGTAACTTTGATTTAAATACTGTGCAACAAGGCAACATGCAGCCAGCTGTATATTTGATCTCCAGAGTATTTGAGCGTGTAGATATGTTGTAAAGTTGTACTGTGAATGTGTAAATAATAATTATGAGTTTTTTCATGGTTTCATATTTTTTGTTTATCTTTTTTAACACGGCATGTATAGATGAAATAAAACATTACTGCACAGAAACTGTCAGCCCACTTTTGTTTTCATGGGAGGAACATCAAATACTATTTAACGGCTGAAACAGGATGGCCTTTCTAAGCGTTACCCCTGAATCTCACCATTAGGACACTCAGACCCTGATACAAGACAGATATGTATTGGGTTGTGAAAGCACGACAAAAAGGAAGTAAGACTGTGTTCTAGCTGGGTTTGGTGATCCGACTACAAGCAACGTTGGAGTGTGGAATGATTAACGCTATTTTTAGAGCTAGGTTGTTTTGATGTTTGAGGCCAGTACAGACTCACCCACACCAAATAGCATGTGGGAAACTCTCCAAAGTGATATGTACCACTACATGCCAAACATCTGGACCAACTGCTGCTTAGGGCATTAGAACTAAACCTCAAATGAGCTGTGGAGAAGTACACACACTAGCATTTAAATGCGTTTCTGATGCATGCAGCCCTAATATCAGTGAATGAAGTGCAGATGAGGCTCTGATAAGTTAAAAACAACAAAGAGTAAAGAGTGATGGAAGGATAAAGTAAAATCACTTTTCATTGATCTAAATTGTTTGAACAGAAAATGATCAAAGCACCCTTTAAGAAGTGTCCACTCCATCCACTTTAGTCTTTAAGAAAAACAAAATGGCACATAAAAAACACTTATGACATCATTATGTGTTTACAATTGACAAGAATGCTTCTGAATCTATTCGGGAACTGAAAAATGTAGTTGCTAATAAAACACTACAGAATAGCCTTGCAAATGTCATGCCATGCAACCATCTTCCACAATTTCAATATACGTTTTAGACATTAAAATAATAGAAATTAAAGGTAACTTATTGTGCATATTGAGCGTAAATCATAAATAGCTGTAACCGCTGTTAGAGATTTGTATTTTCCTGCTGGCTGCGGACTGCTGATTGTTCTGTGGTGCTGAAGTCCTGAGCCTGATCTGGTCTTCTTGGCTAAAGTAATAATTGTTAATTAATTTCCGTCTTTTTACAGATTTTTTAAAACACTAATAAGTTTCTAAACCTCAGAAGGACCTTAGGCCATCCGATGTTTAGGAACTTGGCAGACATGAAGGTTACGTAACAATACCTGGGTAGTGTTGTTATAGAGAAGCTCTGCGCAGTCCCATCAACTAGGGGTTGGGCGCCCTTGGGTCCTGGGCCACTGGGTGCCGAGCTCGATCTAGTGGGTGGCTTCAGGTGGGCCTGGGGGATTGCTGTTGTTATCTCCTGGGCCTCTGGCACGGCGGCTGGTTGGCCCCATGGGGCGATCCTCTGCACCTCTCGGGAGAAGGGTTGGGGCTACTCTGTCAGTGGTCTCTCTGGGGTCCCCACGCTCTGGGGAGATCTTGGGATCTCAGGGCTTGGATCTCCTCCATCCTCCATGGGTCTTTGGGGGCAGGTCTGTGGCCTCTCACACTCACTATTGGACATTCCTCTAGAGAAACCTTACATACACAAACGCGTGTACACAACACAGGTGCTCACATGGTGCTCTCACAAGTATGGGCTTGGGTTTTTAACACATAACTTAAGGCTGTGGTTGGCACTATATGCACTAGGATTTATTACCGTGTGCTTTTCAGCAAAAATTGCTACTGTTATACATCCTCATGTTGTTGGTGCAGTGATGTTTTGGTTCCGTTGTATTTTTGTGTGTCTCTTTTTTTCTCTCTCTATTTCTGCAGGTCTAAAAGGGATTCTTGTGCATCTTTATTGTTTATTTTTGTGAACTTTTCCCCCCACCTCTTCCTTTTCTCTCCTCCTTTCCTCTTTCACTTCTGTCTCCGTGTCCGTTTCTAATAAAGTTTTGATATCAGGCGGGGCATTATAGCTGAATCTATAACCTGTTAGAGTAAAACTGTAACGCTTGTTTTTGGCACTCAGACATCAATTCTAATTGCTATACAGCCGGACAGGACAGGGGGGGAAAAAAACAAGCTAACTGTTAGCATTAGCAACTCCACCACACAGCAGAACTCCTTCAGGCTGGGCGATGGTGGCCGCCTTGCAATCGGAAGGTTGCAGGTTCGCGTCCCGCTTAGTCTGCAGCTGTCGTTGTGTCCTTGGGCAAGACACTTAACCCGCCTTGCCTGCTGGTGGTGGTCAGGGTGGCGCCAGTGCTTGGCAGCCTCGCCTCCATCAGTGCGCCCCAGGGCAGCTGTAGCTACAATGTAGCTCATCCCCACCAACGTGTGAATGGGTGGATGACTGATTGTGTTGTGAAGCACCTTGGGGGGTTGTAGAACCCTAAGAAGGCACTATACAAATACAGGCCATTTACCATTTTACCATCCAGCTGACTTGTACTTGCAGGCTGCCTGGATGTTTTTCTGGACCGCCTGATTGTTTTTTTCTCTGTTTGTATTTACGAACCTCCACCACTACGAGCTCTTGCAGTCCACCACGTTTTTCCGCGTAGTTAGAAAATTTCCTATGTGCGCGGTGCGAAAACTTTGGGCCGCACGGAGGACACGCGGAGGGGCGTGGTTGCTAAAATGATATAATTTTGCCACGCGGAGCCTTGCAGACCTCGCGGACGCGTCAAGCAAAAACCAAGCTTCAGGCTCAGCTCCTCTAACCCCCACCCCCTCGCTCGCTGTTGCCACCGTAACAATTTTAAAATCGGGGGGAAAACCCTGGATGTCTAAACCAGATCCTAGATCAAAAAAACGCAGCTTTGACAATCGTGATCACGTTGTTTGAAATTGCAATTTTGGTCCAAAAGCGATAGATCATTCCGCCCTATCTCCTAGTACATTTTGGTTGGATTGATGCAACATAAAATCATTACTGTTCGACCAACCACAGTTATTTACCACTGATTTAATGTTAAAGGTGCTATAGCAAATTTGCAAACAAGCTAGGTTTTGAACGCAAACACGTTAACAAACACTCACTCGTCCCCTCGGGTATCTTCCCTGAGATGCTTCTGCTGGAACCAGAAACCGGCAATGCTGAAGTCACTGTTTTCTAGGTCCAAACGTCTTTTGTTGTCCGTGACTTCAAACAGTGTTTTTCTTTTTGGGACTCTGGTAGTTTGTCCTAAAGTTGAAGTGGTAGCAGCCGGCTGTTTCTCCTTCTCTGGTATTATTGAGCGGAGAACCTCTCACACCAGTGGTGTTGTGTTGATAAATACATGAGTGTGTGATGAGTGGAGGACCCAGGGAAGTGCGGCGGTTTGGCGAGACCGACAACGGGATGGTCCAATAGTTGCTTTTGGTCCGAAACGTGTTATTGGCGGAGGTTTCTAGACAAATGCAAGAGAACCACTTCATTCATTTTATTTTTTATCTCCACAATATATTTATATATACGATGTTAGAAAGTTAAGAGGCATGAAAAAAAAAAAAGTTTTCCAAATTTACTATTGCAGCTCTAAAATGGCTGTGGATGTGGTGCGTTTGCTACTTGGTGAAATCTGTGGCGTACGTACGCTGTACTTTGGAAAAACACGGAAACTTGTTCCTGTTCACCATCAACAAAGATATAACGTAATGCATTCCACAAACTGAAAAGTCTGAACAGTCAAAACAAATGTGTTGAGTACGGGGTCACCCTCAGAAGACCAAGTAAACTCCCTCTGATTACAACTCGAAGACCTTTCTTTTGACATGAGCACTGCACATTTATGAATATGAATAGTACAAAAAACCTAGTTTGAGCCACTCCAAGAGTGCTCTCCTGTTTTTTGGCAAACTGGTGTTAGGGCCTTTCGTTGCTTGGCCAAGGGGCTTTTGTGGCTCATCACCTCCGTCAGAATGTTGACACAAGTACTCCTTCATTTGCTTTCAACAGGACCTCCTGAAAACTCACACTTCTTAGCAACCACACACACACACACACACACACACACAAGGCAAACATTCTCCCCTCTGGGTGTTCTGGCGGGGACTGGGGTGTGTGATTTGCTTGTGAATGGGGAACAACAAAGAGACGCCTCTTTCTATTCTGATGTACATCCCATCCTCTCAATTTATCAGATGGTGTCTTTGAATTAGCGGAGGCAAATCAAACAGAGCCAGTGATTCTGTAGCCGTTTTATTCATTTGTCCGCCCGCCTGGCCACACTTAGTCTGATTACGAACACTGACTGTTCCCGGACAGCAAGCGTATGCTGTCATACCGACGTTTCAGTCTGTAGGTGCGTTTGCTTTCTTCCAATCTCTCAATGCACATTGAGAAAAGATGCAATACGAAAAGCACCAGCCTTCTCACTAAGTATAAATGGAACACGGCAAGGTCACTTATTTAGATGTAAGCGAATGAAAATGAATTGCCTAAATAGAAGGTAAAGATTAAAATCTGCCTTTGTTGCAAACATGAAATGCAGGAAAAAAAATCCCACATGCCACAAAAAGCTCATTTGATAAAAATAAACAGTCAGCAGCACTTCGCTGCTTTTTGGCTTTCCACAAAACCTTTTTAGAAAAATAAAGGACGATGACTGAATCAAAAATCATTTAACTGCTCCCCTTCCTGTTGCCTTTTCTCAGGAATCCATCAGCGAAACCTGCAATTGCTTTTATGAGCTACAGTCACGGCGTTTTCTTTGTGAGCTTTAGCGAGTACACACATTTTGTAGATGCATTCAAATCTTGACAGAGTGTCCAGGAAACGCTTCATTTGAAAGTGTAACAAAATGACAGGAAAGAAGCTGAAATTCCTCTGAGTTGGACTGAAAAAAAAAGTTTTGACACTTCTGCAGTACAGCCTCCACGGTCACAAAAAAACATCAAAATCTAATCCACTTTACACTGACAGTTGGTTAATGGTGAGAACTGCTTTCAAAGGGGACTTTAAAGGCAGGCAGGCAGGCTAAGGCGGAGAGGAGAGGGAAGATTGTTGAAGTTTGAGGAACAGAAGCACAGAAAGCAAAGAACCAGTATTTCCAACACTTTCATGGGTTCATTCAGGCATTTGAATGGTGAATAAACCATAAACAAAACATCTTAATGAGAGAACGACGCTCTGCTGATATAGCAGAGTCAGGAAACCTCTAGAATCAACTCCTTTGACTCGACAGAAAAAAGACGCGAAGCTGAGAGAATAAGAAGCTGCTAGATTTTAATGTCTCATAACGACTTTAGCGTTAACTTATAATCTAAGAAGAAAAGCTTGTTCCTCTACAGTTTCATTATAAGTCATGAAAGTACACCCAGCGGCCACTTTATTGGGTACACCTTAGTACCGGGTTGGACGTGGCATAGATTCAACAAGGTACTGGAAACATTCCTCAGAGGTTTTGGTGCATATTGACATGATAGCATCACGCAGTTGCTGCAGATTTGTCGGCTGCACATCCATGATGAATCTCCCGTTCCACCACATCCCAAAGGTGCTCTATTGGATTGAGATCTGGTGACTGTGGAGGCCATTTGAGTCCAGTGAACTCATTGTCGTGTTCAAGAAACCAGTCTGAGATGATTCCAGCTTTATGACATGGAGCATTATCCTGCTGGAAGTAGCCATCAGAAGATGGGTACACTGTGGTCATAAAGAGATGGACATGGTCAGCAGCAATACTCAGGTAGGCTGTGGCGTTGCAACGATGATCAATTAGTACTAAGGGGCACAAAGTGTGCCAAGAAAATGTCCCCCACACCATTACACCACCACCAGCAGCCTGAACCGTTGATACAAGGCAGGATGGATCCATGCTTTCATGTTGTTGACGCCAAATTCTGACCCTACCATCCGAATGTTGCAGCAGAAATCGAGATTCATCAGACCAGGCAACATTTTTCCAATCTTCTATTGTCCAGTGTTGGTGAGCCTGTGTGAATTGTAGCCTCAGTTTCCTGTTCTTAGCTGACAGGAGTGGCACCCGGTGTGGTCTTCTGCTGCTGGAGCCCATCTGCCTCAAGGTTCCACGTGTTGTGTGTTCAGAGATGCTCTTCTGCAGACCTTGGTTGTAACGAGTGGTTATTTGAGTTACTGTTGCCTTTCTATCAGCTCCAACCAGTCTGGCCATTCTCCTCTGACCTCTGGCATCAACAAGGCATTTTCACCCACAGAACTGCCGCTCACTGGATGTTTTCCCTTTTTGGGACCATTCTCTGTAAACCCTAGAGATGGTTGTGCGTGACAATCCCAGAAGATCAGCAGTTTCTGAAATACTCAGACCAGCCAGTCTGGCACCAACAACCATGCCTCGTTCAAAGTCACTTAAATCAGTGTTCCTCAACCCTGGTCCTCAGGGCCCACTGTCCTGCATGTTTTCCATGTCTCTGCTTCAGCACACCTGATCTGCATTGCCTCCTCAAGTGCTGCAGATGCCTGTTAATCACTCATTCATTTGAGTCAGGTGTGTGGCAGCAGTGTGTTTGAAAGGGCAACACGAAAAACATGCAGGACAGTGGGCCCTGAGGACCAGGGTTGGGGAACACTGACTTAAATCACCTTTCTTCCCCGTTCTGAAGCTTGGTTTGAACTGCAGCGGATCATCTTGATCAACATGCATTGAGTTGTCATCATGTGATTGGCTGATTAGTCATTTGTGTCAACGAGCAGTTGGACAGGTGTACCCAAAATAGTGGCCAGTGAGAGTACATCTGTACCCTTTGTTGTCTGTTTACGTGTTGTTTAACCTCTACACAACTGGAAAAAGGTCTCAATCAGTCGATTCAAATAATTATGCTAGAATTATATATATATATTTATAAACAGCGGAAGTGACGCCGTCAAATCGGCGTGACTCTGAAGATGGCGGCAGCGAGTCGCCGAAACGTCAGTAAATTAAGGTAAAAAAACATCGTGATACTGTGTTAACGCAAGAAAATCCAATGGAGATGTAAAAAATGTGCTTATTACTGCTGTGCTTTCATCACCTTAGAATGAATGATTTAAATCCAAATATAACAAACACTAACTTCCATGTGCATGCACCTGACTTACAGACATTCTGTACGTAACAATATCGCTTTTTATTAAAGGTCAGAAAATCAATTATATGAAAACACTACCAAGAACAATAAAAGGTTGAGCTATTTATTCTCATTCTATTCTGACAGACTCGTTTGCAACAAAGATAATAATCAATCACATTTACAGAAATGTGATTTAAATTACATCTGGCTAAAGTGAGCATTTCATCATTCTTGGCAGCCTGCACAAACTTCTGACATTACCTTGAAGAATACCACCCGCTGCAGCTAATTAAATATAAAAATAAACTTTTATACCCCCCCGGCCCAAAAAAATAAAAAAATAAATAATAAAAAATAATCCTGCAGGAGTTGTTAAGACCTTCGGTTTGTTATTTAGTCTAAAATCAAAGAGGCCAACCTGTGATTTTGTTCACAGAAAAAAATCCAAGCAAAAAATAAATAAATAACTAAAAATCCAAGAGGCAGAAACAGAGAACAGTGCAGAGCTCAGAGGGAGAGAGTGAGATTAATATCTGTCCAATGTGCTTCTTTAAGATTCACAGAACCTGCTCCAGCACCTGCGAGTAAAGGTGCCTATCTGTCAGATTTAATCTTCTCACCAACCCGTGTGTGTGTGTGTGTGTGTGTGTGTGTGTGTGTGTGTGTGTGTGTGTGTGTGTGTGTGTGTGTGTGTGTGTGTGTGTGTGTGTTTTGGAGAGCTGCGAGAGAAGAGCAAGCTGCAGCAAGCCTATCAAACACACATTCGCTGGGACCATAAACACCTTACACAGCGAGCTATATCATCTGTTCACTTTATATGAGATTATCACAAAACTGTGTCCACATGGTAACCACGCAACCATCAATCTGTTCTGTTAGAAAAAAAACTTTATACAATCTCTCCCTTCATTTCTGGTGCTCAGTCTCTCTGCTCATCTGAAAGTGACTCAGGTCTTTTGCAGTGTGGGTGTTCTGGGAGCTTTGTTGGTAAACCAGCAGATTATCTCAAGTGCTTTATGACTAGAACCTACCCTACTATTACAGAGCTTTGTCATTGGGAAATCACATATTCCCAGACACACATCCAGAAGACACACCCGTGGACACACCTCAACACACACCCTATGCTTAAGGGAGAAAGCTTGGTGCGGGCTGCGGGACCCTCATCACCTGTACAACCCAGAGGTTGGGAAAGCACAAAAGCATACAAACACACATAAAAAAGCCTTTAATGTAGCTCTACCCTTAAGCAAATAGCTCAGCTGAATGAGCAGGATGCTGCAATAAAAAGTAAACAGCTTACAAAATAGGAAAGCAACATTTCTTCACATAAAAGGAGATATTTTAATTGCTGTTCTGATGCAGACATACAGTAGGAATCAGAACCCCCCGTGTACCAATGAATAACAAATATACCAAGATATAATTATGTCCCATGGATCAGATTAAGGCACGCTGCTGTAAGTGCATCCCTTTGCTTTTGTTTCCAGATTAATTGAACATAGCTGCGATCTGACGCTAGCTAATAACGTGACGTTAGCTCCCTCCTGCATTAGTGCCAGAGAAAACTCATCCTCCCTTCAGATCAACTGGCCTATAATCTATTGGTGGGTTTCACATGACGTAGCGTCACCGCCTCTTCCCTGCCTCTCCTATTGAAGTCCACGTAAACAAATGCACATGCGGGGCAAGCAGGAGCTGCCGCTGCACAGATCCCTGTTTACTCTGTTGATTTGGCATTAAAATGCTCAAATTCTGTGTTGTCTATGGTCGTTACAATTGCTCTAATAGGGACAAAGACCAACGTTTTTTTTTTCGGGTCCCGAAAGTAGTGCGCCACAAAGGACATATTTTTTTTAACCCTCCCGCTGTCCTATTGGGTGACCCCACCAGGAAAGGTGACGTTTGAGCAGGGTGTGATTGTTTATCCCTTGGGGTCCATGTGGCAGAGGTGAGGACTGAGCACCACCTCACCCCTGCCACGTGGACCCCAAGGGATAAACAATCACACCCTGCTCAAACGTCACCTTTCCTGGTGGGGTCACCCAATAGGACAGCGGGAGGGTTAAAAATGTACTGAAAGAAGACGGTAGAAGTCGATTAGCAATCTCTGGCTAAAAACAGGAGGAGCTGAAACAGACAATGCTAAAGTTTCTAACAGGTAAATGTTTTTATAGCATTTTATTGAACACAGCCATAAAAACGGCAGGTAAAAGGTTCGATACTGTTTTCATGTGTCCGTACGGCAAATAGCTTTCAGAGTGCTAATGTTGTTAGCATTTAGCTTAGTGTTGTAATGTGGCGTTTATACCCTATAAAAACAAACTAACGTACCAGAAATTTAGATTTAAAAGGGCCTAATAAGTTATTTACCAGTAGATTCTAGCACATAAACATACTCGTTAGCATTAGCGATATCATTATTATCATGAGCTAAATAGCACAACTCACTACTTACCTGAGCAAAAACAAGACGACAGTCATTTAGAGCTTCTCATGATCACTAAATGTTTTACCCAGCCTGAAATAAAATAGTTGTAGGCTTCCAGGCTTAAAAAAGGCTTTTATTTGGTTTGCTGTATAATACGAGGTATGCTAGCCTGGCAAGCCATCCTATATATGTGAATATATAGTCTGGACACGAACCATTGACGGCTCTCAGTCGTGAGGCGGGATCTACGGTTGTCTTTCAAAATGTCAGCACGCAACTGGATAGCGCTAGGACCAATCAGAGTAACGAACAACGTGACGTAATCACAGCGATGGAAAAGCGGGAGGCAGCAATGGCATCTAACATCAGTGATTTCTGTCGTTTTTGTATGAAAAACATGTGAATATCAGGTGTACTGGGACATTGCACTACTTTGTTTGATAAAAATAAGAAGCTGCTAAGTATATCAGACAGACTTACGCACGTTGGAGTCTAAATAATCCAATGTTGATGACAAAGCCGTTTCAAACCAACGTGGTTCCTGCGCTCCCGCCATGTTGTTTGTGTTCGTGGCCACAGCTCTGACGTCATCGGCTACTCCCGCTCTGTGATTGGCCCAACCAAAACTATAGCGAGCTGTGATTGGACAGCCACAGCAGTGGATCAGGCTGCGAGGGTTCCAATGAAGCGTGCCTAGACCAAACTCTGCAAGGCAAACATTTGGTCTAGTTCACTAGGCTAGAGGTATGCAGCACGAGGTAGTTTGTTATGTCGATCGCTTCAACGCTGGGTAAATCCTCCAGAGTATGAAAACGCCAACTTTTTTTAAACTATATGGCTCGTAACCTACATGAAGATGTATTTTTTTGCGATATCGCGTCTGTGCCAGTCCATTTAATGCCTTAACTATACTCACTTTCCTCCATCACGCTGTTTTGTACTGAAGCAAAACACTTCCTGCCCCGTATTTGAGTTTTGCGCGACTTCCGGGTCACGTGAGTGAAACCCAGCAAATACACACCAGTGCTGAGAGACTTTGCACGCAGGATCCTGAAGCTGCTCTCTCCTCAGTCAGCCGCCAACCAAACTTGCTCATCACTGAGGTGACGTCAGCTCAATGCACTGGTGTCAGTGCACAGCCAGCTTTCCTCCTCATCTGTTTAGGTGCAAACATAAACTCGCCCTCACTGCCCTGCAGAGTCCAGATCAATACGTAACGGGCGTCACGCTGAGCAGATGAGCTCGTTCCCTCTCTCTTCCCAGCCTTAGGGAACACTGTCTCTTTGTACCGTTAAAGTACATCTACAGGCTCAGACAGCCCAAACGTCTGAAGAAGGGTAGCAGGAAGGAGAAAGAGAAGTTAGGACAGAGAGTGAAGGAGGGGAGAGGATGGCACAGAAAAGAGGGAAGAGCCGAGCGCCAAGTTGTTGCACAACAACCCCTAGTCTTTCCAACAGGCAGAATTATCATTCAGGGCAAAAACACATCAACGCAGATCCAAAACCCTGGGTGCACAGGATAGAGCTTAACGCCACCCCCATCCTTATAACAGCACATACCCACACATAATCTAAAAGAGGCTTCCAGTCATTTGTGTGTAGTTGTAGCAGGAAAAAACCTCTTCCTTATTACTTTTTACAGCATGCTTATTCTTTCTGAGGCAGTAATACACAAGGTGCTCCGTTCCAGGAAGTGTTTATGTTTAACCATGGTTTGTGACACAGTTAAAACAGGTGGGCGCCGCTATGTTTGGTTTTAAAAAGAACATTTCTGATGTGTCAAAGGAAATTGCAGAGCCAGTGGTAATGAAACGTGTCAGTCACTGAGATTGCATTTGTTAGTTGCTTAAACTCTTCAAGCAAAAGTAGAGGGCTGACAGATGTTTAGTGACACTCAGGCTTTAAAAGTGAAACAAAGTGTTTAAAAGTTGGCCATGAATATATTGAAGCCAACAAGAAAGTCACTTAAAGAATAATAAACCTGAAAGGGGCTAAATAACATATTCTGGTGGTCAACCTTAAAATAGGGTTCCAATAATCGATATGAAGCTACAAACATAAAGCAGATTCCAGGAGTGATTCTTCCACTCAACCCTTCTGCAGGACCAAGAAGAGAAAGACCAAATGGCACTTTTTAATCAAAGTGAATTCCACCAATATTACTGTTGGCACAAGGGCTGGGCGATATGACGAAATATGTCATCTGTACAATAGAAAATGTCTAGTTTTATATGAAGCTCTATCATTTACACCACGATTCAGCGTTTTACGGCAGTATTTTACGTCATGTTGGACCTTACGACATGTCCATGCACGCGCGGCGCGCCACGCTAGCCATGCTTGAACAAACATGGAGTAGGATGGTAGCGGACGCGGTTCAGACCAGGGTAATTTTCAACAGGATGACCTGCCAACCCAAACGGAGGAGCTTGTACCTAAAAGAGGGGCAACTTCTGTTGTATGGATGTGGTTCGGGTGTAGGAAGGCCGACGCAGACCAGAAAGCAGTTGTTTGTAAAGTTTGCCGGTTCCCGGTGCCAACAACAGACTCCAACACTACAAATTTATTTTATCACCTGTGCAAGAACCACGATAAAGAATACAGAGAGTCAACAAGCAAAAGCCGTAAAAGCAGCGTCGAGTGGTAGCGTAAGCGCTCATAACAAACTCCAGACACAGACGCTGCAACAGGCGTTTACCCGTGGCACACCAACCACAGCTCCCGCAGATGGAAGGAGATCACTGCTGCAGTTGCCAAGCACATCTGCAAAGACATGGTTCCAATCTACACGGTCGAGAAACGTGGGTTTTGTGAGTTGGTGCAAACACTTGCAATTTTATATTAACTATGACTTTAATTAAAAGAAACAATGCTATATCGTTATGTATAGCGTTTACAGGATATAAAATCAGCTATATCGGGAGATGAAATTTCTGCAATATCGCCCAGCCCTAGTTGGCACGATGGAGACGTCATTTGTTCTGAAATATAGGTTCTTTTCTTGAGACATTTTATCAACCCGGAAATAAAACACTTGCTGTACTCACCACCCTGGCCTCTCCATCAGGTGGTTTTAACGTTGTAATGGCGCTGGTTTGAAGAAGTAATCTGTCCATTTGCAATAGCTGGGCAGACCAGCAGAGGATCTGCAGCTGAAAGAGAAAAATGCATGTGTGACAGTGTGAGTGTCCTGTCACTGGATCCCGATTGTTCACATGCCCTGGCTGCTTGACCACAGGGATATCCCTTTGGCTGACTGGTTACCGCGCGTGACTCTCACCCGGGAGTCTGGGGTTCAAGACCCGCCCGGGCCCTCGTTTGTCCACCTTGCCACAATTGGCGTTGTTGGCAGGATACTGCAATCTTATAAGGCAGAGACGTGGGCTTATAAATACATGCTAAAAGGTGTTTAAAAAAAAAAAAAAAAAAAAAAATTTAGCGGTTCATTGTTTTCATTATTAATTTTATTATTATTATTATATTTTTTATATAGGTTGGGAGAAGCAGAACAGCAGAGTTTTTGTGTTTCTTTCAGTGGAGGTGTCTGAAGTGATACGATTTTAGCCCTGTTTGGAGTGATGGAGCCGACTGTGCAGGAACTGAAGGACTTGGTCCAACAGTTAAAGATGGAAAATGATCGATTGCTGCAAGAAAGGGCTGCGGCTGGTTCAAGTACGGTGCCTTCGCCATCTGCAGTCGCTCCTCAACCTAGTTCCTCCAGTGTTGAAGTCCCTGCAAGGGAGAAACTGGTTTTTATACCCCGGGAGCGTAAATGCCCCGTTTTTAGTGGTAGAGGAGGCATGAGGTTAGCCGAGTGGCTTGAAGAGGTGCAGGTGTGCATGCGGGTGCGTCATGTATCCGGGGTTGACCAGGCATATTTTATGTTTGACCACCTGAGCGGGGAGGCTCGCGAGGAGATTAAGTTTCGCCCCAGGGTTGACAGGGAGGACCCAGCTAAAATAATCACCATTTTGCAGGAGCTGTATGGTTGCACTGACTCCTATGTTGCTTTGCAGGAGGCGTTCTTCTCGCGGCGCCAGCAAGAGGGGGAGACACTCCAGGAGTTCTCCCTAGCACTAATGAGTCTTATGGCGGCTGTAGAGCAACAGGCCCCCAGCGGAATGACTAATGCTGAGGTGTTGCTAAGGGATCAGTTTGTTGAACATGTGATAGACGGGGCCTTGCGCCGTCAGTTGAAACAGTTTGTGAGAGGGAGGGCCTTAGCCACACTACTCGACGTGAGAGCTGAGGCAATCCGGTGGGAGCGTGAGGGTTCGCCGGGAGGTGTTGGAGGGGGCAGGCCGTTAGTCCCTCAGGTGTTAGGTCTCCAATATGGGGTGCAGTGCCCTCCAGCAGCAGTTGGTCCATCCCAGGCTACTGAGGTGAATGAGTTAAAGGAGCTTTTAAAGCTCCAGCAGGATCAAATAAACAAACTCACTCAAAGCATTTCTTCCCTGCAGGGCGTCAAGAAAAAGCCTCGCCCTATGAATCGTGGCCCCATAGTGTGTCACCGGTGCCAACAAGGAGGACATTTTGCCCGGGAGTGTGATGGGGTTCGGGTTAACCGCCCCCAGACCACTCAGTCTACACTGCCACCTGGTAGACAGGCGGAAAACTAGTGCCCGCCGAGCTGCAGAGCCACAGTTCGGGGGGTGCAGTTACTGGCTCAGGATTGAGTGCAGGTGACCGGGAGGGTGCCTCTAAGTTGGTTGCAGAGTGCCCCCATGTGGATGTAAAAATAGGGGGGGTACTGGTCTCGTGTTTGTTGGACACTGGTTCCATGGTATCGACGGTCACAGAGGGTTTTTTTCGGCAGCATTTTGAGCCATGGGGGATAGATCAATTGAAGTCCTGTCACTGGTTGCAGCTGAGGGCTGCTAATGGATTGACTATCCCCTACATTGGCTATCTGGAACTGGACGTGGAGCTTTGTGGCAAGTCACTGAGCAGCTGTGGGGTATTGGTGGTAAAGGACCCCCCGGGTGGAACTCCTGGCCGTGCTGGCATTATTGGAATGAATATAATCCAAAAATGCTACAGTGAGTGTTTTGGCCAGTATGGTCTGGCCTTGTTTAACCAGCCCCTGTTGTCGCACGCCCCTGAGCCAGTGGTTCAGGCCCTGCAGAGGTGTCATCAGGGTATAAAAACCCCTCTGGCCCCTGTGGGAACGGCTAAGGTTCTTGGAAAAAAAGCTTGTCGTATCCCAGGTGGCACCATGAAATTTGTGGCTGCCTCTTGTTCTGAACAATATCAGGGTCTCACCATGTTGTTCGAGCCTTTGGCATCTGGCTTGCCTGCCGGGCTACTTTCCTCCTCCTGCTTGGTGGGGGTGGAGAAGGGTACAGCCTACCTTCCTGTGATCAATGTGGGTCACTCAGATGTTCTCCTCTACCCCCGTACCAGGGTGGGTACCCTTGTTGAGGTTTCGGTGGCTAACTTACCTGCTGGTGTGATGGAGATACCCCCTGAGGTGGCCATAGTGTCCTCTCAGGTAGTTTCGGAGCCAGTTATGACCCAGTTGCAGGCCCTCGATTTGTCTGTTCTGTCAGGTGAAGACCAAGAGAGTGTGAGGTCCCTCTTGGTGAAATACAGTTCTGTTTTCTCTGAGCATGATGGTGATCTGGGGTGTACCAACTTAATTGCCCATGAGATTCCGCTCACCGATGATGTACCGGTGCGTCAGCGCTTTAGGCGTATCCCTCCATCAGACTATGAGGCCGTTAAAGAGCATATAAATTGTCTGCTGGAGACCCAGGTAATCAGGGAGAGCAGCAGCCCATATGCTTCCCCCATAGTTCTGGTGCGCAAGAAGGATGGGAGTTTGCGGATGTGTGTGGACTACAGGCAACTTAATAATAAGACCAGAAAAGATGCCTTTCCACTCCCACGCATCGAGGAGTCCCTAGATGCACTGACAGGCGCTCGATGGTTCTCTACCCTGGACCTAGCCAGTGGCTACAATCAGGTTCCAGTGGCTGAGGCAGACCGTTCCAAAACAGCATTTTGTACCCCCTTTGGGCTGTTCGAGTGGAACCGAATGCCTTTTGGTCTCTGTAATGCCCCCAGCACCTTCCAACGGCTGATGCAGAGGCTTTTCGGAGACCAGCAGTGTCTATCTTTACTGTTGTATTTGGACGACATTGTTGTGTTTTCATCTACCATCAAGCAGCATTTGGAAAGGTTGGAGGTGGTGCTGGAGCGGCTGCAGAGAGAGGGCCTTAAGGTGAAGCTCCCCAAGTGTGCTTTTTTCCAACAGGAGGTGCACTATTTGGGGCATGTGATCTCCGACAAGGGTGTCTCCACGGCNCTGACCCTGTAAGGTCGGAGGGGGAGTCCTCGGATACAGATCTGGAGGATGGGGATTTGCTGGGTTGGGGGCCTCGGTCCCCAGAACGGGGACCCATGCCAGTAATTACAGCGGAACCAACAGGACGGGCAGTCCCGGAAGTCATCATGGGGGAGGTGATTCCGGCAGCCACCGTACCAGTGTCTGGCCCAGTGGTAAGTGCACCAGAAGTGCGGCGATCTAAAAGGCCCACTGCAGGCCAGCACACCAATGTCAATCACCTGCCTAGGCCAGCAGGGGCTTCAGGGCAACGGGCTACCACCCTGCCTGCTCAGGTATCGAGCACGGCTTTGACTATGTTCAGACCGTGGGTATAGGTTGGGGGATCGGTGGAGTGAATCGTCGGGGCGTCGATTTATGTTTTGGGGGGGTAGGATGTAGCAGGGGGATTGTTTGCAGCTGGGGCATGCTGTTCAACCAATCACCCGTTGAGGGCGCCCTGTTATAAGGGCAGTGGGTTGTTTCCTCGGGTGATCGCCTCTCACTAGAAACCAGGCGTTTACTTCCGGGTTGTCGAGCCGGTTGTGTGTGTGTGTGGCAGGGTTTGGAACTCTCAGCGCAAACTGTAAGTAAAACTATCCCTCCTGCGTTAGCGATTTGGGAGTCTGTGTTAATTATATTCATGCTCTAGTGGTGGCTGGTGCATGATCATCAGCTCTGGGACAAATCTGTGTTTCGCCGGCTCAGGTGGGCAAACAAATGTTTGAGGTATGTACCCTGCTGTTTTCCTTTATTCAGCTGCTCATTATTAGCCTTTTTGCTTATTTTTAGAGTCTGCACCTCCGCAGACTCTGCTGTTTTGCTTTCTCTGATTTTTATGATTAGTTTCCGACTCCGGCGAAGAAAGGACGCGAGGACCCGGCGTCGCCTGGCGTGCGGGGCTAGGGTGTGATACCAGCCGGTCCAGTGCGATCGATTGGATCCGATCCACGGCTGCCAACGACACCCCCTGTACTGACGAGGCTGCGGTGAGACGCCACTCGGGTCCAGGGAGGACCACCTTCGTCTCCACCCACAGAGACTATTAGAGCTGTTAAGCTCGGGTGTGCGTGCGCGTCCGTACATCTGGCACGCATTGGAGTGGAACTGATTGTTGTTTTTAGATCATTCGTTTGTTTTATTTTTATCTCATTTTAGCTACTCATGTTTGTGATTGATGTGTTTTTAATCTTTTATTTTCCTTATTTTGCAGGCTGTTTGCTTCCAGTGGGGTACCATCGGCTTGGGTGACGGGAGTTCTTCACGTGTGTGTGTGTTCTTTCACCGTGCACTTCCTGGATGCATGGCACTGTGATGGGTGATTTTAGTTTGGTTTGATTTGTACTTGTGTTTTGTTGGCCGAATTGGACCCTGGTAAGCTTCAGCCTGCTTATATTAACCTTAGTTACTTTTTCCTGGTTTACTTGATTTTTGATTTTATTAATAAAAGCATGTGATTGGTTGGACCACGTCTCTTGCCCAAATCTGTAGAGTGGATCTGTGTGTCTATTTCCTGGGGTGCAACTCCCCAGGTGGCGTTGGGTAGAATTGTCTGATTTAAGACGCTAAGTTGCCACATTTGGCGTTGCTGGCAGGATTCTGCAATCTTATAAGGCAGAGACGTGGGCTTATAAATACATGCTAAAAGGTGTTTAAAAAAAAAATAAAAAATAAATAAAAAATTTTAGCGGTTCATTGTTTTCATTATTAATTTTATTATTATTATTATTATTTTTATATAGGTTGGGAGAAGCAGAACAGCAGAGTTTTTGTGTTTCTTTCGGTGGAGGTGTCTGAAGTGATACGGTTTTAGCCCTGGTGGGTAAAGGTAGAGATTTGGGAGGGAAAAAGTGTATATATATATATATATATATATATATATATATATGTGTATATATATATATTTTTTTTTCTTCTCCTTCTTTCATCTCCCTCTTGTGGAAGCTAGTTTGGAGTGATGGAGCCGACTGTGCAGGAACTGAAGGACTTGGTCCAACAGTTAAAGATGGAAAATGATCGATTGCTGCAAGAAAGGGCTGCGGCTGGTTCAAGTACGGTGCCTTCGCCATCTGCAGTCGCTCCTCAACCTAGTTCCTCCAGTGTTGAAGTCCCTGCAAGGGAGAAACTGGTTTTTATACCCCGGGAGCGTAGATGCCCCGTTTTTAGTGGTAGAGGAGGCATGAGGTTAGCCGAGTGGCTTGAAGAGGTGCAGGTGTGCATGCGGGTGCGTCATGTATCCGGGGTTGACCAGGCATATTTTATGTTTGACCACCTGAGCGGGGAGGCTCGCGAGGAGATTAAGTTTCGCCCCAGGGTTGACAGGGAGGACCCAGCTAAAATAATCACCATTTTGCAGGAGCTGTATGGTTGCACTGACTCCTATGTTGCTTTGCAGGAGGCGTTCTTCTCGCGGCGCCAGCAAGAGGGGGAGACACTCCAGGAGTTCTCCCTAGCACTAATGAGTCTTATGGCGGCTGTAGAGCAACAGGCCCCCAGCGGAATGACTAATGCTGAGGTGTTGCTAAGGGATCAGTTTGTTGAACATGTGATAGACGGGGCCTTGCGCCGTCAGTTGAAACAGTTTGTGAGAGGGAGGGCCTTAGCCACACTACTCGACGTGAGAGCTGAGGCAATCCGGTGGGAGCGTGAGGGTTCGCCGGGAGGTGTTGGAGGGGGCAGGCCGTTAGTCCCTCAGGTGTTAGGTCTCCAATATGGGGTGCAGTGCCCTCCAGCAGCAGTTGGTCCATCCCAGGCTACTGAGGTGAATGAGTTAAAGGAGCTTTTAAAGCTCCAGCAGGATCAAATAAACAAACTCACTCAAAGCATTTCTTCCCTGCAGGGCGTCAAGAAAAAGCCTCGCCCTATGAATCGTGGCCCCATAGTGTGTCACCGGTGCCAACAAGGAGGACATTTTGCCCGGGAGTGTGATGGGGTTCGGGTTAACCGCCCCCAGACCACTCAGTCTACACTGCCACCTGGTAGACAGGCGGAAAACTAGTGCCCGCCGAGCTGCAGAGCCACAGTTCGGGGGGTGCAGTTACTGGCTCAGGATTGAGTGCAGGTGACCGGGAGGGTGCCTCTAAGTTGGTTGCAGAGTGCCCCCATGTGGATGTAAAAATAGGGGGGGTACTGGTCTCGTGTTTGTTGGACACTGGTTCCATGGTATCGACAGTCACAGAGGGTTTTTTTCGGCAGCATTTTGAGCCATGGGGGATAGATCAATTGAAGTCCTGTCACTGGTTGCAGCTGAGGGCTGCTAATGGATTGACTATCCCCTACATTGGCTATCTGGAACTGGACGTGGAGCTTTGTGGCAAGTCACTGAGCAGCTGTGGGGTATTGGTGGTAAAGGACCCCCCGGGTGGAACTCCTGGCCGTGCTGGCATTATTGGAATGAATATAATCCAAAAATGCTACAGTGAGTGTTTTGGCCAGTATGGTCTGGCCTTGTTTAACCAGCCCCTGTTGTCGCACGCCCCTGAGCCAGTGGTTCAGGCCCTGCAGAGGTGTCATCAGGGTATAAAAACCCCTCTGGCCCCTGTGGGAACGGCTAAGGTTCTTGGAAAAAAAGCTTGTCGTATCCCAGGTGGCACCATGAAATTTGTGGCTGCCTCTTGTTCTGAACAATATCAGGGTCTCACCATGTTGTTCGAGCCTTTGGCATCTGGCTTGCCTGCCGGGCTACTTTCCTCCTCCTGCTTGGTGGGGGTGGAGAAGGGTACAGCCTACCTTCCTGTGATCAATGTGGGTCACTCAGATGTTCTCCTCTACCCCCGTACCAGGGTGGGTACCCTTGTTGAGGTTTCGGTGGCTAACTTACCTGCTGGTGTGATGGAGATACCCCCTGAGGTGGCCATAGTGTCCTCTCAGGTAGTTTCGGAGCCAGTTATGACCCAGTTGCAGGCCCTCGATTTGTCTGTTCTGTCAGGTGAAGACCAAGAGAGTGTGAGGTCCCTCTTGGTGAAATACAGTTCTGTTTTCTCTGAGCATGATGGTGATCTGGGGTGTACCAACTTAATTGCCCATGAGATTCCGCTCACCGATGATGTACCGGTGCGTCAGCGCTTTAGGCGTATCCCTCCATCAGACTATGAGGCCGTTAAAGAGCATATAAATTGTCTGCTGGAGACCCAGGTAATCAGGGAGAGCAGCAGCCCATATGCTTCCCCCATAGTTCTGGTGCGCAAGAAGGATGGGAGTTTGCGGATGTGTGTGGACTACAGGCAACTTAATAATAAGACCAGAAAAGATGCCTTTCCACTCCCACGCATCGAGGAGTCCCTAGATGCACTNTTTAAAAAAAAAAAAAAAAAAAAATTTAGCGGTTCATTGTTTTCATTATTAATTTTATTATTATTATTATTTTTTTTATATAGGTTGGGAGAAGCAGAACAGCAGAGTTTTTGTGTTTCTTTCAGTGGAGGTGTCTGAAGTGATACGATTTTAGCCCTGTTTGGAGTGATGGAGCCGACTGTGCAGGAACTGAAGGACTTGGTCCAACAGTTAAAGATGGAAAATGATCAATTGCTGCAAGAAAGGGCTGCGGCTGGTTCAAGTACGGTGCCTTCGCCATCTGCAGTCGCTCCTCAACCTAGTTCCTCCAGTGTTGAAGTCCCTGCAAGGGAGAAACTGGTTTTTATACCCCGGGAGCGTAAATGCCCCGTTTTTAGTGGTAGAGGAGGCATGAGGTTAGCCGAGTGGCTTGAAGAGGTGCAGGTGTGCATGCGGGTGCGTCATGTATCCGGGGTTGACCAGGCATATTTTATGTTTGACCACCTGAGCGGGGAGGCTCGCGAGGAGATTAAGTTTCGCCCCAGGGTTGACAGGGAGGACCCAGCTAAAATAATCACCATTTTGCAGGAGCTGTATGGTTGCACTGACTCCTATGTTGCTTTGCAGGAGGCGTTCTTCTCGCGGCGCCAGCAAGAGGGGGAGACACTCCAGGAGTTCTCCCTAGCACTAATGAGTCTTATGGCGGCTGTAGAGCAACAGGCCCCCAGCGGAATGACTAATGCTGAGGTGTTGCTAAGGGATCAGTTTGTTGAACATGTGATAGACGGGGCCTTGCGCCGTCAGTTGAAACAGTTTGTGAGAGGGAGGGCCTTAGCCACACTACTCGACGTGAGAGCTGAGGCAATCCGGTGGGAGCGTGAGGGTTCGCCGGGAGGTGTTGGAGGGGGCAGGCCGTTAGTCCCTCAGGTGTTAGGTCTCCAATATGGGGTGCAGTGCCCTCCAGCAGCAGTTGGTCCATCCCAGGCTACTGAGGTGAATGAGTTAAAGGAGCTTTTAAAGCTCCAGCAGGATCAAATAAACAAACTCACTCAAAGCATTTCTTCCCTGCAGGGCGTCAAGAAAAAGCCTCGCCCTATGAATCGTGGCCCCATAGTGTGTCACCGGTGCCAACAAGGAGGACATTTTGCCCGGGAGTGTGATGGGGTTCGGGTTAACCGCCCCCAGACCACTCAGTCTACACTGCCACCTGGTAGACAGGCGGAAAACTAGTGCCCGCCGAGCTGCAGAGCCACAGTTCGGGGGGTGCAGTTACTGGCTCAGGATTGAGTGCAGGTGACCGGGAGGGTGCCTCTAAGTTGGTTGCAGAGTGCCCCCATGTGGATGTAAAAATAGGGGGGGTACTGGTCTCGTGTTTGTTGGACACTGGTTCCATGGTATCGACAGTCACGGAGGGTTTTTTTCGGCAGCATTTTGAGCCATGGGGGATAGACCAATTGAAGTCCTGTCACTGGTTGCAGCTGAGGGCTGCTAATGGATTGACTATCCCCTACATTGGCTATCTGGAACTGGACGTGGAGCTTTGTGGCAAGTCACTAAGCAGCTGTGGGGTATTGGTGGTAAAGGACCCCCCGGGTGGAACTCCTGGCCGTGCTGGCATTATTGGAATGAATATAATCCAAAAATGCTACAGTGAGTGTTTTGGCCAGTATGGTCTGGCCTTGTTTAACCAGCCCCTGTTGTCGCACGCCCCTGAGCCAGTGGTTCAGGCCCTGCAGAGGTGTCATCAGGGTATAAAAACCCCTCTGGCCCCTGTGGGAACGGTTAAGGTTCTTGGAAAAAAGGCTTGTCGTATCCCAGTTGGCACCATGAAATTTGTGGCTGCCTCTTGTTCTGAACAATACCAGGGTCTCACCATGTTGTTCGAGCCTTTGGCATCTGGCTTGCCTGCCGGGCTACTTTCCTCCTCCTGTTTGGTAGGAGTGGATAAGGGTACAGCCTACCTTCCTGTGATCAATGTGGGTCACTCAGATGTTCTCCTCTACCCCCGTACCAGGGTGGGTACCCTGGTTGAGGTTTCGGTGGCTAACTTACCTGCTGGTGTGATGGAGATACCCCCTGAGGTGGCCATAGTGTCCTCTCAGGTAGTTTCGGAGCCAGTTATGACCCAGTTGCAGGCCCTCGATTTGTCTGTTCTGTCAGGTGAAGACCAAGAGAGTGTGAGGTCCCTCTTGGTGAAATACAGTTCTGTTTTCTCTGAGCATGATGGTGATTTGGGGTGTACCAACTTAATTGCCCATGAGATTCCGCTCACCGATGATGTACCGGTGCATCAACGCTTTAGGCGTATCCCTCCATCAGACTATGAGGCAGTTAAAGAGCATATAAATTGTCTGCTGGAGACCCAGGTAATCAGGGAGAGCAGCAGCCCATATGCTTCCCCCATAGTTCTGGTGCGCAAGAAGGATAGGAGTTTGCGGATGTGTGTGGACTACAGGCAACTTAATAATAAGACCAGAAAAGATGCCTTTCCACTCCCACGCATCGAGGAGTCCCTAGATGCACTGACAGGCGCTCGATGGTTCTCTACCCTGGACTTAGCCAGTGGCTACAATCAGGTTCCAGTGGCTGAGGCAGACCGTTCCAAAACAGCATTTTGTACCCCCTTTGGGCTGTTCGAGTGGAACCGAATGCCTTTTGGTCTCTGTAATGCCCCCAGCACCTTCCAACGGCTGATGCAGAGGCTTTTCTGAGACCAGCAGTGTCTATCTTTACTGTTGTATTTGGACGATATTGTTGTGTTTTCATCTACCATCAAGCAGCATTTGGAACAGTTGGAGGTGGTGCTGGAGCGGCTGCAGAGAGAGGGCCTTAAGGTGAAGCTCCCCAAGTGTGCTTTTTTCCAACAGGAGGTGCACTATCTGGGGCATGTGATCTCCGACAAGGGTGTCTCCACGGACCCACATAAGGTGGAAGTGGTGGCAAAGTGGCCAGCCCCAACTACGGTGTCCGAGTTGCGGTCGTTTTTGGGCTTTGCCAGCTACTACCGGCGGTTTGTGGAGGGCTTCGCCCGGTTGGCTGCCCCGCTCCACAAGTTGGTTGCAGAGCAGGGAAGTGTAAAATCAAGAGGGAGGACAGGTCAGACAATAGGGGAGCACTGGTCTCAGCGGTGTCAAGACAGCTTTGAGGCTCTTAAGAGCCGGCTAGTGGCATCCCCTGTGTTGGCTTATGCTGACTTTACTCTTCCTTTCATCCTGGAGGTGGACGCAAGTCATGGTGGGCTGGGTGCTGTACTGTCTCAGGAGCAGGGGGGGCAGGTTCGACCAATAGCTTATGCTAGTAGGGGGTTGAGGCCCACTGAGCGCAATATGGCAAACTATAGCTCTATGAAGCTAGAGTTTCTGGCACTCAAGTGGGCCATGACTGGCGTCTTTTGACTTTGAAATAAAGTACCGTTCAGGGAGGAGCAACAGAAATGCAGATGCCCTGTCTCGACAGCATTCTCCCGGGGTACAGGACTTGGCAGCTATGCTCCCTGTGACTTCTTTACCTCACCCCCTACAGCAGGCTTTGCAACCTGCCCAGCTGGAAGCATCGCAGGCAGTGGTTTGTGTACTACCGCAGTGCAGCCCCCTGGATCTTGGTGCGCTTCAGCAGGCGGATCCTGTTTTGAAAGAGATCTGGGTGTTTTGGGGGCAGAAGCAACGTCCTACCCGTGAAGAGCTCCAGACATTGTCCCACCCAGCTTTGGTCCTACTTAGGCAATGGGACCGGCTGCTTGAACAGGACAGCATCATGTTTCGGCAGGTTAAGTTTCCTCGGGAGGCCGAGGTAAGGTTGCAGGTGTTGTTACCTGCTGATCTAAAGGAAGAGGTACTTACAGAGGTACATCAGAAGCATGGCCATCAGGGTGTTGAACGAACATTGGAGTTGCTCAGGCACCGTTGTTATTGGCCTGGCTTGACAGCGGATGTAGAACTATGGTGTCGTAACTGTGAGAGATGCCAGGTGGCAAAGGACACCCAGCCGGTGGCTCAAAGTTACATGGGGCATTTGTTGGCTTCACGCCCAAATGAGATCTTGGCCATGGATTACACCATGCTGGAGCCCTCCCGGGATGGGATGGAGAATGTCCTGGTTATGACTGATGTTTTCAGCAAGTATACACTGGCAGTTCCCACCTGTGATCAACGTGCCTCAACTGTAGCGCAGGTATTGGTAACAGAGTGGTTCTCAAAGTTTGGTGTCCCGGCACGGATTCACTCTGACCAGGGGCGGAACTTTGAGAGCACTCTTGTTCAGCAATTGTGTGCTCTGTATGGGATCGAGAAGTCCCGAACGACACCGTACCATCCTGCTGGGAATGGACAGTGTGAGAGGTTTAACAGGACGCTCCATAACTTGTTGCGCACCTTACCAGTGTCGCAGAAACGAGATTGGAGTGCCTGTTTACCACAATTGCTTTTCTCGTATAACACCACACTGCACCAAGCTACAGGAGAGTCTCCTTTCTTCCTGATGTTTGGCCAGGAACCCCGGTTACCTGTGGACTTTCTGTTGGGTAGGGTTCAGGACCCAATAGGGGGCAGTACCCATGAGTGGGTCCAGGAACATCAGCACCGTCTACAGGTAGCCTTTGCGGGGGCTCGAGAACGCCTAGCAGTGGCAGCTGGACGGAGGAAAAAGCATCATGACCAAAAGGTAAAAAGTGCTCGGATTGTTGAAGGTCAGAGGGTGCTGCTCCGAGAGTGTGGCCTCAGAGGCCATCACAAAACGGGGACCCATGCCAGTAATTACAGCGGAACCAACAGGACGGGCAGTCCCGGAAGTCATCATGGGGGAGGTGATTCCGGCAGCCACCGTACCAGTGTCTGGCCCAGTGGTAAGTGCACCAGAAGTGCGGCGATCTAAAAGGCCCACTGCAGGCCAGCACACCAATGTCAATCACCTGCCTAGGCCAGCAGGGGCTTCAGGGCAACGGGCTACCACCCTGCCTGCTCAGGTATCGAGCACGGCTTTGACTATGTTCAGACCGTGGGTATAGGTTGGGGGATCGGTGGAGTGAATCGTCGGGGCGTCGATTTATGTTTTGGGGGGGTAGGATGTAGCAGGGTGATTGTTTGCAGCTGGGGGATGCTGTTCAACCAATCACCTGTTGAGGGCACCCTGTTATAAGGGCAGTGAGTTGTTTCCTCGGGTGATCGCCTCTCACTAGAAACCAGGCGTTTACTTCCGGGTTGTCGAGCCGGTTGTGTGTGTGTGGCAGGGTTTGGAACTCTCAGCGCAAACTGTAAGTAAAACTATCCCTCCTGCATTAGCGATTTAGGAGTCTGTGTTAATTATATTCATGCTCTAGTGGTGGCTGGTGCATGACCATCAGCTCTGGGACAAATCTGTGTTTTGCCAGCTCAGGTGGGCAAACAAATGTTCGAGGTATGTACCCTGCTGTTTTCCTTTATTCAGCTGCTCATTATTAGGCTTTTTGCTTATTTTTAGAGTCTGCACCTCCGCAGACTCTGCTGTTTTGCTTTCTCTGATTTTTATGATTAGTTTCCGACTCCGGCGAAGAAAGGACGCGAGGACCCGGCGTCGCCTGGCGTGCGGGGCTAGGGTGTGAGACCAGCCGGTCCAGTGCGATCGATTGGATCCGATCCACGGCTGCCAACGACACCCCCTGTACTGAAGAGGCTGCGGTGAGACGCCACTCGGGTCCAGGGAGGACCACCTTCGTCTCCACCCACAGAGACTATTAGAGCTGTTAAGCTCAGGTGTGCGTGCGTGTCCGTACATCTGGCACGCATTGGAGTGGAACTGATTGTTGTTTTTAGATCATTCGTTTGTTTTATTTTTATCTCATTTTAGCTACTCATGTTTGTGATTGATGTGTTTTTAATCTATGATTTTCCTTATTTTGCAGGCTGTTTGCTTCCAGTGGGGTACCATCGGCTCGGGTGACGGGAGTTCTTCACGTGTGTGTGTGTGTGTTCCTTCACCGTGCACTTCCTGGATGCATGGCACTGTGACGGGTGATTTTTAGTTTGGTTTGGTTTGTCTTTTGTTGGCCGAATTGGACCCTGGTAAGCTTCAGCCTGCTTCTATTAATTTTAGCTACTTTTTCCTGGTTTTCTTTATTTCTGATTTTATTAATAAAAGCATGTGATTAGTTGGACCACGTCTCTTGCCCAAATCTGTAGAGTGGATCTGTGTGTCTATTTCCTGGGGTGTAACTCCCCAGGTGGCGTTGGGTAGAATTGTCTGATTTAAGACGCGTAAGTTGCCACATTAGCATAGTTACTTTATTTCCACAGTGTGTCCCCGGCTCCGGCCAAACCTCATCGGCTATCCGATCGCTAAACAGCCAGTGGTTGATGTTAGTTCCATCTCGATCTTCACTGCGGCTCACACCGTGTGCCACGATCAGCTGATGGCTAACCGGCAGAGCTTGTTTACTCCGCTGCTCTGATCCACGACACCGGACGCCACAGCTGATGTCACCCCTCCTCCGTGTGTGAATCGGTGACAGGCAGCTATGCTAGCTTCCTTCAGGACCAGTAGGTTGATATAACAGCTAGCAGCAGTGTTTCCTCTAGAAATGTTTACAGCTGTGATGCTTGTTGAGTGAGGGGGGTGGAGGATCGCGCCACCTTGTCGGGGGGGAGCTACGAGTGGCATTATGCATTAAGACTGAACAATCATTAAAAAATGTTTTTTACCTGCTTGAGTAGTTATATGCTTTGTGTGGGTTAGGCTACGGAAATTGGAAATAAATCAATCTCATGCTTTTTTATAAAAGAACGAACCAGATGGCTGGAGTGAACGCTGGAGTTGTTGCCTTTTTGAGTGGGCCACCGTAGCTGCAATACTTACTCTGAACTGCATGGCGCTAAAGAGTCGCAATTTTTACCATGATTTCTATGAAAATCCCACATAGAACCTTTAAAATACATATGGTCATTGTCCTGTGGACTCTGCAGAAAGCAAACCATTGTATCAGTTTGTTTTATGGTGATCCAAAGAGGACTGACATTTACACTTATTACTCCACCCCCAGTGCAAATTGACAACATATAAAACTTTCTGACTTTTAAAATCAACAAATCAACCAAAACACATTAAAAGAGCTAAATACAACAAATGATAATTGTGGGACCACTGCCGTCTCTCTGCTTCAATTCCCACCTCCGACAGAACTTCGAACACGTCCCGGGGGAGGCGGGGGACATTGAGTCCAAATGGGCCATGTTCCGTGACTCCATTGTCGAGGCAGCTGACCGTAGCTGTGGCCGCAGGGTGGCCGGTGCCTGTCGTGGCGGCAACCCCCAAACCCGCTGGTGGACACCGGCGGTTAGGGATGCTGTCAAGCTGAAGAAAGAGTCCTATCGGGTCCTTTTGGCCCGTGGGACTCCGGAGGCAGCTGATGGGTACCGGCAGTCCAAGCGGAATGCGGCTCGGGTGGTCGCGGAGGCAAAAACCCGGGCGTGGGAGGAGTTCGGTGAGACCATGGAACAAGACTTCCGTACGGCTTCGAGGAGATTCTGGTCCACCATCCGGCGCCTCAGGAGGGGAAAGCAGTGCACTACCAACACTGTTTACAGTGGGGAGGGTGTGCTGCTGACCTCGACTCGGGACGTTGTGAATCGGTGGGCCGAGTACTTCGAAGACCTCCTCAATCCCACCGGCACGTCTTCCAGGATGGAAGCAGAGTCTGGGGGTTTTGGGTTGGGCTCTCCAATCTCTGGAGCAGAGGTCACTGAGGTGGTCAAAAAACTCCTCGGTGGCAAGGCTCCGGGGGTGGATGAGATCCGCCCGGATTTCCTTAAGGCTCTGGATGTTGTGGGGCTGTGTTGGTTGACGCGGCTCTGCAATATCGCGTGGACATCGGGGGCAGTTCCACTGGATTGGCAGACCGGGGTGGTGGTCCCCCTATTTAAAAAGGGGGACCGCAGGGTGTGTTCCAACTACAGGGGGATCACACTCCTGAGCCTCCCTGGTAAGGTCTATTCAGGGGTTCTGGAGAGGAGGGTCCGTCGGATAGTCGAACCTCGGATTCAGGAGGAGCAATGTGGTTTTCGTCCTGGCCGTGGAACACTGGACCAGCTCTATACCCTTGGGGGGGTCCTGGAGGGTGCGTGGGAGTTCGCCCAACCAATCTACATGTGTTTTGTGGATTTGGAGAAGGCGTTCGACCGCGTCCCTCGGGGGGCCCTGTGGGGGGTACTCTGGGAGTATGGGGTACCAGGCCCCTTGATACGGGCTGTTAGGTCCCTGTACAACCAGTGTCAGAGCTTGGTCCGCATTGCCGGCAGTAAGTCGGGCTTGTTTCCGGTGAGAGTTGGACTCCGCCAAGGCTGCCCTTTGTCACCGATTCTGTTCATAACTTTTATGGACAGAATTTCTAGGTGCAGCCAAGGTGGTGAGGGGATCCGTTTTGGTGACCTAAGGATCAGGTCTCTGCTTTTTGCAGATGATGTGGTCCTGTTGGCTTCATCAGAACGTGATCTCCGGCTTTCGCTGGAGCAGTTCGCAGCCGGGTGTGAAGCAGCTGGGATGAAAATCAGCTCCTCTAAATCCGAGACCATGGTCTTGAGTCGGAAAAGGGTAGAATGCCTTCTCCAGGTCAGGGACGAGGTCCTGCCCCAAGTGGAGGAGTTCAAGTATCTCGGGGTCTTGTTCACGAGTGAGGGAAGGGTGGAGCGTGAGATCGACAGGCGGATTGGTGCTGCGTCTGCAGTGATGCGGGCGTTGTGCCGGTCTGTTGTGGTGAAGAGGGAGCTGAGCCAAAAGGCGAAGCTCTCAATTTACCGGTCGATCTACGTTCCTACCCTCACCTATGGTCACGAGCTTTGGGTAGTGACCGAAAGAACGAGATCGCGAATACAAGCGGCCGAAATGAGTTTTCTTCGCAGGGTGGCTGGGCTCTCCCTTGGAGATAGGGTGAGGAGCTCGGTCATCCGGGAGGGGCTCGGAGTAGACCCGCTGCTCCTCCACATCGAGAGGAGCCAGTTGAGGTGGCTCGGGCATCTGATTAGGATGCCTCCTGGACGCCTCCCTGGTGAGGTTTTCCGGGCACGTCCAACCGGGAGGAGACCCAAAGGAATACCCAGGACACGCTGGAGAGATTATGTCTCTCGGCTGGCCTGGGAACGCCTTGGGATTCCCCCGGAGGAGCTGGCCCAAGTGGCTGGGGAGAGGGAGGTCTGGGCTTCCCTCCTTAAGCTGCTGCCCCCGCGACCCGACTCCGGATAAGCGGGAGAAAATGGATGGATGGGTGGAGTTTCTGGAAATGCCCTTCACCGACATTAAGTGAAACGTCAAAGTAAGACATGTTGTAAAAAAAAGAACCACGAACCCTGAGAACAGCAGATGCATCTCGCTGTTATCACAGGAGACAATGACCACAACTTTTTATAATCACTTTATCACAACAAGACACAGAAACCAATTGGCAAGTGCAAATTAAGAGTTCATTGTTATGTTCCACTCAATCATTTTTGGCTGCATGGTGGTCCCATTAGTAGCCCAGTTGCCTCCCAACTAAAAGGTCGTAGGTTCAAATCCCAACTGTGGTCTTTCTGCACAGAGTTAACATGTTCTTCCCATGCATGTGTGGATTTTTCCAGATACTCCAAGGTGTCCCCCACCTCTCACCTGTTCAAACCAGCTCTCCATGACCCTACTGAGGAAAAGCAGCACAGATGATAGGAGGGACAGGATGGGAGTAAACAATTTGTACATCTTTGCACCCACAAATTGTATGCAATGTTTTCTTTGCATAAAATACAAAAAGATCACAAAATGTTGAATAAAAGTTCTGTGTAATTGCCTCTGGTGTGTATAACAGAAGGGAAACCAGCATAGCTTTGGAATGGAAAGGTCAACAAGCAGTATTTACATCTACTTGGATTGGGTCAAGAAAGAAATTTATAAAATCTCTGAGACAAAATATTTACATCACAAGGATCTGGATGGAAATATTTCTGTTAATGACGCCAATCTAAAAATGGAAAATTGATTAGTCACTCTTTGCTTGACCCAAACATTGACTGAGTACCTTTAGAGGACTGTCACTGGATGGATGTGTGGTTCCCATGAGAACACATGATAAAAATGGCATTCACATTTATTCTGCAGAACAGATGCAACCTAACAGATGTGACTAGAGAGGCAAGACCTGTATGTTCAAGTCACGATGAGAAGTCATTAAACCCAGACCCAGATCCTTAATGTTTACATAACAAATAATCTTTAGTTTATCCTAAATATAATTTTGGCTGGTCTTTTCAGCAACTGCTGCTGTGTTCAGGTAAAAAAAAATGCATTCATTTTTTGTGAATTTCCGGTTTGAGCTTGTGCCTTCAAAATAAAAGAATCAGGACTTTAAATATTTACAGTTTTGTGTTTTGTTTGATAAAACCACTCAAAAGCCCTTTTCAAAAATGTGTTGTTTGATGTTAATTATGAGAAAAATATAATCACGTTCATATCACATGGTTTGTTTATATATTTTGAAATACAAGTAAAGGCAAGTTAACATTTTTTTTACATAATGTTGTTTGCTTAACTTAACATTTTATGTCAGTTAGCAAAAGTGACATCTGCAGCAACATAACCCGTAAGCCAAAAGGAACTGGAAGACCTCCTTATTGCTAGCTAAAATGCATTTTCCAAGGCCCACCCATTCATGAAAATGGAGTATTGTTCTGAAAAAAATATAAGCAAACCAAAAACTATTTCTGCTAATTTCCTGGTGTTTTTGACATTGTTGGAACGCTTACTTTTCTGTTAATATGAGTTGCCCTCACATTTTCAGGAGGGTCCCACATCATGAGTAAACAGACCATGACTGAAACAATAAAATGTGGTACTTTTTTGATTAATTCTGAACAACAGAAAGTAGATGGAAATGCTTGGTCTAGTAGTTAGTACCATCCATTATCTGAACAGATTAATCCTTACCAGGGTCAAGGGGTCATCGAGCAAGGGGTGAGAAACACTCTGTATGGAAGCCCATTCCCGCCACTCAAATAAAAATGTTATTATCTCATAATTATGACTTAGCTATCTCATAATTGAGATACTATCTCATAATTATGACTTAGCTATCTCATAATTGAGATACTATCTCATAATTAGATGATCTAGAATCCTAGATCCTAGAATATCTAAAAGTAGGATGGGAGGCAGATCTTTTAGCTATCAGGCTCCTCTACTGTGGAACCAGCTCCCAGCATTAGTGCGTGAGGCAGACACCTTGTCTACTTTTAAGACTAGGCTCAAAACTTTTCTATTTGATAGGGCTTATGGTTAAATTCTGATGTTAGCCCAGGTTTAGACGAGTGGGGAGCAGAGGGAGGTGGAGTGTACAGAGGGGACTACTGTCGTTAAAGACTTCTCCCTGGCCCTGCCTCCCACATGCCTCCATCTAAAAGGCTAGGTTATCCTGAGTTATCTCTGTAGTTATGCTGCTATAGGCTTAGACTGCTGGAGGACATACTGACCACTTTCCACACTCTGCTACTCTCTTCTACCACCACTCTCTAACTGCATTATTTCCTGTTATTCCAGCTGTTAACTTTATTTTCTCTCTAAGTGTTTTTCTCCCCAGAAGAAGCTACACTGGCGTTCTGCTGAGCTGTGGTGGCCTCATGGAGGGGGCCATCGGCTGGCACACTGCTGCCAACCACCTAACATTCTCCCTTTCCTGATATTACATCTTACTTTCTTTAACATAGAATGTGCTACTATTAGTTCACCTATTGAATTAATTATAGATTCACTCAGATAAAGACAATAAAGTTTCTCTTACTCTTACTAAATAGAACTTCTACTAAGAAATCACAGTGTAGCCATAGAAACACTACTTGATATATGTGGTGTGTGTGTGTGTGTGTGTGTGTGTGTGTGTGTGTGTGTGTGGGTGCGGGGTGTGCCTGTGCCTGCTCTGTCTTCTCAACCCCCAGTGAGCCGTAGCGGATGGCTGCTCATACTGAGCCAGGATCCTCTGGAGGTTTCTTCCTGTTAAAAGGGAGTTTTCCTTCCCACTGTCGCTAAATGCTTGCTTAGTATGAGGATTGTACCAACACAATGACACTAGTCAGTGTCTTGATGCAATCTGCTGGGTCCCTTATATAGGAAACTTTTTTACTGATTGGCTTATGAACTGAACTGTATTGGAATGTTTACTTTGTGAAGTGCCTTGAGACGACTCTTGTCGTGATCTGGCGCTATATAAATAAACTGAATTGAATTGAATTGAATTGAATTGAATTGAATTGAATTGAATTGAATTGAATTGAATTGAATTAATTATGACTTAGCTATCTCATAATTATGATCTCGTTATTATGAGATAGCTAAGTCAAATTTATGAGATACTATCTCATAATTATGACTTAGCTATCTCATTATTATGACTTATCTATCTCATAATTATGAGATAGTTATGAGATAGCTAGCTAAGTCATAAAAATGAGATACTAAGTCATAATTATAAGATACAATCTCATTATAATGAGATAACTAAGTCATAATTATGGAAATATATTTTTTTTATCTGAGTGGCGGGAATGGGCTTCCATAACACAGAAAGGCTGCGCCAGGTATCAAACCTGTGACATCGTCACTGCAAGGCACAGTGCCACCAACCATGCAGCCCTGGGTGGTTAAAAAAGTAATAATTAAATAGAAATTAGATGCATCAGTTTTTATTCGTGTGCTTCTGTAGATTATCTGTTTGGATAAATAATATGACTTGAGACTTTTATTTTGAAGAGCTGTACCGGAAACGGGTTTGTTTTCGACGCTAGCGGAACTCACTCGGCTGCTTCTCCCACAGTACGAGCAGCCGCTGCTGTAACGGATGGACGACCTGGAGACACCTAAGCGCGGAATTGTTTTACTTCTCAATTAGCTCCTTTTTGAATGCAGCGAGGATTTTAACTGGCGTTTATTTCACTCGGGTTTAGAAACCCAAGACTTTTCCCTTTTTTGTTGTTTTTGTTTCCACTAGTCGAGTCGCTTCCCGTTTTTGCCCCTTCACCGAACAGATCGATTGTCCGTCGTAAGAAAAAGGGCGTGTATTCGGAGGGGAAGGTAGTTTGAAACATTTCATGTGGGTATTTATGGTGTTTTAGACATTTTTTCGCACCATCTGGGTCTGAAGGACACGGCGGAGGATGGGGTGCACGCTGAGTACCGAGGACAAGGCGGCGGTGGAGCGCAGCAAGATGATCGACAGGAATCTGCGGGACGACGGGGAGAAGGCAGCCCGGGAGGTCAAGCTGCTTCTGCTCGGTAAGGAGGCGATGCCAGGCTGGGAGGACTCAACCAGGAGGGAGGAAACTGAGTTTAAAAAAAGAACAAGAACATCTCAGTAGAGTTATCCAGTTTAACGTCAACTAAGAAGTTTATTAATGCTACTGTGTGATGTTTCTGATGACGTTCATTACAAGTTTTTTCACTCTTCTGACTGCAGTCGTTCCACCCATTCAGCCTTTTCCTCCTCTAGCATTTGTATGGACTAAATCCTCTCAACAAAAGCACATTTCCTGTCGTCTGGTTCAGGCCCGTGGCTCATTAGGGGCCCAGGCGGAACTCACTGTGACTCAAAACTCTGTTGCTTCAACTCTTTCAGCTTCCTTCGAGCTCCTGCTGTTAGCCACAAGTCAGTCAAACCCCGAAATGTTTACTTCCTCCTTTCATTAAGTAAAGCTGCTCTCAGTGTTTCGCTTTTGAAATGAACATTTTAAATCTTCCATGTTGTGGAAAACTCTGCCAACAACCTCAGTTTGGAGAAGTAGAGATTAGCTTCCGCTAAATCAATGTGCTAACAGCTAATCACCGTAGTAAAAGGATTATCATCTCAGAAATGTTTTAGCAGTTTACAGAAATTTAATTTCACATCCATAAATATCACATTTTGTTTTTATTCGAGCAGATTTGTGAAATGTTAGCCAGGGGTGCTACAGTCGCTAGCGCTACAGCTAATGTCCTCCCGAAAAAGCCGCAGAATTCTAAGTCGGTGACAAAGTAATGTGATCAGAATCGGCCAGCATTTTAGTTGATCGGACAATCTGAATCTGGGAGTGCATTATTTCCAATTGGCAATAATAGAAATTCACGTTTCCCAGTTGATGAACACACACCAGTGCTAAGTGCTAATTTATGCTAGCATTAACACATTTTGCAAATGTAAGGTTTGACAGAACTTTAAAGTTAAACCAGATTTTTCTTCTTTAATAATGTGATCTAATCATCATAAATCATTTACATGGATCAAAATCAGTTAGAAGTCAGTCTTCAAAACCAAAATAGATAGGTTTGTGGTTAATGTTTATTCGTTTGGGAGATGCTTTTATCAGAAGTGACTTACTATTTAGAGAGGTGCAATAGTTTAAAAATGAATGTTTGTTTGAAAATTTGCAAAGCATTTAAGACTAAAGTTGATTTAAGCTAGTAAAAACACTTAATACCCAGTCCTCTTACTAGCCATTAGCCTATCAATCTGATCAGAACAAATCTCTAATTCTCTAAAGCTTGGCTTGTTTAAAAAGTAATTTAAAATTATTTGTTAATCTATCTTTTTGATGCCTGAAACAAACTTCTAAACATCTAAATTATCACTTAAATTGCACACAAAAGGGCATATTGTGCAACAAATGCACTAAATGGCAGCTCTGAAGTTGTGAAATCAAACCTGATTTAGCAAGAAGGCACATATGAGTATTTTGCTGGAATTGTCATTGTTGGGCTTAAAGGGCCAGGCTAGTGGTATGACGTTACCCTTTCATTACGCTCGACAGCAGTTAATTTGGTCGGCCTTTATGCATCCTAACAATTTTCAAATGCTTACGCAAAGTATTGTCTGAGAAACCGCCAAGAGTAGGCCTGTTATTTTGGTCAACTGATGCATCTCTATTAAGATTCAACCTCATGGGTGTTATTTAAAAAGCACGCCACACCCTACTTTATCTTCCGCTGGCAGTTTTTACTCTTTTGCCTTCTGATCAACTCAAAAGTGATTTGTTTTTTTTGCGTTAGCCGGTCTATATCCTACGACAACACTGCTGTCCTGTGAAAACTTTCCATCGGCTCCCTAAAAGCCGTTTGCATAAGGAAGTGTTGACATGCACACACGCTGCATAAGGGTTGGTGTGTGGCCTGCATCAGATGCAGGTGAAAACACCTGACAGGGGTCACAACAAGAGCTCCTTGCAGCTTTTGTTGATGTAATTGCAAGCCAGTGCAGGATAAACCAGATTCACTCAAGGTTCGTATTTTATTTTTGCTCAGCAGCAGATAGCTGAATCAATGAGGGAGAATGTAGATATCCTCTGTGTTGCAGGTAAACACATTCCTGGTGCGTTCCTGGGCCTGATGGGGCTTGTTTGATTGAAACTGAGCAAGTTGGGTCTAAGTTCTGCAACGCTCCCAAAGGCTGGAACGTCTAAAAAAAACCGGGAGACGTTATTTAACAGGGATGGTCGTGTGGCACCACTCGCTGCTGCTTTGCCACCATTTCTTGTCATTTGTGTTTGATGTGGTCGCCAGGTAACCCACTCGGCCTCCTCGGGTTACTGCCTGAAGCGACGCGCAGCTAGGCTGGGGCCGAGCGGAAGGAGAGGCTGTAAGATGAGAACGACTAATGACTAGTAAATGAAAAATGAAAAAGCTCAGCTGGAATGGAGCGCCGGACTTTCTTGTTTACTTTGAAGATAAACAGTCACAGAAGGCATCTTTTATTAGCGTTTTACTCTGAGCACATCCTGTCGGCGGAGATAAAAAGTCAACAAGGCCCGCGGACTGGCTGGAAATTGCTTACATTGTGGAAAAGAAGAAATCATTTTGCTCATAAGTGCTATTACAGAATAAACATCCTCGTTTTTATTGTTTTAAAGAAGAATCTTTTCTGCAGAAATCTAAAAGTTCTCGTCTCCCGTTGGCTCTGGGGTTATTTCCATCAGCGGGACCCAATTACGCTTCTATTCCTATCTCCATTGGGTCCCCTCTGCCTAATTACTCTTTCTATAACTGTTATCTAATTGTTGGGAGAGTTTATTAATAATCCTCGGGTTTGAGCGGCTGCAATTGTTCTTTTTTTAAAACGTTTCCTCCATATTTCCAAGTTTATCATCAGAGATGTACTTCGGTAAAGGAATGCCTCCAGCCCAGATGACAAAAGTGGCAAAAACTGGCCCACGTTGTCACTTGACATCACCACGAATAGTACCGTCTGTGCCCTCGTGTGTGTGCGTGTTCGGGGGAGTCGATTTTTGCTTTTTGGCAGATCAATCTCTGTGATTAACCGCGGTCATTTCCCTCCGGTGGATAGCACCACTCGGCGGCTTCTGGAATCCTTCACGGGTGACTCATGCTTAAAATCCGCCCAGAGGGAGACGTCAAAAGCAAAGAGGAGGGGGGTGCTAAAAAAGAGGAATCGGATAGTGAGTGAGAGGAACAATAAATCATAGCGAGAAAATGACTGCAGGAGACTGAAAGAATGTGGAAGAGGAAGAGGGATGTGGAAAACGGAGCGAGAGATGGGGTCGATGGCCCTGCCTCGTGCTGCTAATGTGGCATCCCTAATGTGTTAAACACATCGTGCCAAAAACCCCCAAGTTTCTGGATTGCTTTACCTAAACGTGGACGTGGCGGGGAGGCAGCATGTCCTTGATAAACTCTCAGAAAGGATCCTTAATCTGACCCCAGATCCAACAGAAGTGAAGGAATTATCACAGATTATAAATCAGAGAGAACGTGTGCCTGTGCATTATTGTCATAAAGCATTCCCGGTCCACCCTGGCCTCTTTCTTAGAGGAAGATCAATGTGGGGGGGTGGGGGGTTCCAAGAGGGAAACATGTTTGCGGTGGGTGGACAGGAACGGCTCTGTTCTGGGTTGGAAGAAGCCCATCGCGAGGGCTCGGATTTTCCTAAAATAATTTCAACTGCTAGAAACAGAAAGCAGCTGCTGCAGCGGTTGTGGGTCTGCAGCAGCGTTGGGTGGGTGCATCAAAGCTGCGGCTGTGTAACATGACTCTGCACGAGGAGCGATAGGTCAGCCCGCTGGTTCCATTTAACCCTTAAAGGTGGTTGGAATCCGTGCGTCGGGGTTCTGTGTTCCTCGAGGCGTAGACGAGAGCCGCGCCCTGATGACATCACAGCTGTTTAGAGTCCAGACTCATTTATATCAACGTGTGACTCACAACTTTTTTATTTTACTTGGGTGCAACTCTAATGGGATTAGTCTAAATTAGAATGTTTAGAAGTTGCAGCCATGCTTGTTCGTGTAACGGTGATCCAGCTGCTTCCAGGTTGTGGAAACCGTTAGAGTGGGCTCACGTGATCGTTAGCAGAAAATGATTCATCTGAAACTGATTTAATTAAGAAGTGTTTTATTATAGCTCTCACTGAATTTAAGCAATATTTGAATCTTATAGGGAGGATTAAGCATCTGACTTTGACTTGTGTTTGTAATACTTATGAGTGTAGAAGCAAAAATAAACCAAAACTCCTGCAAGCATTTAGCCCCGCCCTCTTCAGACAAATCAATATGATATTTATGTGGCTAAGAAACAAAAATACATCTAGGATCATTTTTGCAAGTACAGAATAACAGTTTGGTTTGTTATTTGACGCCTTAATAAAAACACTCTGTTCTTGCAGGCATGTGTGAGAGAAAGTAGGCGGGACTTTAACCTCGCATCACTAGTGTTCAATTCTGGCCCTAAAAATCCATCAAGGAGATATTTCTACTCAGACGATAGGAGCTGCCGTAGTGGCTGGCTGCCATCTTGGATGGGTCTCCATTCGCCCCCAGTGCATTTATTCCTACTGAGGAAGGTGCTTACCCAGCTAAAAAACATATTTTATTATGCTTTTTCACAAAATCAGACACGTGGTATGGCATGATCATTTAAATATCGGATCGATATCAACTGATACTAAACTTCTGATATCGATAGTAATCCCACATGATCTTTTTGTTAGTAGTTTGCTGGTTGTTGCAACCAGGGGCTGCACAAAAACGGACATTGTCACTCACTCTGCATTGTAAGCGACCCTTCCAATATGGCGGCAACACTGTTACGCTCTCCAGCGCCCAATGGGGCATCTACGTATTCGTGTCAATGTTTCTACTTCCACCACGTTTGAATAACATGTAGCTAGAGATGCTACTATGGGGGATTTTGGTCCACGTCTTGAAAAGGTTGTACATCTAAAGAGTCACACTGCCAACTTTTGAACTGAAACCAAACTTCCTTTAAGAACCCTTCACAATAAGAGCCCCAGGCAAATGAACATCCTTAACTTCAAAATATATAAACAACTTTATGAAGGTTTAAAGGTCGTTACAGCCTCGTCTGCTGGTAAAACACAACGGTCCTGATGCTGTGTGCAACATGTTTCTATCCTGCAGAACTACTTTGTTTTTTTATTGAGTAGCAGATGTTGGAGTCCTTATTAAAGCCTGCCAACAGAGTGAGAAATTAAACCTGTGAAAAAAAGATGAATACTAATAATAAAAACACAAATAGGTGACAGAAAACCTAGTAATTCTGCTGCCTTTGCTGATTTTTCATTTGATTTTTAAACCTTTCCAACAGTTTAAGGACCCTGTGATCAATTTCTAAAAAGTAATTATGATGTAAACATTTTTCTACAACAATGAGCATCTAATTTTCCTTTTTTTCACTTAATGCATATATTTTTTTAAAGCTTAGCAGGACATTTGTTTTCTAATATAAGAAAACAAATCAAACTTCTTGAATTCAGAACAAAGAAGGTATTTTCATACAGGAATCCAAGGTGTCACATTAGCTTTAGTCTCCTTTTGAAGAAACCTTCTGGAGCGTGAGCGTGTACTCCTAGACTGCCTGAAGTAGATTGCCATGCCCCCCCCCCCACACTCACACACACACACACACACACGGAGAGGCTCTGTGTCAGTATGCAAAGTGTCTTTGGCTCTTAGACAGGCCGAGAGTTGCAACCCGGCCAGCTCTCCAGCCGGTCATCCCACTCAAGCGCCGCAGCCGCCCTCTGCCTGCAAGTCCTGCAGGGGTCTAAAGAGCCTGGTGTTTGGCCTCAAAACACACGGAGCCAACACTGTACAACACACACACACACTCGTCCAGCAACGCACGAGTGGTGACACATAATTAAAATAACATGCCCTCCGGTGCTTCTCCCCCATTTCTGCTGAAAAGCAAAGTGCCAGAGCGGCACATCCCACTTCCAGATAAACTTTCTGCTCAGTCTTCGGCGCCATATTCATCCTTCATTTTGTGCTCTGGTTCTTCCCCCAACAGCAGCGGCGCAGAGCCGCTTCCCGTCTCGACAAGACGGCGCCCGTGTTGAAAGGGTTCTATGGTGGTTTTTGCACTTACAGGAAAGTGGAACTAGGGTGGGAGGAGGATTTATTATGCAAGGCCTCACTGATTTTTTCTCTGGCTGCATCACGAGGTGGCAGAAAAGCGGTGGAAGTCATGATACAACTTCCCCAAATTCTGTTTTTAGGGCAGAGAGAGAAGCGGTGGCCGCTTCACTCACAGAAACGCCACCAAAAACAAAAAAAACACCTAACGGGGCTGAGGAGCCTTTCCTGGTGAAAGCTGTAATCTGAGAACAATAGCAGCAAATGAGCGGATCTGATGGAGCTGACGGGAACGTGCATTAGCGCACACATCTTAACGAGCGTGGTTTATGACAATATTACAGATGGATGTCAGTGATGATGCTGGGAATTTCATTTAAAAGGTGTTTCCAAGTGTGCGGTAATGGCATGGGCTGGAGGATTATATAACCTCAACACGGCTCACGAAGCCTCCTCAGGTGACCGCGGCCTCACACCCCAGAGATGTCCTGAATAGAGCCACAGCAGTTGCCATGACACTGTGACGTTTGAGCGATCTGCCATGCAAAAGCTGAGCCGCCCGGCCTCCTCATCTCCTCCTCCTCCTCCTCCTCTGGTCTTTTCATGATGGTGGTGGTGTCTCATCAGTCTGATTAACCAGCTCAGCCTCGCCGACCCAAAGTGACACCACGGTTTTCTTGCTAGTTGTCAATAATCTGTTTTATCACGGCTTGTTAGCCGAGAGTCTCCATCCACACCCGGAGAGCATGACATTCCTCTGCTGATAAAATTCCAACCTTGGAGTTATCCCAAGTAATGAGAGATCCAGGAACTTTAAATAGAAAAGGCAAAACACTCATCTGAGGGAGTTTATGAGCTCAGACGTCTTAGACTGAATCCAGATCACTAGTGCTGGGTATTGTGGACGGAAAATCGATTCGATTTCGATTCATAAGGCTCTGAATCAATTAATCACAATTCAATTCAGTCTGGTCTTAAATAGGGCTGGGCGATATGGCAAAAATTTCATATCCCGATATAGCTCATTTTATATCCTGATAACGATATAGCATTGTTTCTTTTAATTAAATTCATAGTTAATATAAAATTTCAAGTCTTTGCACCAACTCACCAAACCCACGTTTCTCGACCGTGTAGATTGGAACCATGTCTTTGCAGATGTGCTTGGCAACTGCAGTAGTGGTCTCCTTCCATCTGCGGGAGCTGTGGTTATATGGTGCGCCACGGCTAAACGCCTGTTGCAGCGTCTGTGTCTGGAGTTTGTTATGAGCGCTTACGCTACCACTCGACGCTGCTTTTATGGCTTTTGCTTGTTGACTCTCTCTGTATTCTTTATCGTGGTTCTTGCACAGCTGATAAAATACATTTGTAGTGTTGGAGTCTGTTGTTGGCACCGGGAACCGGCAAACTTTACAAACAACTGCTTTCTGGTCCGCGTCGGCCTTCCTACACCCAAACCACATCCATACAACAGAAGTTTCCCCTCCTTTAGGTACAATCTCCTCCGTTTGGGTTGGCAGGTCATCCTGTTGAAAATTACCCTGGTCTGAACCGCGTCCGCTACCGTCCTCCTCCATGTTTGTTTATGCATGGCTAGCGTGGCGCGCCACGCGTGCATGGACATGCCGTAAGGCATCATGACGTAAAATACTGCCGTAAAACGCCGAATCGTGGTGTAAACGATAGAGCTTCATATTAAACGATAGACATTTTCTATCGTACAGACGAAACATTTCGTCATATCGCACAGCCCTAGTCTTAAATATTAATAATTTTTGGATAGGATCATATAGCATTGTCACTACTGCGTGTTTCTCTAGATATGTGCATTTAGCGGCTCATTGTTGGAATTGGGTGTTGCTGAGGTAGAAAATTACGTTTCTATCATTTAGACGAGCTTCTTCCAGTTAAGTAGATGTGCAGTTTGTGTATATTGGTGCACATTAGGCATGTTTTTGAAACTAATTTGTACCCGGAAGTGCCCTCAGTCTGGTTCAAGGGGAAAATCGATCTTAGGCCTAATGAATCGCTTTTGCAAAATTTATATGAAATCGATTAAATAAATTTTTTTTGCCCAGCCCTACAGATCACACTCATGCACGTCTGTTTATTCTGTAATAAATGTCTCTTCCTCTCTTTCAGGTGCTGGTGAATCAGGAAAAAGCACAATTGTGAAGCAGATGAAGTGAGTAGGATTTGCTCTACTGAACAGAAAATGATCCTTTTTTCTCGGCTGCCTCCTATCAGACAGTTTATAACACACCAGCCGGGCGTTCATTGTCCTCGACACAGACCGCGTGTCTTTCTCTGTAATATTATGCTCTATGAATTGCAGCACAAACAGGTGCCATGCAAAATGAATCATAAGGGCATTTCCCAGAATGCATTAGTGCGCTCTGCCTATGCATCATTCACAAGCGGTGTGCAGCAAATGAATTGGATTTTCATTACTGGAAACGCTCTTCAATCATGTCAGAAGCGTCTAATCGGCTTCGTTAATGTTTGATCTGTTTATTCTGAGCCTGTGTGGACGTGGGCGTGTCCCCAACAGAACCACAAAAGCACCTGGTTGGGATTATTATTTGATCCTGATCCAGTTAAAACCCGTAAGCTGGTGGCTTAAACCAACAAACGTTTTGCCTTTTTTGAACATATGAAGTGAGCAAACAGGTGGAGGTAGCATTAGCCTCAGAGCTGCTAACACACACACTCAGCAGGAGGCGCGGGCATCGTTTAGACTTTCTGCAGGAGGTCCCTTTTTACTGAAAGATGAGAGCTTAGATCAGGCAGCAGAATACTAAAGATTAGTGGAGATTGCTGAAAAACCTGTGCTGAAATTTTGTCCAAAGCAGTGATGTTTTCTCCATCTTTCTGCAGAATCATCCATGAAGTCGGTTACTCAGAAGAGGAGTGTAAACAATACAAGGCCGTGGTCTACAGCAACACCATCCAGTCCATCATCGCCATCATCAGAGCCATGGGGCGCCTCAAGATCGACTTTGGGGACGCTGCGAGAGCTGTGAGTGGTGGAGGAGTGTGTTTAGAGGAGAAATCTGCAGCGTTACACATGGATGGAGCTGTAATTTTAGAGGATTTTGTGGTATTTCATCAACGTTTCTCCACAAACGTGGTCACGTTGAGGCTCATTATTGTCCTGATTGAATCTCCTTCTGGTGAAATCCTGTAGCGGTGGAATAACGACCCGATTCTTCTCCCCAGGACGACGCTCGGCAGCTGTTTGTGCTGGCGGGCTCGGCAGAAGAAGGCTTCATGACGGGCGAGCTGGCTGGTGTCATCAAGCGGCTCTGGAAGGACGGAGGTGTGCAGGCCTGCTTCAGTCGCTCCCGCGAATATCAGCTCAACGACTCGGCAGCATAGTGAGTCACAGCGCCGGCACATAAACAACCTGCTCCATAATTGCACGGCTCACCAGAACCGTGAGTCATTCTCGGAGAGAGAGCGAGAACTCGATGGTCCTAAACGCACCAGGCGATGTCAAATTACTGCCGTTCCAGTGCAAACAAACAGAAAGTGTTGTTGCAAGCAGCCAAACACAAGCTGCCCCAACCTTCAACCATGTTCAGGGAGCCAAGTCCGGACTTTTAGACTGTCAATATTTACCGTCCTCCTCCGAGCTTTAAGGGTGGGGGGGCCAAGCGCTGTTTAATCTTTGACCTTACGCCTCTGAACATTTTCCACACGCTTTAGACACGGAGAGAAAAAAGTCCCACAAAGATTATCTCTCTGTCCTTCTAGCTGAACTGCTGACTCTTTTTTTTTTTTTGATAGCAATTGGAACCTCGCGTTGTGTTGTGCAAGAGCCCGTGGCGCTGAAACAAATGATTTCATCACAAGGCATCTCCTGTGTTTTCTTCTGAGAGAAAACTCTTGTTTTGCTGGTTCGGAACAAACACCAGCGGTTGTGTCGCGGGTCAGGGGGAGCTGCGGCGGTTAGCTCTAGTGTGAAACACGGATGGATAACTTCCAGCAGCTGGTGAAAACGGACAGAAATCAGCTTGAATCATTTTCTGGTCGTGCTGGATCACCAGGTAGCGTTAAGACATGGGACAGCACCCTGGACAGGGGGCCGCTCGTTTACCGGCCTCACACTTGGGGAGTTTCCAAGCGAGCTGCATATTGTTTGTTGGGAGTGTGGGAGGGACTGGAACGCCGACGGGGAACCCACGAACCGCTGAGAAAACAAAGCCCCCTCCCCGCTCAAACACCTCGGCTTAGATTAAAACCTGCCTGCTACCAGTTAGAGCTCAAGCTGTTAAACCAAACGAATCCGCTCCGAGTCGGTTTCATTTTGTCCTGGACTTTGTTTCTAATAAAGTTTCATTTTGTTAATATATAAAAAATGTGCTGTTGATCAGAGTCGATGTTGAAAATCAGATTAATCCACCAATCTGAAAAATATTCTGCTCAGCAGCAAAGGTGCCATGTAACTAAGTACTAATACTTGGTTACATTAAGTAGAAAGTCTAGCTATACTTCACTGGAGTGCAGTAATCGTCCCTTAGTCGACTTTTTACTCCTGACATTATTTTATTTTGTCTTGTCAGTGTAAAAAAAAAAAAAACATAAGGCGTCTCCAGATAAATTGTGCCATCCACAAACACCATCCTGACCATCTGGTGGTTTGCACACGACCCATCACGCGCTACGCGTGATCCAAACCACGTTATAGTCCAGGCAGGGCAGGGGTCTGCAACCTGTGGCTCTTTGGACATTTCACAATGGATCTTTATGAGTTTGGCTAGAAATTCTAAAAACAAAACATAAAATCAACTCCTGTTTATAAAAATAGATATAAAAAAAATGCAGGTATATTAAGCAGATTTAGTTTTTTCATGTAATATTTGAATTGAATTTCCAAAACAGAATGACACTAAAAAGTTTCAGTTATATTTCTGGATCTATTTAAGGTTTGGGTTTTTGTTTTGGTTTGGGTTTTTTTAACATAATTTTCAGTAAAAGTCAGCATCCAACAGAAAAAAATTTACTCTTTTGGAAAAGGTTTTAAAGCCCCATTCCTGAACTTTGCAGTTATATGCTCTTTGTCGCCCTCTAGAGGCTTGCTGCGTAACGTCACTGTCGTAACATTAAATCTCTCTCTGGGGCATAAGAGGCATGTTTACATTCCTAATGTCAGGCAAAACAACGAAAGCAAACTTTTCCACCTCCACACATTGAATAAATAGTTTTATCAGGACTGTATAACAACTTTATGCCCGACCAAACACAATAACCCTGGTGAAATCATTTATTACTTACCTAGCCATTAGCAGCACGGCCCAATAATAACTCTGGTCTTTGCTCTTGCTCTATCATGTTCTTCTTTTCTTTTTTGTTGGGGCGATGGTGGCAGAGGAGTTAAGTGGACGCCCCGCAAACGAAAGGTCGCAGGTTCGCGTCCCGCTCAGTCTGTCGCTGTCGTTGTGTCCTTGGGCAAGACACTTAACCCGATTTGCCTGTGTTGGTGGTGGTCAGAGGGGCCGATGGCGCAGAATGGCAGCCTCGGCTCTGTCAGACCGCCCCAGGGCGGCTGTAGCTACATAGTAGCTTACCATCATCAGCAGTGTGTGAATGTGAGAGTGAATGAATAATGGAAAGTGCTTTGAGTGCCTTGAAAAGCGCTATATAAATCCAATCCATTATTATTATTATTATTTTCCTATATTCCTCTGATAAGGGATTTCTAGCTTTCTTTGGTGAATCTGCTGCTGCTAAAAAGTGAGTCTACGTTATACAATTATGGCAAGCCAAAGGGATAAAAAAAATTGTGCATTCTAAACTCGCATTATGTCCGCCAAAACGCTCATTCAAGACGTGCGTTTTGGCGGACATAGTGCTCGCTTTTAGAACACGTGAGTTTTTGCCCCCTTTGGCGTCAAAACTTGCGTTCAAGACGCACATTTTGGCGGACATAACTTACATAACTTTTTTATCCCTTTGGCTTGCCATTTTCTGCTGTAAAGCAACACCCAGTCAGTACTTCCGGTGGCGACCCGAGCTCTAAAACTGTATAGTGCGGTAAACAGACGTGGGACCCC
>SSNS01000001.1:1351579-1469896 GCA_006937985.1 Aphyosemion australe
AATAAAACATAAAAGATTTAAGTAAAAGCAGTTTTAAACAAAAGGGTCTTCAGCTGCTTTCTAAAGGTGACCAGACTGTCAGTAACACGTAGGGATAAAGGAAGTTCATTCCAAAGTCGGGGTGCAACAGCCTGGAAAGAGCGATCACCTCGACTTTTATATCTGGTCTTTGGAATTTCTAGAAGGTTCTGGTTTGTGGACCTGAGGGCTCGGGTTGGAGCATAAGGCTTTAACAGTTCAGTAACATAAGGAGGAGCTTGGCCATGTAGAGCCCTGTATGTTATAGTAAGGATCCTAAATTGAATTCTAAAGTTAATGGGTAACCAGTGCAGAGACATCAGAATAGGAGTGATGTGAGCTCTTCTGTGGCAGAGGAGTTAAAAGCCTGCCCCAAAATCGGAGGGTTGTAGGTTCAAGCCCCGCTCACTCTCTCGCAGTTGTTGTGTCCTTGAGCAAGACACTTCACCCTCCTTTCCTGGTGGTGGTTGGAAAGACCGCTGGCACCAGTGCTCAGCAGCCTTCCCAGGACGGCTGTGGCTCCAATGTAGCTCATTACCACCAGTGTGTGTGTGGGTGAATGACTGGTTAGGTTGTAAAGTGCCTTGGGGGGTTGTAAAACCCATTTATTCTTATCAGAAAATTAAAAGGAGAAAAGTTTTCTTTTAATCTGCCATCAAAACCAGAATCAGTGCATCTCTACGGAATCGGGACTTATTTCAGTTTTAAATATTTTTCTGACTTTTCTTTACCTTTATATTTGATCGCCCTCCTCCTCCTCTCTCTCACCTTTATGATTTCCTCCCTTTTTTCTCAGCTACTTGAACGATTTGGACAGGATATCCCAGCCCACCTACATCCCCACTCAGCAGGACGTCCTGAGGACCCGAGTCAAAACCACGGGCATCGTGGAGACACACTTCACGTTCAAGGATCTGCACTTCAAGTGAGAATTCCTCCACCTTTACGACGTTTTGTTCCGTTTTCACACAGGAGTTTAATTAGCTTTTTCTTCCTGTCCCTGAGTCATTCAGCCTCATCAAAGTTCCCTTTGAACACGTCCAGCTGTGAGTTGGGACAGTCTGTGAGGGTGTTGCACACATCAGTGATGACTCAGTCAGACCTTTTGTTAACGATACAGGCAGGAAGTGGGGGCAGAAAGCCGGATGATGTCACAATAGCTGGGGTTTGTTGCTTATTTCAGCGTCGGTGATGTTGGAACAGAAATTCCATTTAACCTACACGGTTAAAAAGATGCGATTGTTTTAATCTACATACACATCGCTACGGTAACAGCATCTGAGGTCTATGGTTGTGGTTTACACTTTAAAACATGTTTCAGGTTACCTGTTAACTGTGTGTCAAATTGTTCTTTAACCATAGAATCTTCCAGTCCGGCCTTTAAAACCAGTTTATTTCCATGTGAAACCTGAGCAGCTCAGCAGAACCGTAAGAGTCGACGAACAAAGCCTCTAAATCAGGCGTTGGTGATTTTATTGATGGGTACTGGGACCCAGTACTAAGGGAGAGTAAAAACACAGAAACAGAAAATACCAAACCGTTTCACACATGGTTATATTAACGGCATTAGAATTAACGTTCAATCGTGAGTTGCAACATTACGTGTTAAAAATGCAGTTTTCCTTTTAGTGGCAGCAAATTAGGATGGATCTATTTATAGAAACCAGGCCACAGCATATTTACAAACATCGCATTAGCTGCTTTATGCTAACAGGTGCTAGTAATGCTAGCATAGCAACACAGAAATCTGTTAATCAACATTGGTCAGGCTTAGTGTGTGTAACGTCAAAAATGGTCCGGGTGGAAACGGTTCAATTCTGTTCTTCTGACAGAACATGAAAATGTTGTTTCTGTTTAAAGGTGGGGTTCACTGAAAAAACATGTCTGATTATAATCGGTAACTCTTGAGTTTTTCATGCAGGCTGAACATGAAAATAGTCTCCTACACCTATCTGCTGCATTAGCTTCTTATAGAAAAACTCCATGATGAGAAAATCCTGACAGATCTACGTCACACTGTCACTTAACATTCATGGACTCACCCATCTTGACTCACAGTTGGCTGTTGTTGGTTTAGCGTCCAGGAAACAGCAGAGAATGTCTCGGCTAGTAGAAGCTAACCGTTAGCATTAGCAACTCCACCACATAGTGGAACTCCTCCAGGCTTGTGTTTTGTGGAGATAAAACATCAACGTTGCAGAGCTAACTGAGTCAGTGGTAGAGTCGTGTTGCTGTTAGCCAATCAGAGACGAGATGACCAATCATCAGGAAATAAGACTCCAGATCCTGTTGTCTGAAGCTCAGCTCTGATCTGGCTCACTTCTAGTTCCCGAAACAGACGCACCGGAGCTTTTTTTCCCAGAGTACGACTTACAAGAAATTGATTCCTACTAGAGACCACTGCACGTGCATGTATTGATTAAATGAGTGAACCACACCTTTAATAGAATTATTCAATGTTCTCTTGTGAATTAACTTTTATTTAAATAATTGTGTCTATTATATAAAAACGCTTCATTATTTATTTGTATAAAACATTCTGTTTAGTTCATACAGCTGTAGGTTTAATGCGTTTAGAAAATGACGATTCTAAAAATGAGTAAACAGGTTTTTAAGACCACATTAGCATTTAGAAGTTAAAATTTGACTATTTTCCTTTTGTAGCTAATATGATCATCCTTTAGATCCCAACAGGAGACATGCTGACGGCTAAATAACCAACTCTGATCTTCCGGCTTAGCCAAGATACAGAATCAAATAATCTAATCAGGTTTCCTGCTCTGTCCTGACGTGTAAAAAGTTCTTAAGTAAAAACGGAATAGGAACTAGTTTGTGTTCTACGTGTTTACGTCCGTGTTGAAGAGCGAAGGTCAGAGGGAGCTGGGACCCTTTGTACATCACGCCGTTAACCATGTACACGTGTTCTCCCCAGGATGTTCGACGTAGGCGGACAGAGATCTGAGAGGAAGAAGTGGATCCACTGCTTCGAGGGCGTGACGGCCATCATCTTCTGCGTGGCCCTGAGCGACTACGACCTGGTCCTGGCCGAGGACGAGGAGATGGTGAGTGATGCAGCCACTTGGCTCCTGAATCTGCTTGTGCTTGGATCACAGCGCAGAATGATGACACCCCCCACTATTTCCCCTCAGAACCGAATGCATGAGAGCATGAAGCTGTTCGACAGCATCTGCAACAACAAGTGGTTCAAAGACACCTCCATCATCCTCTTCCTCAACAAGAAGGACCTGTTTGAGGAGAAAATCAAGAGGAGTCCTCTGACCATCTGCTACCCAGAATACGCCGGTAAGCAAAGTTCTTTCAGGACATCCTGGAAAAGTCTTTAAAGTGGAATTGGCCACAGCACGGAAACATTTATGAGACTTTTATAAAGTCATTTTGTTACTGTTATCTCTGCAACCGCCTCCAGAAACAAGATTATAAAACTAAACCTGATTTTTGCAGTCTTCTGTCTTTTGAACCCTCAGTAATTTATTTTTCAAAGCATTCAGACCTTGTTCACTGCTCAGAGCTGACGTCCTGGTGGAGAGGAGACGTATGAGACTAAAACACGTCAAATCTAGGGCTGCAGCTATCGAATATTTTAGTATTCGAATCCTCGATCGATTAATCAAGTATTCTATTTGACGACGTTTCAAGCGAAACGAGATTGTGGTCTGCTGCTAAAAATATGAAGAAAAAAATTGTAAGTCTGAAATATCAAACTCTTATTATAAAAGGCTCAATAATATGTATTAAATTGGTGTTGTCTAGTTCCCTCTTTCCCATCTGACATTTATAGTTTGTATGGAACAAAATTCACCTATATTTCTGTAACATTTATTGTATTAACATCACTCATCCTAGTCAAAATAACAATCTAGATATATCCACATTTAAACTATGATCAGTAGAATTTAATGTATTTCATTAACATGTTCAGTAGCTATTGGAAATGCTAATCACTTTTAATTTCTACTGCTAACAATATAGTTGTGGCATATCTATTGTATTTTGTACAGGTTGACGATAATCCACTCTATATTATATTCAAAGATTTTTTTTTTTTTTCGAACATGCAGCACTGTCAAAGATGACACACAACAAAAGTAAAAAACAAATAAAGCTAATTTTACGTGTCTACCATCTACTTTGAGCAACTTGCTCGAAAAGGAGTGGGAAGAAGTATACACTTTTTCACAGATCATAACTAATCCATCCAGTACTCTGAACACATTTTCATTTTCAAAGATAGAAGCATTTGTAAATTACATGCTACAATGGCTTGCCATAGCCCCGCTGCGGTGGTTTTTTTTTTTTTTTTTTGGCCCTGCGGTGTTGAGCAGACTCGTAGCAGCAACCTGGCTCCAGGTAGCTGCTACGAGTCTGCTCCATACCACCCCAGGCTGCAGATTGACATTACAAACAAACAGGATGGTGGGGATTTTCCTTCCGCTTGCAGAGTTTAGTCATCTTTTAGTTTCGTTTTTTCAAAACCCCACTTGATCGTGAGCATGCTAGCGCTAGCATTAGCCAATCTGCTCGTAGTTCACGTTTGATCCCAAACTTTGGACCATTCCTGCCTTTTACAATGGTTTGTGTCTCTGCTGGTTTCTTTATTTTCCTCCACAGCACCTAGATGACCACGCAGTGCGCCAATAAAATGTGTTCAGGATGTGGTGCGCACATTTAACGAAGCCTGGAATTGGTAAAAAATGATTAGATGATTTTAATGAATGGAACCATTCCAATCAATCAATCTTTATTTATATAGCGCCTTCTACTGCCTTTTAGAGGAGCCCAAGGCGCTGAACACTAAAAATATGTGAATACACTAAAACACTAAAAACATGAAATACAATAAAAATAAAAAACTTGCTTACATCAGAGGTCCCCAACCCCCCCGCCACGGACCGGTACCGGTCCTTGGGTCATTTGATACCGGGCCGCACAGTGTTCTCACACAGAAAAAAAAAAATTCCACAGTGCAAGTTTTATTTTAAAAAACAGCATTCACTTAATTACATCCGCCTACCTCTCACTCTTGACACATGCCTAGAAGCTTCTGGGTCACGTGGTACGGTACCGCTCAAAACGCAACGCACCATTATGCTAGCAAAATGAGTAAAAAACAAACATCAATCACTTTCACGGATTTCTAAAAAATTAAGGATAATTCCTGAAAGGGGAAAACTCCGGATTGCTGCTTTAAACAACAGTTAACCTCTTGGGTCCCAGAGGGTCCCCGGTACCGGGTCCGGAATTACTTTCGGTTTCAAAGTCATTCCAAAGACATGCTTAATATTCACCAATATATGCATACTGCCCACCTACATAACGGGAAGAACCTCGTCCAAATAATAGAATCAACATTTTCTCACTCAACAACACCCAATTCCAACAGTAAGCCGCTAAAACAACCAGAAGTAAAAAACACTAAATTTACGTATCAAGGAAAGCGCGCATTAAATTATATAAATTAAGATCATAGCCAGAAAAATAGCCATGCAAATTAAAGCCCAGGTTATCCTCTTTCAAACAACACAAGTCCCATGTCTCTACGACCAAAACTCATGGAGCAAGCCGCGATCAAAGCAACCAAACACAGCTCACTTCCGGAAGTCAACAGCATAAATTCAGCCTTACCTTCTGTTGTTAATCCTCATAATTCGTGTTCTAGTAAAAAAAAATCCACTCAATGCGTGTAATCCATATTCCCAACATCCAAACAAATGGGTTCCTCAATGTTCTTGCCATTGTTTTGATTCCTCCAGACTGCATACAGTTCCGCCAGGCTATTTTACCTAAATCAACGGCTTTCGATTCGGGGCCCTGTATTCCTTCCGGTTCAAAGGTGATACATTGAAACACAACCCCATGTGATTCTTCGGACTCAGAGGTTTAAGGCGGTACTTGAACCTCTGAAATCGTCCAATGGGATCCAGAGATATCCACCTGCGTAATGATCATTGGCTAACTTGCCAAAAAGGGGCGGCGCTAATCTATATCCGGTTGACTCTTCTTATCTATGCTGACGAGGATTATGAAATCCCTTCCACAGCAAGGTATGTAAACCATTTTTCTCAACTCTTTCCTTTGATTTTGTGTAAAAATACTGATACCAAATAATATACATTTTTTGTTTTTTATGTACATAAAACTGTCTACATGCTAATTTTGGCTTATTTTCTCTGTTCAAATAACTCTATTTCTCTGTGTTATTGTCAATGAATATAATTTTACAACATAAAGTTTGATTTTGTGTAAAATTACTGATATATTTACCAAATATATATTTTTTTGTGTTTATGTACACATTCTTGTCTACATGAGCATTTTGGCTTATTTTCTCTGTTCAAATAAGTATTTTTCTGTGTGTTATTTTGACTGAATATAACTTTACAACATAATCTTTTTTTTTTCATGTGACTTTATAGTGAGAGGGATCATCCTCTAGGCATCCTGCACTCAGCCAGAGTCAGGTCCCATCTGCTCCAAAACTGAGGAAAAGAAAAACCCCAAGCTCATCTTTCCTTCCAAAACGGGGTCGAGGTGATTCAGTGGTGCAGGAGGGGAAATGGCACAACAAAGACATTACACCTCAACCCGCCTGATTCAGGCCAGCCAGGAAACCGGGTCCCACCTTTGACTCCACTGCTTCGTGGTCGCTGCTCTCTCTTCATTCCAGTTCTTGATACTGTTGTTGATTACAACAAACAAACATGGGTGGTGTGGAGGAAAGCCACTCGACAAACAATTCAAGGAGCAGCTAGCTGCAGAAATGCTGCAGTTTGCTGGGACCTAGCCCACCAACCTGACCTGCATGCCAGAGTACTTTGGGGAGTGATGCCACCCAGTCTATGAGGTAATGTAAAAAATGTTTGTAAGCTGGCATCCCAAGGGGGAAGACACCAGTTTATTGTAGAAAATATCAAGTCCCTCTGTGCTTCACCTGAAAAAAAAACTGCTTCACGGAATGGCATGATGTCCATTCCTAAAGCTGTGATGTGTCTTGTGTTACTTTCTTGTAAAAATGTAAATATGTATATAGTTTTCTTTCTTCTCATTATTTCCAGCTTAATTTATAGTTGTGATTACATGTGTTGTCATAGTGTAGATTTCTTCTTCTTCGTATTATTATTATTATTACTATTATTATATTTTCTTATATATATTATTGTTTGTTTTTGTATTTTTTTTTAGCAAATTTACACCATTTTTTTTTTTCAAATTCAGATTAAGTTATGAATAAATTAGCTCCATTTGGAGTCAAATTACTTCCTCGGTTTGATTCTCCATTATATTGAATGGGTAAATTTATATCTGGTGGATTTTTCCCAAAAACCCTCAAAAACCATTTTTTAGATGGAATTACTTTCTAAGATTAGATAAAAGTGGAGGAAAAAAGAACCTGAGGAAAAAACCTGAGAAATTCCTAATGGCACATTTGTGCCAAAAGGCGCCCAAAATGGTCCAATATGAGGTCCGCCTGTATTTCTTTCAACTAAAACCTCCCTAACGTTTCCATACTTCATTTTTTTTGCATAGAATTTGGGTCAGCAAATGTTCAGATCCTATTCTGTGGATTTCAGTGTGCTACTAGATACTTTAGAAGGATTTTTAACATCTTAAAGTGGATTTTTTTATTTTAGGCGAACAGATTTTTTTCTAATTTTACTGTGTTACAAATCCTGTTACTCTCAATCAGTGACATAAGTGTTGGCTTTTAGAAATGTAGAGTAATCCTTAGAGTTCTACCTTCATTTTAATACCAAAACAGCTCAAATAAACCTTGTAGTTCTTGAGATATACTCAATTCATTTTGGGCACATCTTTTTTGAGAAAATCTAGGGCTTAAGCATTAGGAGACTTAACCATTTAACCTGTGTGCAAAAAAGTTTACTTTGTTTTGTTTTTCCTCAATTTTACTCTGTTTCCAGTAAAACATGGTTATTTCTTTACAACAGCTGATTAATAACAAATATTTTATTTATTAGTCAGGAATGTAGGGCTGCCACAAAAAATTATTTTAATAGTCGGCTAATCACCTATTTTTTGGCGATTAGTCGACTAACCGCTGGTGTCCACCAGCAGGTATACGGGGGTTGCTTATTGCACCAGGATGCTCTAATATACCCATCATTAGCTTCTAGTTTGAAGTGTGATCAGTTATGTGCCATCTAAATATAAGCACAAGATGAGAGCTTATTAAACAACTTTTAATTACCGCTGTAAACTTTAAGTACAAATGCTACACAGTCAAATGGAGGTAGGCACCTAAAACCAAAAGTAAATTGTACACAAAAATGACTTATGCTCACAAATGTATCCAGCTAAAATAAAGTAAATTGAATTTACACAAGGCTCTTGTTCACAGTCAGGAAAGTTATCATTAGGGCTGCAACGATTCCTCAAGTACCTCAACTTATTCGAGGACAAAAAATATTCGAGGAATTTCCGCTGCCTCGATGACTCGTTAAATAGACCTCAGCTGAAAAGCCTGTGTTTCACACGGATTCTTTGTGTTGCACAACGCGGTTACGTCACAGATTATACGTGTCATGCACTCCACTGCACAGCACGCAGCAGTCTTTTCAACAATGGCAGGCGCCGCAGAGAGAAATGAAAATGAGCAAGACCAAAAGGAGGGAAATAGGAAACGACAGAAGTTATCCAAAGTGTGGGATCACTTTACGTTAAAATGCAAGGAAAACGCCGTCGTATGCCAGCATTGCAAGGTGGAGCTCGCATACCACAACAGCACTTCTTCCATGCTGCAGCACCTCTTAAGAAAGCATCCAACTAAGGGCATGAGTGGACGTGCCAAGACAAGGTAAATAAACTTTTATTTCAGGACGTAAAGCCTGGGACACACAGGAGACAGACGTGCCACGCCCACTCCGTCATTTTAAGAAGATGCCATTATAGTTAGTGAGATTAGTTACACGGGGAGCACAACATGGCGTCCCAGAAGCGCCGATCCGCGCAGAGGCCCTGAAGATAGGCGCCAGTATTATTTAAAGCGCTGCGGCGTGCCATGGCGCTGCTGTTTACAACATTGTGGGGTACTTTACAACAGACATCACGACGCAGGACGGCTTTACGGCACAAACCCAAACGCTGGCATAAACACAACCGGCAAAACATGGACGAGGAGCTTTTTACTGTTGAAGTCAAGAAGCATAAGATATTGTACGATCCTAATAGATAGCGTACTTACCAATTGTTAATGAATTAGTCTCACAAAACACAGCAGCAAGTCTGATCACGTATAAACAAAAGAGTCACTTTCCGTTTCCTGTTCTCAAGTCCCGCCTGATGTTGTGACTATTAAAATAATATTATTTAAATTTGTGTTTTCATCTCAAATGCTAAGGTGGAAGTAATTTTAGTTCTCTTGTTTTTCTAAAGAAACAGTTACTATTTTCCATTATACAAATACATTAATCAAATGTATTTTATACATAACATTTAAAAATGTTTTCATTATTAAGTAGTCCATCTGTTTTATATTGTATATAATTGAACCTTAATTTAGCAAAAGTACATTTTATTCGATTACTCGATTAATCGATCGGGATATTTGATAGAATACTCGATTACTAAAATATTCAATAGCTGCAGCCCTAGTTATCATTTCGACATGTTCTGTAGAAAGGCTTCCTCTCTTTTGAGATCAGATGTTCCCAGCTGCAGAGAAGATCCGCTCCGATGGGGTGGAAGTAGCAGGGAGGCACAAAAAAGATTTAGCTGGGTTTGTAACAAACTCGTCCATTGAAGAAGAGTTCTTTTTAACACTAACGTAGCAGGATACAATAAATCATTAGCATTTGTAACGTTAGAGCAAATACGTGTGCTAAAGGTAATGAAACCGCCATCACTACTGTTGCTACAGCTATAAATACAAATAACTCTGTTGATGTTAGCAGCTAATGAGAGGTAACTAGCTTACAGAGGCGACTGTCCTTCTAAGTCTTCCGCCATGACATGCTTCCTTTGAAGGTGTTCCTGCATCAATGATGTGCTCCCGTGAAAGGAGAGTTTCACTTTGCAGATTTTGCACTGTGCTTCTCTTTAGTCTTTGTAAAATGCTCCCAAACGTTTGAGCTAAGCTGCCGACTCGCCATGATGTCTTCTTTCTCCGGTGACGCGACGGCTCACCCGCATGGCCACTTCTGCGCATGTGCCTCGAGCAGAAAGCAGCAGAAGGTGCCGCAGCAGGCAAGATAAAAAAGATGCTCATAGAATAAATTTATTGTCGACGTCATCGTGACTAATCGTGGCAGCACTACAGGAATGCAGTTCAATTAAAGAAACAATTTACTGTAACTCCTAAAAAATCTTTTTCTCTAATAAGAGCCATAGGTTCTGGAGTGAAAAAGAAATCTGGAGCGATTCGAGTTTGGCCGTTATTTTTGCTTCTAAACCAAATAACTGAAATACACGAGAGCGTTTATCTATTTATAGAAAGGATGGGGGAGGTAGCCCGGCCATTTTATCTTTTTCCTGAAGACACATGTTGGCTTTTAGCGTTTTTTTCTAGATGTGGCGTTCCGAGCTTCCTAACATCCTCCTCTCCGCTCTTTCCCAGGCTCCAACACGTACGAGGAGGCAGCCGCCTACATCCAGTGTCAGTTTGAGGACCTGAACAAGATGAAGAAGACCAAGGAGATTTACACCCACTTCACCTGCGCCACGGATACTAAAAATGTTCAGTTTGTCTTCGACGCCGTCACTGACGTCATCATCAAGAACAACCTGATAGACTGTGGTCTTATGGTATGATCGCAACGTTTCCCTGTTGGTAAGAAAATCATCATCACTGATCCACAGTTTCATCCATCTTCGCCCTACACGGTGATCGTTTAATTTAAGGAAAATGAAGACTGAAAAATTATTTCAGTCTTAAATTTGGTTAGCATCGACATCTTAAAGGTGTTGTTTGCTGAGAAACTGCGTAATACTTGTTCTTCTCTAGTAGATCATAGATTTCTAAAAAGAAAATGGAATTCTTACTTTTTTGTTGCTTCATTTAGATGAGTGGAGTGTTAGTAGCCGGGTCGAGGTCAGCAGAACCTCGGCTCAGACCCATCTAACCTTTTATTTCTCTCCCCTCCAGGCGGAAGAGCCAGCTTATTGTGAGGATGAGACGAGTCGTGAGGACCAGAGATGGACCAGTGCTGTACTATACGCCACTTTTAACAGCTTTATTCATGTATTTTGTCTCCGAACATCCGGATCTAGCGTTACTACGTTTGTAGACTTTTTTTATCACTGTAAAAGCACCATCATACTTTTTATTTCTCTCTTTTTTTTTTAATCTTTTTCTTTTATGAGGAGTTGGCGATTACAATGTTTTTGCTGTTTCTTCTGCCGCCATTTCTGGGGAAAGGAACGTTTATCGGCGGAGAGATGCTTCATTTCTTCTCGTTTTTTATTCCGTACACCAGAGAAGGGTAGAACAGAGGAGCTACTCCGGAGTTCGTTGGTACCTGTGTCTTGGCATGCCTTGTCCCCGATGCTTGTTCTGTTGCCTGCTGAAGTTTTCATCTGTTCGTGTCTCTGCTATCTTCTGTGTGCACACCACTGAGCTGTCAGGAGGGACGAAGGTTTCTCCCTGGTTTGTAGGTTCATGGGTCTCCGTGGCGACCAACATGTAGCCTCCACAGTCCCCTAACCCAACCCCCCCGGTCCCAACCTGCCATGGCAACGGAGGGTCGATTATACAGTAAAATACTGAGCTGTATATTGTTACATTTACCCAACGAATCTGGGGCTTTGGTTTTATAAAACGGTGTATAAATAATAAAGACATCAGATCCTCCCAATCACTCAGAGAGCGATTAGTCCAGGGCGCTAATTTCACTCGAGTATTTTCAGCACAGAGACCAGATTTGGCACATTTTATTGTATATTTTAATGTATTTGGAGGTTTTGGGTGTCGAGGATGAAATGGTTTCAGACCCGTCTAGTTTTTGTTTTAAATGGAGGACCGCTGACGGAGCCTTGATGGAATCGGTCGAGGCGCGCTGGTCCGCCGGATCAGTTCCACGCTCGTGGAGACTAGCGCTGATAACTAACCTGGATCTGTTTGTGTAAAGAAAACTGCCACAACTGTCGGTGTATGTGTACATTCTCCATGTCAGGAAAATCTTTGTAGACTCATCGCCCCTATTTTGCTAATAAAAAAACATTTACAAACCATCCAGTCTTTGTATAGTTGTTTTATGTCTTCCACTGACAGAATGTTGAGAAATTAAGTATAAAAAGAGATTCTGCTTTTATTGTGCATCTGCTGCTGCTGTCTCATAAGTCTTGCTGTCATTTCTCTTCAGAATGATCAAACAAGTTTTATTTGTGTTCATTCTCATTTTTGTCTTTGAGCCAGTTCACGTTTCCATGAAACGGAAAGCTTGCAAACAATTTCAATTTTCCATTACTCTTATTGGGAAAGCTCGCTGAAATAAACCGTAATCATGACCCGGCACGTGGCTTCATTAAAGGATTCGGAGTTTTACATGCCATCTCGTTTCCCTACGTGATGCTGGTGCTGACGTAAACAGGCGGATAGGTCTTTGCATTGTAAATGAGTTGTCCCGTTGCCAGAGAACTCCGTCTGTGAGGGCTATCCCTTCCAACAGTACCGCTGCAGAGGGGAATTTGAATTTTTACATTTTATAGTCAAAGATTTATCAATGGCATGCAATTAGAAAATGGGTAAAACTTTACAATAAGGGTCTCTTTATTAATGTTAGTGCATTATTAAGCATTGATAAAGTATTAACTGCTTTATCTATGAGTTGCCTTTGATCATGATTTTCTCAAAAAGGATGTGCCCAAAATGAATTAAGTATATCTCAAGAACTACAAGGTTTATTTGAGCTGTTTTGGTGTCAAACTGAAGGTAGGACTCTAAGGATTACGCTGCATTTCTAAAAAGCAACACTTATGTCACTAATTGAGAGTAACAGGATTTGGAACACAGTAAAAATGAGAAAAAAAATCTGTTCGCCTAAAAAAAAATCCACTTTATGATGTTAAAAATCTTTCTATAGTATCTAGTAGCAGCCTAAAACATCTAGAAATCCACAGAATATGATCTGATCTGTTGATCCAAATTTCATGCAAAAAAAATTGAAGTATAGAAAAGTTAGGGAGGTTTTAGTTGATAGAAATCCAGGCGGACCTCATATTGGACCATTTTGGTCACCTTTTGGCACAAATGTGCCATTAGGAATTTCTCAGGTTTTTTCCTTAGGTTCTTTTTTCCTCCACTTTTATCTTATCTTAGAAATTAATTCCATCTAAAAAAATGTTTTTTGAGGGTTTTTGGGAAAAATCCACCAGATATAAATTTACCCATTCAATATAATGGAGAATCAAACCCGAGGAAGTAATTTGACTCCAAATGGAGCAAATTTATTCATAACTCAATCTGAATTTGAAAAAACTGGTGTAAATTTGCTAAAAAAAAAAAAATACAAAAACAAACAATAGTATAGATAAGAAAATATAATAAGAAGAAGAAATCTACACTATGACAACACATGTAATCACAACTATAAATTATGCTGGAAATAATGAGGAAAAGAAAGAAAACACTGCTCACAAAAATTAAATGAACACTTTTTTTATTGGGCCTGGCATGAAATCAATTAAACCTGTCTGATAATATTCTGGTTGATTAAGCAGCTGAGGGCATTGTTAATCACTTTCAGCTGTATTGGTGTTCATGGACCTAACGACAGGTGCACTAAAGTGGCAACAATTACAAAACCCTCAAAACAGGACTGGTTTAACATGTGGAGGTCATTTCAAGTTTCTCTCTCTTGCTCTTTTTTGACTGGTTTTCCACTCGTGCTAGTTTTGGCTTGAGTAATTATCTCTACTGGCAGCATGAGGCGATTCCTTAACCCTACAGAAGTTGCACAGGTTGTCCAACTTCTCCAGGATGGCACATCCACACGTGCTGCAGCAAGAAGGTTTAATGTGTCTCCCAGCACAATCTCCAGAACATGGAGGAGATTTCAGGAGACTGGCGGTTATTCTCGGAGAGCTGGACAGGGCCGTAGAAGGTCCACAACCCATCAGCAGGACCGATACCTGCTCCTTTGTGCAAGGCGGAACAGGCTGAGCACTGCTCGTGCCCTACAGAATGACCTCCAGAGGGCCACTGGTGTGAATGTCTCTACCCAAACAATCAGGAACAGACTTCATGAAGATGGCCTGAGGGCCCGGCGTCCTGTAGTGGGCCCTGTGCTCACTGCCCAGCACCGTAGAGCTCGACTGGCATTTGCTCAAGAACACCAGAATTGGCAAGTCCGCCACTGGCGCCCTGTACTTTTTACAGACGAGAGCAGGTTCACCCTGAGCACCTGTGATAGACGTGAAAGAGTCTGGAGAAGACAAGGAGAACGTTATGCTGCCTGCAACGTCGTTCAACATGACAGGTTTGGTGGTGGGTCAGTGATGGTCTGGGGAGGCATATCCATGGAGGGACGCACAGACCTCTACTGCCTAGGAAATGGTGCTCTGACTGCCATAAGGTATCCAGATGAAATCCTTGAACCCTTTGTCAGACCCTACGCTGATGCAGTAGGTCCTGGTTTTCTCCTAATGCACGACAATGCCCGGCCTCATGTGGCAAGAGTATGCAGGCAGTACCTGGAGGATGAAGGAATTGAAACAATTGAATGGCCTTCACGATCCCCTGACTTAAACCCAATAGAACATCTGTGGGACATTATGTTTCGGTCCATTAGGCGGCGCCAGGTTGCTCCTCAGACTGTACAAGAGCTCAGGGATGCCCTCACACAGATCTGGGAGGAAATGCCACAAGACACCATCCGTTGTCTCATTAGGAGCATGCCCCGACGTTGTCAAGCATGCACACAAGCTCGTGGGGGCCACACAAGATACTGAAAAGCATTTTGAGTTGCAGAAATGAAGTTTTTGAAATAATGGACCAGCCTGCCACATCTTCATTTCACTCTGATTTTAGGGTGTCTACACAATTGAGCCCTCTGTAGGCTGAACACTTTTATTTCCATTAAAAGACTTGGCATCCTTTTGTTCCTAAGACATTGCCCTGTCGTTATTTGTATAGATATCCAACTTCATATTGAGATCTGATGTATCTAACGTGTTTCCTTAAAGTGTTCCTTTCATTTTTGTGAGCAGTGTATATACATATTTACATTTTTACAAGAAAGTAACACAAGACACATCACAGCTTTAGGAATGGACATCATGCCATTCCCTGAAGCAGATTTTTTTTTTTTTCAGGTGAAGCACAGAGGGACTTGACATTTTCTACAATAAACTGATTTCTTCATCCTTGGGATGCCAGCTTACAAACTGTTTTTTACATTACCTCCTAGACTGGGTGGCATCACTCCCCAAAGTACTCTGGCATGCAGGTCAGGTTGGTGGGCTAGGTCCCAGCAAACTGCAGCATTTCTGCAGCTAGCTGCTCCTTGAATTGTTTGTGGTTGAGTGGCTTTCCTCCACACCACCCATGTTTGTTTGTTGTAATCAACAACAGCAACGGGAACTGGAATGAAGAGAGAGCAGCGACCACGAAGCAGTGGAGTCAAAGGTGGGACCCGGTTTCCTGGCTGGCCTGAATCAGGCGGGTTGAGGTGTGATGTCTTTGTTGTGCCATTTCCCCTCCTGCACCACTGAATCATCTCGACCCCGTTTTGGAAGGAAAGATGAGCTTGGGGTTTTTCTTTTCCTCAGTTTTGGAGCAGATGGGACCTGACTCTGGCTGAGTGCAGGATGCCTAGAGGATGATCCCTCTCACTATAAAGTCACATGAAAAAAAAGATTATGTTGTAAAGTTATATTCAGTCAAAATAACACACAGAAAAATACTTATTTGAACAGAGAAAATAAGCCAAAATGCGCATGTAGACAGTATTATATACATAAAAAACAAAAAATGTATATTATTTGGTAAATATATCAATAATTTTACACAAATTCAAAGAAAAGAGTTGAGAAAAACGGTTTACATTCCTTTCCGAGGAAGAGATTTCATAATCCTCGCTCCTCGTCAGCAGAGATAAGAAGAGTCAACCAGATACAGATTAGCACCGCCATCAGAAGCCAACACATCCAGTACCTCGTCAGTGGTAAAAAACATCTTGTTTTGCCAGCCATTGTAAAGCCAAGATGTCAAAAACACCAACAAACTAGCTGAAATGCACCTCTTGTCAAGAAACGTGAGTCAAAAAGAATCAGCGGTGCAGGGAGAAGAACCCTCTCAGTGCGCCCCCGGCGCGTCATTTGTTATTTGCGTAAAGTCCTCCATCTGGCAAGTTAGCCTATGATCATTACGCAGGTGGATATCTCTGGATCCCATTGGACGATTTCAGTGGTTCAAGTACCGCCTTAAACCTCTGAGTCTGAAGAATCACGTGGGGTTATGTTTCAATGTCTCACATTTAAACCGGAAGGAATACAGGGTTCTGAAGCGAAAGTCGATAATTTAGGTAAAATGACGTCACGGATTTGTATGCAGTCTGGACGAATCAAAATAATGGCAAGAACTTTCAGGAACTCGTTTGTTTGGACGTTGGGAATAAGGATTACAGGCATCAAGTGGATTTTTTTACTAGAACACGAATTATGAGGATTAACAACAGAAGGTAAGGCTGAATTTATGCTGTTGACTTCTGGAAGTGAGCTGTGTTTGGTTGCTCCGTGAGTTTTGGTTGTAGAGACATGGGACTTCTTGTGTTGTTTGAAAGAAGAGAATCTGGACTTTAATTTGCGTGGCTGTTTTTCTGGCTATGATCTTAATTTATCGTCGCTATTGCGGTCGGAAAAGGGTAGAATGCCTTCTCCAGGTCAGGGACGAGATCCTGCCCCAAGTGGAGGAGTTTAAGTATCTCGGGGTCTTGTTCACGAGTGAGGGAAGGGTGGAGCGTGAGATCGATAGGCGGATTGGTGCTGCGTCTGCAGTGATGCGGGCGTTGTACCAGTCTGTCGTGGTGAAGAGAGAGCTGAGCCGAAAGGTGTAGCTCTCAATTTACCGGTCGATCTACGTTCCTGGATGGATGGATGGAGGTAGAGCGGGTTGTCCAGTAATCGGAAGGTTGAAGGTTCGATCCCGGCTCCGGCCAGAGAATGCTGCTGTGTGTCCTTGGGCAAGACACTTAACCCACCTTGCCTGCTGGTGGTGGTCGGAGGGACTGGTGGCGCCAGTGCTCGGCAGCCTCGCCTCTGTCAGTGCGCCCCAGGGCAGCTGTAGCTACGTTGTAGCTCATCCCCACCAGCGTGTGAATGTGGGTATGAATGGGTGAATGACTGATTGTGTTGTGAAGCGCCTTGGGGGGTTGTAGAACCCTAAGAAGGCGCTATACAAATACAGGCCATTTACCATTTACCATTTACGTTCCTACCCTCACTTATGGTCACGAGCTTTGGGTAGTGACCGAAAGAACGAGATCGCGGATGCAAGCGACCAAAATGAGTTTTCTTCGCAGGGTGGCTGGACTCTCCCTTAGAGATAGGGTGAGAAGCTCGGCCATCCAGGAGGGGCTCTGAGTAGACCCGCTGCTCCTCCACATCGAGAGGAGCCAGTTGAGGTGGCTCGGGCATCTGATTAGGATGCCTCCTGGACGCCTCCCTGGTGAGGTTTTCCGGGCACGTCCAACCGGGAGGAGACCAAAAAGAAGACCCAGGACACGCTGGAGAGATTATGTCTCGGCTGGTCTGGGAACGCCTTGGGATTCCCCTGGAGGAGCTGGCCCAAGTGGCTTGGGAGAGGGAGGTCTGGGCTTCCCTCCTTAGGCTGCTGCCCCCGCGACCCGACTCCGGATAAGCGGCAGAAAATGGATGGATGGATGGATATTGCGTGCTATTGCATGCTATTGCATGCTTTCCTTGATACGTAAATTTAGCGGGTTTTTTTTTATTTCTGGTTGATTTAGCGGCTTACTGTTGGAATTGGGTGTTGTTGAGTGAGAAAATGTGGATTCTATCATTTAGAAGAGGTTCTTCCCGTTATGTAGGTGGGCAGTATGCATATATTGGTGAACATTAAAGCAGCATTACGCAACTTTGCAGTTATATGGTCTCTGTCGCCCTCTAGAGGCTTGCTGCGTAACGTCACTGTCGTAACATTAAATCTCTCTCTCGGGCATAAGAGGCATGTTTACATTCCTAATGTCAGGCAAAACAACGAAAACAAACTTTTCCACCTCCACACATTGAATAAATAGTTTTATCAGGACTGCATAACAACTTTATGCCCGACTAAACACAATAACCCCGGTGAAGTAATTGATTACTTACCTAGCCATTAGCAGCACGGCTAGGTCAGAGTCCGTAGTTCATGCCTTTCTTTCTAAAAGAGCTCTCCAGCGAGGAAAAGACGGCCCAATAATAACTCTGGTCTTTGCTCTTGCTCTATGACGTTCTTCTTTTCTTGTCCTATATTCCTCTGATAAGGGATTTCTAGCTTTCTTTGGTGAATCTGCCACTGCTACAGCGAGTCTACCTTATACAGTTATGGCAAGCCAAAGGGATAAAAAAAAATGCGCGTTCTAAACTCGCAATATGTCCGCCAAAACGCTCGTTCAAGATGCGCGTTTTGACGGACATAATGCTCGCTTTTAGAACACGTGAGTTTTTTCCCCCTTTGGTGGAAAAAATGCGCGTTTAGAACGCGCACTTTTTTTTTATCCCTTTGGCTTGCCATATGCTGCCATAAAGCAACACCCAGTCAGTACTTCTGGCGGCTACCCGAAGCTCAAAAACTGTATAGTGCGGTAAACAGACGTGGGATCCCCCAACACTATCACAGGTATGAAAATGAACATAATAGATAATACCATGACGCAAAAACTTTACAAAAAAGTAAATTTTAAGGTGTAAAAGTTGCGGAATGTTGCTTTAAGCATGTTTTTAGAATGGCTTTGAAACCGGAAGTAATTCCGGACATGGTACCGGGTCCGTCGGGTTCAAGAGGGTAAACAACCTTTAAGTACAAATGCTACACAGTCAAACGGACGTAGGCACCTAAAACCAAAAGTAAATTGTACACAAAAATGACTTGTGCTCACAAATATATCCTAAAATAAAGTAAATTGAATCTACACAAGGCTCTTGTTCACAGTCAGGAAAGTTATCTTTTCGACATGTTCTGGAGGCCACTACTGCGCATGTGCCTCGAGCAGAAAAGCAGAAAGCAGCAGAAGGTGCAGCAGCAGGCAAGATAAAAAAGATGCTCATAGAATAAACGACGCGTCAACTATTAAATTTATTGTCGACGTCATCGTGACTAATCGTGGCAGCACTACAGGAATGCAGTTAAATTAAAGAAGCAATTTACTGTAACTCCTAAAAAATCTTTTTCTCTAATAAGAGCCATAGGTTCTGGAGTGAAAAAGAAATCTGGAGCGATTTGAGTTTGGCCGTTATTTCCCTCTTTTGCTTCTAAACCAAATAACTGAAATACACGAGAGCGTTTATCTATTTATAGAAAGGATGGGGGAGGTAGCCCGGCCATTTTATCTTTTTCCTGAAGACACATGTTGGCTTTTAGCGTTTTTTTCCTAGATGTGGCATTCCGAGCTTCCCAACTTCCTCCTCTCTGCTCTTTCCCAGGCTCCAACACGTACGAGGAGGCAGCCGCCTACATCCAGTGTCAGTTTGAGGACCTGAACAAGACGAAGAAGACCAAGGAGATTTACACCCACTTCACCTGCGCCACGGATACTAAAAATGTTCAGTTTGTCTTTGACGCCGTCACTGACGTCATCATCAAGAACAACCTAGCAGACTGTGGTCTTTAGGTATGATCGCAACGTTTCTCTGTCCATCTTCGCCCTACACGGTGATTGTTTGATTTAAGGAAAATGAAGCCTGAAAAATTATTTCAAAGTCTTAAATGTGGTTAGCATCAACATCCTAAAGGTGTTGTTTGCTGAGAAACTGCGTAATACTTGTTCTTCTCTAGTAGATCATAGATTTCTAAAAAGAAAATGGAATTCTTCCTTTTTTGTTCATTTAGATGAGTGGAGTGTTAGTAGCCGGGTCGAGGTCAGCAGAACCTCGGCTCAGACCCATCTAACCTTTTATTTCTATCCCCCCCAGGCGGAAGAGCCAGCTTGTTGTGAGGATGAGACGAGTCGTGAGGACCAGAGATGGACCAGTGCTGTACTATACGCCACTTTTAACAGCTTTATTCATGTATTTTGTCTCCGAACATCCGGATCTAGCGTTACTACGTTTGTGTAGGCTGTTTGTATCACTGTAAAAGCACCATCATACTTTTTATTTCTCTCTTTTTTTTTAAATCTTTTTCTTTTATGAGGAGTTGGCGATTACAATGTTTTTGGGAAAAGGAACGTTTATCGGTGGAGATGCTTCATTTCTTCTCGTTTTTTATTCCGTACGCCAGAGAAGGGTAGAACAGAGGAGCTACTCCGGAGTTCGTTGGTACCTGTGCCTTGGCATGCCTTGTCCCCGATGCTTGTTCTGTTGCCTGCTGAAGGTTTCATCTGTTCGTGTCTCTGCTAGTGTGCACATCACTAGGGCTGCAACGAACGATTATTTGGATAATCGATGAATCGGATGGGGTCTTGACTCGATTAATCGGATTAAACGGGAACAGTTAAAAACTGCTAGGGAAACATTTTTTCTCTCCTTCCTTTACTTTATTTAACAACAGAACATTATTAGAAAACAGTTCAATATCGTGCAAAACAACATGCTATCACCTCAACTGTCTTACAGCTTTTGAGATATTGAATAACATTTAATTTCTTCTGGTACCAATGTAATGGTGGCATGTCTATAATGTACGGATTGGCAATAATCCAGTTTAAACTCACCTGTTCAGGTGGCTTTTGAGTGATCTTTGGTTGATTCTTCTTTGCTACCTTCTCTTCATTCTGCTCTGTCTACCATTTCTGCCTTTCCCATGATCCACTTACACCCTTTTCTTATTCATTTTCCTTTCGTCTTTTTTCACATCCTTTTTAATCACAATTTTTACTTTTCCCTTTTTTGATATTTTTAATCATTTTTTAATTTTTATTTTACTTTTTGTTCTTGTGAAGCTCCTCGTGATTTTTATCTTGAGAGGCACTATATAAAATATCGTTTCTTCTTAAATTATGTTCACAGATAGAAGAATTACATACTACAACGGCTTGCCATAGCCCTGGAGCGGTGTTGCGCAGACTCGTAGCAGCAACGTGACTCCCGGTAGCTGCTGTGTGCTGCGGCTATGCTAAATAGTGCGGTCTGCTTTGCTGCCACCGCGTCCTACAGATGAGCTGCGCGCATTGACTGTTAAATAAAGGTTGCACGACACGAAAAAAAGTTGCACAACGCAACGAATCGATGATGAACAGCGTTGCCAACGCATTTATTCATCGATTTTTATCGATTTTATCAATTCGTTGCAGCCCTACACAGCACTGAGCTGTCAGGAGGGACGAAGGTTTCTCTCAGGTTTGTAGGTTCATGGGTCTCCGTGGCGACCAACATGTAGCCTCCACATTCCCCTAACCCAACCCCCTTGGTCCCAACCTGCCATGGCAACGGAGGGCCGATTATACAGTAAAATACTGAGCTGTATATTGTTACATTTACCCAACGAATCTAGGGCTTTGGTTTTATAAAACGGTGTATAAATAATAAAGACATCAGATCCTCCCAATCATTCAGAGAGCGATTAGTCCAGGGCGCTAATTTCACTTGAGTATTTTCAGCACAGAGACCAGATTTGGCACATTTTATCGTATATTTTAATGTATTTGGAGGTTTTGGGTGTCGAGGATGAAATGGTTTCAGACCCGTCTAGTTTTGGTTTTAAATGGAGGACCGCTGACGGAGCCTTGATGGAATCGGTCGAGGCGCGCTGGTCCGCTCGTGGAGACTAGCGCTGATAACTAACCTGGATCTGTTTGTGTAAAGAAAACTGCCACAACTGTCGGTGTATGTGTACATTCTCCATGTCAGGAGAATCTTTGTAGACTCATCGCCTCTATTTTGCTAATAAAAAAACATTTACAAACCATCCAGTCTTTGTATCGTTGTTTTATGTCTTCCACTGACAGAATGTTGAGAAATTAAGTATAAAAAGAGATTCTGCTTTTATTGTGCATCAGCTGCTGCTGTCTCATAAGTCTTGCTGTCATTTCTCTTCAGAATGATCAAACAAGTTTTATTTGTGTTCATTCTCATTTTTGTCTTTGAGCCAGTTCACGTTTCCATGAAACGGGAAGCTTCCAAACAACTCACTATTGTCCGAGTTTCTCTAGAAACCGGGATCCCTCGTTGCCAAACTCGAGGCAGCTGGAACGTTTGTAGCTTTCACACATAAACAGATTTGTCATTTCAATTTTCCATTACTCTTATTGGGAAAGCTCGCTGGGATAAACTGTAATCATGACCCGGCATGTGGCTTCACTAAAGGTTTTGGCGTTTTACATGCCGTCTCGTTTCCCAATGTGACGCTGGTGCTGACGTAAACAGGCGGATAGGTCTTTGCATTGTAAATGAGTCGTCCCGTCTGTGAGGGCTATCCTATCCAACAGTACCGCTTCAGAGGGGAGTTTGAATTTTTACATGTTATAGTCAAAGATTTATCAATGGCATGCAATTAGAAAAGAGGTAAAACTTTACAATAAGGGTCCCTTTATTAATGTTACTTAGTGCATTATTAAGCATTGATAAAGTATTAACTGCTTAACCATATTATGTAATGCATTACTAAGCAGACGGTTAATAACAGTTAATAAAGGGACCCTTTGTTTATTAATGCTTAATAATGCACTAAGTAATGTTAATAAAGGGACCCTTATTGTTAAGTGTTACCAAAAAGAGAAATCCTTGTGGGAAGATGATTTAGCAAAATTTTAACAAGCAGTTGCTTATTTAGTTGGCCACCTCTCTAACTTTTTGTTTGATTTTGTCTTTCACCTCTCTTTAACGGAATGGCACCAAGACTCCTCAATATTCACTTTGCGTACACATCCGCCATATCCCCACATGTGAAGGTACCCATACAAAAGACACCACTAGCCCCATTGAAGGAATTCTGTGTACAGTACACCTGAGAAAAATGGCTGAATTTACCTAAATCTCGTTGACCTTTTCATTTGAACCAGGTGTGAACAGTGGTGCCCAATCATCCTCCGGGGACACTATCCAGCATATTTTAGAGGTTTCTCACCACAACACACCTTAACAGGCTTCTGCTGGGCTCAATGACCTTCTGAAGAGATGTTTCAGCCATTAAAGCATACGTGTTGTAGCAGAGAAACAACTAAAACATGCTGGAGAAGCCCAGGAGGACCAGGATTGGAAACCCCTGGTCTAAAACATGCAGGGTTCTGCAGTGATGCTGTCCAGATGAGAGTTTGGGTAAAAGTCTTTGAAAAATACAATTATTTAAAAATAAAAATAAATTTTTCAAGTTGGAGTGCATGAAAAGGTTATGAAGCATCAGGGTTTGTAAGAACAACAAAAAAATTACCACTTGGAACGCCCAGCTGACTTTCCGAATAAAAGGAATGCCATTTTTCAAATGTATGCCTTAAGCAAACCTGCAGCCACCCGCACTTTGCATGTGTTCTCTATTTGGTCGTGCTGATTTGCATTAGTCCTGGCACGCTTGACGTTTTCACATCTGACCTTTTTGTTGCAAGTTGTAACAGTGGAGTAAGTCAGGATGAGATAAATGACAGAAAAATCCTGTTAGGGTGGAAATTTCTGTTATTATTTGTGTTGCTTCCAGTCAGAGGAGCCAGGACGTGTTTGTGGATGAGGTTTGTGTGTATTTATGGCATCTTTTCATTTAAAAACAGGAAGATGGAAAGAACAAGAGGGCATGATGCAGCGGGGTAAAATCAGCATGGGGGGATGTTTGAAGTGGATGTGAGAGCGGAACAATGGAGGCATTATTTCAGTGTTGTGCTGCTGTGTTTGCTTTCTGCTCTTCACTCAGTCACTCTCTCTCAGGGCAACGGAGATAAGAAAGGCTTATCAGCTCTGCAGCCATGTTGGACAGGAGGCATTAAAACGCCAGGAGACCCAGGCTCAGCCTGCGTGCACATTCTTCCACACGCTGTGCTCTACATCTGGTTCATTGTGCATGGATTATTCATGGTTGACTCTTATCATATAACTCTAATATCTTCCAGGCAGGTTCTAATTTCTGCTGCTTGGGTCATGCACACTGAAGTGGGTTCTTAAGTCGCTGACAAATCCAGCTGTGATTATATAAGAAATGATAGTGGGTGAAATTTTAAAGACAAAAGTTTGTTTTTATCATTTGTAGAAAGATGGAACAGCTGCTACTATTATGCTCCACTGAGAGTTCTGTGTAAAAGTTATAGTGACCCTTTGTCCTTCAGGTATCTAAGGTAGCCATGTTCTATTTTTGAGTGGGAACACCCAATCATTGACCAGGCTAACCACTGTTAACATTATAACCTGATATCACCTTAGTTCTCTTCACTCTGCATTCCAAACGTATAGAAAACTGGTCGTGATGTGGAAGTCAAAGCCACCGGAAATCAAGGCACCATCCCTAAAGCCCCGCCCCCACCGTAAGTGGGACATGACCCTTGTTAAAAAATAAAAACAATTCAACTCAGAGAATATTTTTCAGGTACCAGTCTTGTTCACAGCAAATTTAAAAGTGTTCATTTTGGGGTGTTGGTCCAATTTAACACTAAGAATAGTTAATTTAACACTTGAACCAGCTCCGGTGGCCTAGTGGTAGAGTGTCTGCCCCGGGACTGGGAGATCGAGGTTCATACCAAAGACTTGGAAAAATGGAACCCAATGCTTCCTCGCTTGACACTCAGCACTAAGGGGTTGGATTGGGGGGTTAAACCACCAAATAGTTCCCGAGCGCGGTCACAGCTGCAGCTCACTGCTCCCCACTATGGGGATGGGTCAAATGCGGACATGTAATTTCACCAGTGTGTGATGAATACTTGGGACTTTAACTTTGAAAGAGTTATATAGTTGATATGTAACACTGACATGAGTGTTAAAAAGGAGTGTTTCCTAATCAACTCTGTAGGAGTCATTTTGGACAAAATAACTCCAGAAAAGCTAACTCTGAACTCCCGTAGCGGCTATAACACCCGCAGAGTTAATTCGCAGACTCCACCCCTTTATTCTGAAAGTTGGACTGGTAGCGACCGATTGGCTGCAGAGAGCTGCAGGAGCTGCAGTGGGTGAGGTGCATTGTGGGTAGTCATGTTTTTAGTTAGTTCTATTCTAGGGTGTTTATGCGTGTTTATTTTAGGGGGTTGTATTGTTCTTAGTTATTACTTCATTCACTGTTGCAATGGCGTTACTTGTTGTGTCATGTTGGTACCATAAGTGAGGAGACTCATCACAGGAAAGAGACCGCTGTGCCGTGCTGTGCTGTGTTGTTACACAACAACATGCTCAAATGAACACACCAGTAAGAGTGAATAGTTAATCTTTTTGGTGCTTTAACTCTGATTTAGTGTATAAAAAACTCTTCTGGAGTTGGCAATTTAACACTAGTGTTAAGAGTTACCATATTAACTCTAACACCAGCGTTAAAGTGTCAACTCCAGAAGAGTTGTTGGGTTTTTTTGTAAATATTTTAGACCTATTTTGAGGAGTTGAAATTTTAAAAATCACCTAAAAATAACTTTTGCAATTTTTTAAAAAATCTAATTTTTGTGGCCTTGCAAGAACCATTAACTTGACAATTTTGACTCTCATCTCTCCCATATGATACATAAAAGGCAACCATAATGGATTAAAAAAATTCTGCCCTTTCCCGGAGGTTCCAGCTGATTTTTCCAACTTGGAAATTCCTTCGTTCAAATGCAAATGGAATGCACGACATCCCATAAACGTTTAGAAATCTGTGAATTGATTTAAACGGAATTCTGCATAATTAGCACCAGCAGCAGTTAAAGCTAACACTTTTGGATCCTCCAAGCTTGAATTATTAAACAACTCTGCCAAAATAACTATTTAAGGCTAAACGAATGGCAGTGTTAAAGTTTATGGAACAACATTGTATGAAATTTAGGAAATTGGAGCTGTTCTGATATGGCTGCAGTAAACACTAGACTCAGCTGCACTAGCCGTTAGCTCGTTCATCCTGAATGATGAAGATACTATTTCTCTGAACAGAGGCCGTTCGTTACTCTATCTAAAAGGCTTGTTTAATGGCAGCTGACCCTGGCTTCAAAGGTGTATTACCAAGGCTGAATTCCATTTCCAGGAAGTTTCGCTCTTAAGCCAGTATGTACAAGAGCAGAAGTGGAATGCAGCCATGCAGCTAAGTCTTTTTAGCTAGAAACTTGACTTTTAGTGATCATTAATGATTTGTGAACAATTGTAACAGCTTTAGCTGATATTATCGTGTATTTTTGCACGATATGCTTCTCTAGCTCTGAAATGTGACTCTATAAGTTGCTTTAGGGTCTGAAGGATTTGGGATCACTCCTCACCTACAGTCCAACCCTGGGACACTCCTCAGAACTGATCTGAGGACATCGACGACTAAAACCCTGATTTAAAGGTTTTGCTTTGACAGATTTACTAAAAGCAGCTGTAGTTGTGACTAAAGCCTGTAAAGTCATTAACCCAATTAGCTTCCTTTTGTCATGCATTTATGCAGCAGCGTGTGACAGCCTGGTTGTCTCCTGTGTGGGCTGGTGGAAGGATGAACAAGCCTTCGTGTGTTTTTTTTAATGCAGCTCGCCCCATCCGACGCCTGCTGTTGGTGCTCCTGCTCACCACCTGATACACTCTGACCACGTTCACTACAGTCTGCAGATTCCAGCTTTCATCCCTTCACACGCACGCGTGCACGCCCTTTCCCATGACGTCACCGAGCTCCATGGCAACAGAGAGCAAGAGGGGAGAAGAACGGAGAAATGCCGTCATATGAAAGGATGAAGGCGTTATAAATAGCTCCTGATGTTATACGTGTCCGACGGCGGGGGTGGGCGGGTCTTCTCGTGGGCACGCTGCTGCTGAGGTGTTTTGATGGGAACATTGTGTCGTTGTCAAGTGGCAATTTTAGAGTGACGCAGTCGTCTGTGGCCTTTGGGAAAAAGTTCTCGTCAGTAGAAGGCAGGTTATTTCTGGGCTTTATCAATGTGATAAGTGGAGCAGAAAGCACTGAGATGAATAAGCTAAAAGTGACTCACAGCAGGCACGGATACTCTTATTGCCTCCTTTCATTTAATGGCTTTCTTATTCTCGTGTCCTCAATCATTCCCCTTTCTTTATCCTTGTGATTAGTTTTAATTCCCCCCGGTGCTCTCATTTGTTCCTCGGTTCCTCTGATCCTGCATTTGAATTTCCTTCTGAAAGCATCTTCAGACTTTATTCAATTGATTTTTGAATGTGCATCTAATTGTTTAAACCAGTGGCGCTCATCCTGACACTTCATCTATGTCTATGATGCTTGAGAATGAACTTTTTTTTTGGTGTCTAAATTCATTTTAAAAATTGATTTAATTAATAAAAAAATTATCTAATTAATTAGAGTCTTTGTGATTAATTAATCTTGATTAATCGCATTTTAATCGTTCAAGAAAATTTGCCCCGAAAGCGATTTTTTTAATTAAAATAATGAGGCAGAGAATCAAACAATAGAAATGGACATTATTATTGTAAAGTCATGCTCTTAATTTCTAAAAAAATGCTTTTAAATTGTATTTCAAATCAAAACAGGAAAATAAAGTTATTTTGAACTCATTTGTAAAAAACGCTGCTGGCATAGGCTGGAGCTATTCCAGAAGCTTCACTACGCAGCCTTCTATCTCCATGACTGATTAGTCAAATCAGATGATTGACACCTCTTTTGGATCGTTAGGGCCAATAGAATCAAGCCTTACTCACCAAAATTAGATTGACAGCTCAGTCAGCCAATGAGACTCGTCATAGCACGGAAGTACACAAACTAGGAAAGAGAAAAGCCCTGCTGGATGTTTGAGTTTGAAACCTGTTGTTTTGGTGAAAATGGCTTTGTTTCCCGTCTAAACTGGTTTCAGTGTGACACAAGAGGTAGGGCTAATAGTAAACAATAAGAAAGTCTGGATGAAACCAACTTTTCCAGATGAAACATCAAAGGTAAGAAACAAAGAGACAGAAATGAAGGCAACAACACATGAAGAGGGAGTCCAGATCACTCATTTGATTGTAGTTTTAGTTGTTTGGAGCACATAACAAAGGTTTGCATGGTCTTGTAGCCAAGGGTCTGAAGAGGTGCAGCTTGATGATATTTATTGATATATAGGGCATGTATTTTGCTGCTAAACTTCAACGTCCTCCAATTGTGTTAGTTTTTTGTTCTAATCATAAATATGGCGTTAAATTCCCACTCCTAGTTTAAATGAGCTCTTCTGTCTGTTTTTTAAATATTCGTTATACCTAAATGATTCCGTTTAGGACACTCAGAAGTCACAGATGTATTGAATCACTAAATATAAAAAGGGATTTATTTTTTTAGGTCCTGAAAAAATTGAATTCGACATGGCGCCCCTAGCAGGAACATCCAGATCATTGTTGTCATCCACGACTCTCAAGGGGTTTCCCCAATTCACTTTATTATTACTCAAAGCAGAACACTAACTGACTTGTTGCAAGCAGTCTGATAGAAGAGATACCAGTTATTTTTCTCATTTAAAAGCTCAGCATCACATCATTTTAGTTCATTATTTTTGCCCTTATGGATAAAAAAAAAAACTTTTAAATGGGGTCCAGATCTCCAAATTGATGCTAAATTGTTTGGTTTCTTCAGATCATTCTGCCACAACGGCAGATGCTACCCCTGCTGCCAAACCAGCTGAACCAGAATGCTGTAAACAGGATTGAGATTGTGGATGCCATCTTGCCATGACAACACTGAGACAGCGTGCATTCAGCCTGCATTCATCCAGTTTGAGTGATCCGTTCTAAAAAACCCTGAATTTTCAGGAGTTATAGAATAACAGGGCAGGAAACGATGCTAAATAGATGAGGTAGCTTCTCGGGCCTGTCTCTGGTTCATTAATACAGCAAATGTCATGTCAATTTCCCAGGATCATTATAAACATGGAGTCTCTCACTGTAGTGAAGCTCAGCTGTCTAAACATTACCAACCGGGGTGAACTAAACCTTACCTTTTTTACCAGTTGACTAAACTTGACAACCTTTAGCCAGATAAACTTTACCAACATCTGATTTTTTTTAAGGTTGTGTCAAAATATCCAAATAATGCAAAACTAGAAAACTCAAGATTAGGAGAATTTATTTATTAACTGAAGCGAAACTTGACCAAACCAGAGCTTTGTGGAGGAGCCTCTCTGTCACAAAATACACCTGAAATTCCACAGAGTATCATAATACTTTGGGTGCAGCTTCCTTCCTTTCCCACTCGCCCTGCTGCATCATCATTGGCTTGGTCTCTATGGTAACCAAGGTCAGCTTCCCAGTTCACCTCCCAGACTCCATGGAGGACGTTCTCTGTCATCCTCAACAGTTCCTGCTCTTACTCACATAATTAATTTTATATAGTTATTAGGGGTGGGACTCGATTAAAAAAATTATTCTAATTAATTAGAGGCTTTGTAATTAATTAATCTTGATTAATCACATTTTAATCGTTTGAGAAAATTTGCACCAAAAGCAATTTTTTAAAATTAAAAATAATGAGACAGAATCAAACAATAGTCATTGACATTATTATTTTTAATTTCTAAAAAAAATGCTTTTAAACTGTATTTCAATTCAAAACAGGAGAAATATATATATATATATATATATATATATATATATATATATATATATATATATATATATATATCAGAAGACTTCCGTACGGCTTCGAGGAGATTCTGGTCCACCATCCGGCGTCTCAGGAGGGGAAAGCAGTGCACTACCAACACTGTTTACAGTGGGGAGGGTGTGCTGCTGACCTCGACTCGGGACATTATGAATCGGTGGGCCGAGTACTTCGAAGACCTCCTCAATCCCACCGGCACGTCTTCCAGGATGGAAGCAGAGTCTGGGGACTTTGGGTTGGGCTCTCCAATCTCTGGAGCTGAGGTCACTGAGGTGGTCAAAAAACTCCTCAGTGGAAAGGCTCCAGGGGTGGATGAGATCCGCCCGGATTTCCTTAAGGCTCTGGATGCTGTGGGGCTGTGTTGGTTGACGCGGCTCTGCAATATCGCGTGGACATCGGGGGCAGTTCCACTGGATTGGCAGACCGGGGTGGTGGTCCCCCTATTTAAAAAGGGGGACCGCAGGGTGTGTTCCAACTACAGGGGGATCACACTCCTGAGCCTCCCTGGTAAGGTCTATTCAGGGGTTCTGGAGAGGAGGGTCCGTCGGATAGTCGAACCTCGGATTCAGGAGGAGCAATGTGGTTTTCGTCCTGGCTGTGGAACACTGGACCAGCTCTATACCCTTGGGGGGGTCCTGGAGGGTGCGTGGGAGTTCGCCCAACCAATCTACATGTGTTTTGTGGATTTGGAGAAGGCGTTCGACCGCGTCCCTCGGGGGGCCCTGTGGGGGGTACTCTGGGAGTATGGGGTACCAGGCCCCTTGATACGGGCTGTTAGGTCCCTGTACGACCAGTGTCAGAGCTTGGTCCGCATTGCCGGCAGTAAGTCGGGCTCGTTTCCGGTGAGAGTTGGACTCCGCCAAGGCTGCCCTTTGTCACCGATTCTGTTCATAACTTTTATGGACAGAATTTCTAGGTGCAGCCAAGGTGGTGAGGGGATCCGTTTTGGTGGCCTAAGGATCAGGTCTCTGCTTTTTGCAGATGATGTGGTCCTTTTGGCTTTGTCAGAACGTGATCTCCGGCTTTCGCTGGAGCAGTTCGCAGCTGAGTGTGAAGCAGCTGGGATGAGAATCAGCTCCTCTAAATCCGAGACCATGGTCTTGAGTCGGAAAAGGGTAGAATGCCTTCTCCAGGTCAGGGACGAGGTCCTGCCCCAAGTGGAGGAGTTTCAGTATCTCGGGGTCTTGTTCACAAGTGAGGGAAGGGTGGAGCGTGAGATCGACAGGCGGATTGGTGCTGCGTCTGCAGTGATGCAGGCGTTGTACCAGTCTGTCGTGGTGAAGAGACAGCTGAGCCGAAAGGCGAAGCTCTCAATTTACCGGTCGATCTACGTTCCTACCCTCACCTATGGTCACGAGCTTTGGGTAGTGACCGAAAGAACGAGATCGCGGATACAAGCGGCCGAAATTAGTTTTCTTCGCAGGGTGTCTGGGCTCTCCCTTAGAGATAGGGTGAGAAGCTCGGCCATCCGGGAGGGGCTCGGAGTAGACCCGCTGCTCCTCCACATCGAGAGGAGCCAGTTGAGGTGGCTCGGGCATCTGATTAGGATGCCTCCTGGACGCCTTCCTGGTGAGGTTTTCCGGGCACGTCCAACCGGGAGGAGACCCAAAGGAAGACCCAGGACACGCTGGAGAGATTATGTCTCTAGGCTGGCCTGGGAACGCCTTGGGATTCCCCCGGAGGAGCTGGCCCAAGTGGCTGGAGAGAGGGAGGTCTGGGCTTCCCTCCTTAGGCTGCTGCCCTCGCGACCCGACTCCGGATAAGCGGTAGAAAATGGATGGATGGATATATATATCACTGGCAAAAATAGGAATGACCTAAAAGACAATACTATTTTAAGTACATTTTAATAATGGTGTTGTCTTTAAAATAATAATAATAATAATAATAATAATAATAATAATTATGGGTTTATAGAATGTGTGTGCAATTTGATTTGATTTAGCATCATTAGAGACAGAAATGAAGGCAAAAACACATGGAGAGGGATTTCTGATCACTCATGTGATTGTAGTTTTAGTTGTGTACAAAACGTTTACATGGTCTTGTAGCCAAGGTTCTGAGCTTTCTACAGAGGTGCAGCTTGACTAGATTGATATTTAGGGCATGGATTTTGCTGCTAAACTTCAACATCCCCCAATCGGGGGACCCTTGGGCTTAAAGGGTTAAATGCGTTTTTTAACGCATTGTTTTTTTCTAATTAATGAATCATAATTAACGCGTTAAATTCCCACCCCTAATAGTTATATAATCTTATCCTTATCTGTTAATACAGTGTTTCAACCAAAGTACCAACCCTAATTGACCAAACGTTTAGCTAGTTAAAAGTACCTAACTTTATCAGAATAAAGGTTTTACCATTTTTGGCAATCCAAAATATGTTAAAGGTCAACTTCACTGAAAAAAAAACATTTTTAATTATTATTTCTGATTCAAATCGGTCACTCTGACTTTGCTGAACATGAAAATTAGCTTCTGATAGAAAATAAGACGTTGAAATGCTAGGATTAGAAAAGCCTGACAGATCTACATCACACTGTCATTTAAAGAGACTGTGTAGTTTTTACCATTAATCTCTGGAAATATCCATCGAAATGTTGAAAATTAATTAAATGATGCTCAGTTGTTGAAAAGTATTTGCGGCTTTGTAACATAACCAAAAAAATCAGGTCTAAAATACATCGGCGTGGGTCTAAGTCTCTGGGCGACACCATATTAGACGCGATGTTTCCTTCTATGGGAGCCCGTGAGGACAAAATGCATTTACTGATTTGTAGCAAGCCGTTACAAAACTTTCACCATTCATAAACGTTGTTGTTTTAAACATTTACCTCTTCACTCGTGATGAAAGGGAGTCTGATGTCATTTTGCTGGAGGTTGAACGATTTTACGAAGTACTCGTTCAAAAATTGTTTTTGACCCTAATGGCCATCCGTTGGCAAGATCTTACTCCAAAACAAAAATACCGCTTGCTTGCAACAATTTAGGTATGTGCTGCCCCCTATCGCCAGGGAAAATACACACTGTCACTTTAACATTCATGGACTCACCCATCTTGACTCACGACGGGGAAGGCTGTTGTTAGTTTAGCATCCAGGAAACAGCAGAGAATGTCTGGGCTAGTAGAAGCTAACCATTAGCATTAGCAACTCCACCACACAGCAGAACTCCTCCAGGCTTGTGTTATTTGTGGAGATAAATCGTTGCAGAGCAAACAGAGTCAGTAGCTATGTTTACATGGGCACAAGTAATCGGAATGAACGCCCTATCGGATCAAAAATTCGTCATGAAAACATGTCAATCGGAATATTCTGATCCGATTCGATCGTCAATCCGATTGACGTTCATGTACACACCTATTCGGATCGTTGGGGTAAAATAATGCCCACTGCACATGTGTGCAACTTCAGCGACCTCTTTCTACCTCTGCGCATGCTCAGGACAGATCAAAACACAGGCGGGAGGTAAACAGAAGTGGTCTGTTGCCGACGCTATTTTTTACTGGAAACATACAGGAGCTCAATATTATTGAACGTCTCAATAGCTGAACGACAAATAATGCCGAGTTATACACTCAAGTGCATCTAAAGATGCAGGAAGCGGGAATTCACTGTAGCTAGAGAATAAGAAAATAAAATGCAAGGGAAAAGACGCGTGGACAAGATGGTGTTTCTTCTGGGAAAGACAACTCTGCACATGCGCAATCTATGGTGCGTGCATCGCGTCATGATCGGATCATTCCAGTTAGTGTCCATGTAAACAGAGATTTGGGATTCTCGATCAACAAGGATTTGAATCGGATTGGGGAAATTTGGCACACGTTAACGTAGCTAGTGGTAGAGTCTTGTTGCTGTTATCCAATCAGAGGCAAATATCAGGAAATAAGACTCCAAATCCTGTCGTCTGAAACTCAGCTCTGATCTGACTCACTTTTAGTTCCTGAAACAGGCGCACCAGAGCTTTTTTTCCCCACAGAACAACCTATAAGTGATGTACGCTGCAGACGTATTAAAATATGAGTAAAGTTAGTCTTTAATTTTTCTGTACTTGATAAAACTACAAAACTAAAAACAAACTATTTTATAAGTAATTATAAAAGAATATCATGAAACAGAATTCAGAGGAACTTTAGATAAATATAAAATTCAGCCTCCACACAATCCAAGTAAAGGCCTCGTGCACATGAACCACACGTGCACGCTGAGTTTAAAAGCAGGTCGCTCTCTGTCCCGTCCTCCAGTCTGAACAAAGCCTCTGTGAGAGCGGCCCTGGAGCCTTCGGTTGAGGAAGTTTGGGATTAAACTGTTCATTTCCACCCTCTTAACATTCCTGTGTGCCCACTGAACAACAGTCAAATAAAAAACATTAGTCACATGAACCTTTCAGACTTCAAACATCACATTACTGATCCTAAAATAGCACGCTGCTGTCCCGCAGGGACTGAATTTGTCTAATCAACACCTATCCGGGGTTTTGTAAACAGAAGGCGGTAGTGTTTTATGAAAAGGTGATGTAAATACTCGCCCAACACGCTACACCTCTATCAGATAATCACCTTGGTTTAATAATGACACACGTTTGGGAAATCTGTGAAGAATTAAAGTTAAACTTGTGTAATATTCTTCAGCTCTTTTAACTCGAGCCCATCCTCCGCTAACTCAGCGTGCACGTGGGCAGCAGCCCTCTGCTGCATGCGTTCGCTGGATGAATCACTCCTTATTCAACAGATCAAGTCATTACTGTTTTCTACAACTCACAGAAATTAATCAAACCAACTTCAGAGCATCATATCAGAAGCTATTTCCATTTTTAGCTAAAGTAAATGGATTTTTTTAACTAAACTCCGTTTTGAAAGCACAGATGTTTCCAGATATATTAGTGCAGATTGTCAGTTTTCCATCATCCTGGAATTCCTGAACGCAATTCAAGCACTCAAGGGTTCTATGTAGTAAATATGCTAATGTAGAGCTCTTAGATAAATGCACACCCTCTGCTGTGTTTCTCAGCGAAAACACAAAGCGATGTAATGGGACAAGGAGTGTGCAGAGATGTGTTCAGACTAGCTCTCATGTATATTTAATCCTGTAAATGGACATTTAGAGGCACTTCCAGAGGAATCTGACACCCAATTACAGAGAAAAACTCCTGCAGAGAGGGAGGGAAAAGAGGAAAAGAGCACATAATCATCAGGAATTATCAGCCACTCCCCATCTGGCTTTTTCTTTTTGAAATCTTCTCTACTTCCACGTGTTTAAAAGAGGCTTTTAGAGCGTGTGATCTAACGGTAGGAGGGCACGGTGACCAGTGGACAAACCTGTGATCAGTGTTAATTTAATTACTGACGTGTGTCTTTCCACATTAGCAGAACTAATCTAACTAATCACACGTATGTTTGTCTTAATGAGCAACTTTTTAATCAAATGAAACATTCAGCTTCTGATTTGGTGTTGACATGCACCCCTGGTTTAAAAAATAATAACGTTGGGTTTCTCCTGTAGCATCTTTCTCCTGGGCTTACTCATAGCTCCCTCTGGAGGTCACACAGCATCACTGCATCAGCTGAAAAAGCTCCGTCCCCAATTTCCTGAGCTGTAAAATCATAACAGTGATATGACGGAGGTCTTTAGCTTGAATTGCTGTCACTTCCTTTACTTCCTGTTTCTGCAAGATGCAGCTGATGCCACGAACGCAAAGATCTGTGTGATGTTTCTCACCTCGAACTCACAGATGATCTCATCTCTGTATCGTGCGTGCGTGCATGTGTGTGTGTGTGTGTGTGTGTGTGTGTGTGTGTGTGTGCAAACACTAGTAGACCCTATGATCTACATGCACATAAGATAATGAAAACTTCTTGGATGCTAAAACTACTTGAATAAAGTTTTCCTGACTTATCTATGTAGAATGTGCTCGTGTGTGTACTAAAGAATACATATGTTGGTTAGAAATGTGTATAAAACATCAGATTTTTTATTACTGCAGCTTTTCTAAAAACAATTACAGAAATGTAAATAAAACTGAAGATTTGTCAATTTTGTGAATTAAAGTGAACTTTTATTTTCTCAAATTAGTTTGCCTTATTTAGTCTTTTGATGATATGTTCATGAATTTATTTATTTTAAAAAGCGTTCATAATTTCTGGAGATTATTTGAAATTCCTCTGTAACTAAATACAAAACTGGTCAAAATGTCATTAAGGATTCAGAGTTTAGGCTTTAGGCTTCATACACGACTTGTATGTTTTAGGACGTGACTGGACTTGTGACTTGTATGACCTGGAGCTTTAATTGACAATGTCATGTCTAAGGACATAAAGGTGAAATATGTAGGAATGAAGTAAAAATGACATCCTGTGGTGAAATTTGGTTACTGCAGTCACTCTCTCACTCCCGTTCCATGAGTTTCGTGGCTGTTGCCAGTTACAAATCAGCGCCAGAAGATTCTAGATGACAAGCAAAGATGAGTCATACACAGTAAGTTGATAAGTAGATATATATGTTGTCACATCTGGTGTTAGCACTCGGGTGTTTTACAGTAGGGAGTACTTACTACACTTATTATAGTAGTTTGTCTCCACCATTACAGGAAGTGTGGTTGTTAGCCGTCGTGCTGTTAGCTTGCTGTCGTACTTCTGAACGACTCATTAAAGAAAGTAAAACGCCACGATTGACTCATTATTCACTTCACACACGTTTCACTGTAATATCCAGTTGTTGGTGATTGAAAAAGTAGCTTGAGATGTTTTTAGAGTTGACTATTTGCCGTTAGCATTGTTAGCTCAACGTTATCCTCTAGCCTGCTTCACCTGATATTAAAAAGATGCCGTGGCTTCTTAGGGGTACAAGAAATAACTTCTGGGTCGCTCCTGTTTACTGGCTTCGGTTCTTTAAACAACTCTGGAGCTTTTTGCCTCTGTCGGTGTCAAATTACAAATACCAGCGCTGCAGCGTTAGCTCGCAGGAAACACGGCAACCCCACACTCACTGATGGTAAACAGTAGCTATGTTCCTTCTTCCTTTATTTTGAAAGGAAAAAACTGACCCCCACCCAGCTGAGAATGAAATCTGTTTCAGTATAACCTCCCGTCCAACATGACTAAAACATTAGACTGTTTTGGGATTATTTCACTGTAGAATTCTAACTTTATTCTTACATATTGCACCTTTAACTTGCACATTTTGAACTTGACTTGAGACTTGCATGTCTTAAAACTTGCCTTGACAGTTGCATGACTTGGGACATGACTGTTTTGGAACTTGACTTCACTAGAAACCTTCGTGTCTTGACTTGACTCAAGACTTTCTTTTCTCGGAACTTGACTTGAAACTTGCATGACATAGGACCTGAATTGAAATGAGACCTTTGGAACTTGATTTTAGATCTGCATGTCCTTCAGACTTGCATTTCATGAGACATGTCTGTGTCTGCGAGTGGAACGACTCAATACTTGATTCCACTCCTGGTATTTGTACGTGACACGCTTCCTGCCCTCCTGTCACCGTTCAGGTAGATTTCTGCCATTAAAACTTGCGTTTGTTTGACTCCACTCCTTCATGCCTCATCCCTCTCCCCATCCGGTCGATTGCCCACACAGAGCATCACGTCTGCATATCTCCAAACACACAGAGCGATCATAGTTTCCAGACAGAAGCTCATTTGGAGTCCCGTCACGAGGATGCCCACAGGCAGCTGCTGTGGAGGGAAGTGATGGGAGAGCGTTGTGGTGTTTCAGACGCTCCGAGAACATCTGAGAGAATCACAAAGTAAATTACGATGAGCTCCATTTCTGTGACACACTCCAGTAATTTTGAAAACATAAGTGGATTAAGCTGTAGACCACTCTGGCTGGGGGCGGGGGGGGGACTTTGTGGAATTTATTTTCAATCATCCTGGTGATCGATCACTGCTGATGCTACCGCTGTGACGAGACGGAGATCGATATCAGAAACTGAGGCATGAATCACTGCTAGAGGTGAGGAGGAGTGTCTGAATCGATAGGACAGCATCTCATTCGCAGCTTCGGGCCCTCTGCTGTACGACTGACACACAGAGTGTCTAGAACTCCCCACGTTTCAGAGATTAGAGGAGGGGATTTAATCCTGTAGTTTAGCATAACTTTGAGACTATGATGTCCTTGTACTTTGTGTCATCACTGGATTCTTAATGCTTTTTCCTAAATGTGCAATAAAAGAGACAGGAGTTAGTCTTTCCCACCAGCAGATGGCAGCATGGATGCTTTTCTACTGCATTAGAGGGTCACTATTTGATTTCTGAGGATATTTAAAATTCAGATTTCAGACAGAGCTCTTTCTATTTGTTTATTTTTTATGTATATGTAATGTTTCTAGCAGCCATCAAAATACATTTTTAGTAAATTTGCATATTTATTTATTATAACTTTCCACTTAATCACGAGCCTGATCTCTTCTCTGCCCCATCTGGAAACATGCTGTGCTGAAGGGTTACGCTGAGTTTGAACCCTGTTCTACTCTAACTGTCGTTTACATAAAAGTAGCACAAAGTGTTCCAGAAAGCTAATTTAGAATAAAAGTATTATGCAACAACTTTTCTATTTGGTTGGTGCAAACGAGTAACAACATTTAAAAATGTTCCACGGTTTAAGGCTGTGCGATCAGCTGGATTTGTGTTTTAAAGTAGCAGTTTCCTGCTCCTCCGCCCTAGTGGTTGAAAGTGGAATTACAACTACCGTAAACAACCCTGCAGCAGCCTGCTGTAGCTAGTGCTAACAACGAGCTAACGCTAACGTGAGCCAAGTCTTACTAAATAAGCCACAAATCAAAAATATCCACACTGTTGGTGTTGGACAAACAATATTATTACTTACAAGTCCTGTAGCAACAAAGCCAGGTCACCATCAGCCTTTTCCAGCTTCTTCAAACTAGCGTAGGCCACGCTGATGTTTACTCCAGTTTTAGCTCTTTGCTTCACCTCCAAAGACATTACTCTCTTACTTTTACTTCCAGGCTCCACTATGATGCCAACAGAAAAGCAAACTTCTTTTTTCTTCTTCTTCTGCTTTTTATTGACGATCAGCAAACTGAAAAAGCTAACTGCACAGAAAATAGCTAACAGCACTAAAGCAGGTATAAGAGCGCCCCTAGAACACCTACCCGCTCCACCAAACTGTTAACTGCAGTATCTGGCCAGCAGAGTGGTGTCAAATATGAAACTGGTCAAGTTTCTAACCCAACAATCACTGAGCTCTAGATTAAAGTTTAAAAAACTAGTTAGTTTTACTTTAATGTCAATATTAGCGTCAACTGATCACAAGAACAACGAACAACAAAGAAAAGACTCATGAAATGATGTTGTCAACTTCTACAAGCTTTTATTTTGTAATGCCCTCCAGTGTAGAAAAAACACGCATCCATTTATGTCATTGTGAAGTTACGTCTGCAAAAGTTTTACATTTGGCTTTTTTGATCGACAGATTAGAAGATTAGACTTAATTAGTTGAGGTTTTTCTAGTTTAATGTCAGACCAGTGTTACTTTTGCATCCTGAATATAGTTTAAATAAACCTTAACATTTGTTATGTTGGTGTCAATAAAATATAGAGTGATAAAAGTCATAACGTTCTCATAACTTGTATCATTTTTAGTTTCAACCACAGCTAAACAGCACAACTCTGCCACCTACTGACATAAATCAGTGCCTGCAGTCTTATTAAATAATAAACTCTGGATAGTATTTCCCAATTCAGTGGTTCATCATAATTAATGATCACAATTTTTTTTTTTTTCATTATTAAACATTAAACATTTTTAACCCAAAGAACTTTCCACTACTCCTGCATAACTCCTGACCACGATGCCTCATGAGTGGTGGTGCTTAATTCTGCAGATGGTATGTTTTTAAATGGTAAATGGCCTGTATTTGTATAGGGTTCTCCAAGGCGCTTCACAACACAACACAGTCACACACACATTCACACGCTGGTGGTGATGAGGTACAATGTAGCTACAGCTGCCCTGGGGCGCACTGACAGGGGCGGGGCCTGCCGTACACTGGCGCCGCCGGTCCCTCTGACCACCACCAGCAGGCAAGGCGGGTTAAGTGTCTTGCCCAAGGACACAACAGCAGCATTCTATGGGGGGAGCCGGGATTGAACCTGCAACCTTCCGATTGCTGGACAACCCGCTCTACCTCCTGAGCTACTGCTGCCCCAGATTTTAAAAAGTCCAAAAGGTTAAGGAAAACATGACTAAATATATTTTGAATAGGTTAAAAGAAGGTGACTTTATGAAATGGAATGTGATGAAAATGAGATGTAAGTTATAGATGGTGAGGTTAGGAGTTTGCTCTGTTATTGGTGGGTTGCCAGTTCAATCCCTAGCTCCATCCATCTCTGTCTCTGTGTCCTTGGGCAAGACACTTCTCCCTCATTGCCTGCTGCTGGTGGTCAGAGGGACTGGTGCCCCGGGGCAGCTGTGGCTACAGTGTAGCTCATCACCACCAGTGTGTGTGTGTGTGTTTCCTCTGACTGAAAAACATTTGAAAATGCAATTTTCTTATGTTTCTTTATCCTATTTTAGACATTTTTGATTCACTGATCTATTTTTGTTGCATAATTTTAATTACCTCTTCAAAACATCTTAAATGATTTTTGTTATGAAGAAAGCAAAAAATGGGTGAAAACATCTTCGTGTTACCAGCTGTGTGTGTGTGTGTGTGTGTGTGTGTGTGTGTGTGTGTGTGTGTGTGTGTGTGTGTGTGTGTGTGTGTGTGTGTGTGTGTGTGTGTGTGTGTGTGTGTGTGGTGATTTGGTTTCCAACCTGCTTGTCGACACTGTTTTTTCATGCTTCACTGAAGCGAGAGAGGAATACACATTCTCCTCATCGGAGGAACTCAAACTTTATCTCTCACACACACACACACACACACACACACACACGTCAAACTCATATCGCTGCACAGTGAGAGCAGGTCGTATCACTCCTTCCTCCTCGCTCACACTTTGTTTGGGAAGCGTTTGATTTTATAATCGGCCTCAGGCTGTAATGACTTTGTGATAAGCAGGAGTTACTTGTGTAAACAATATGGATCGCCCCCTGGAAGCAATTTACACACTGCATCGCCTCTATTGGCCTGCCCGAGCCAGCTAATGTGCTGCTGGTTTCCAGTTTGACTGCCAGAACTGAATGATTAGGGATGAATAATCATCCCTGCCTACAGGTAGAGGTTAATAACCTCCAAACGCTTCCTGATAAGTGGTCTACTTAAAACGTGAATTACAGATATTCCTACAGGCGTGTCTTTAGACTTCTTTGGCCTCACATTTCCCAACTCTCACTGGAAAACCAAGGAAATTCCTGGTTGGCAGCATTTAAAATTGTTACCGAAACAGCCATGATGACCTTCAACTGGTAGCTCTTGGGCCAAATCTATAATTCCTCCCATTCAGCCAACAGAGCAACACATTTTTAAACCGTGACACCTGTTTGTGGATGTGAGGACTTCATTCATGAGACATCCTGGAAATCCAGAGATTTGAAGTTTGAGTATTCATCCAGATCTCCTCCCAATGCAGACATCTATCTAGATTTATACAATGTCTTCGCTTTAACCTTTTTTAGCTCAGTTTTACCCTGAACAAATGTCCAACTTCACCCTTCAACAAGAAGAAAAGCAAAAATAACTCATGAAGGGCTCACTCCAATACTGAACCAGATCACGTACGGCAGTATTCTAAAGGTTTGACCAAGCCGGCTGCAGGTTTCTCAACCTGTGTACCACTCTGGAAGGAAAGGCAGAGGGCAGCGTGCATTTTTGGGAGAAATTCTAGAAGGTTAACTTAATTTGACATTTCTGAATCATTGCAAATGTCCATGACTGAAGAAAGTTAAAGAGCAAATTGCAAGTTAGAGACTCCCATGAGCAAATGTTTAGAGAAACATAATAGAAACTCATTCTAAATAAAAATTTACACATGCATAAATTATTTAGATTTTTGGAGTCATTTTTGTGAGAAAATATTTTTTTCCTGCCAAACCAAAGGGAGCAAAGGGAGTCCTGTTAGCTTAATCCAGAGAAAAATATGGATTTTAATGCGGCTCTGTCAGAGAAAACTTTAAATGCTTATAATTATACTTATGATGAACAAAAACCATACAGTTATGAGTCTGGTGCACGTCTCAGAGAGCAGAGACAAGCCAGAGGGAGAAACGATCGGCTAAAGGAGAGAGATTGAGCTGTGATGTGAGGAGAAGCAGCGGGGGAGCAGCAGGTGTCTTGGTGAGATGTTAGCTTAAACTCGTGTGCTAACATCACAATATTGTACAGATTACTATCATGTAGCAGACAATAGTATCGGTCAGTTAATACGGTATAACATTAATACTTGACAATAATGAACTAATGAGCGTCTGTCAGCAGTCTCATACTCGTTAAAGTAGCTCTCCGGAGTATTTCTTTTATTTGATGGCACCATCTAGTGGCTGACAAGCATATCACACCAATAGTCTGTGAACTTGGTAATTTAAGATGGCGACTGCATGTTTCTTGTTTATGAATGTGCTTCTGTAGCCGACAAACAGAGCTAAAACATGTTGTTTTACAGTATTATTCTCATGTCGTGTTTTCATATATTTATATTTTAAAGACTTACTTGTCCGTGAAAAGCTCATCAACTCTGCATCAGCCGAGGTACTTCCTTAAATTTGAAGCACGTAAGCGGTAGTCAAACGCTATTGGTTAGTTCTGGTCATCGATCCATTTCCTATTGCACGGATTTTACAAGGCAGGAGGCGGGCTTAGCAAAAAAAAGACGTATTGCTTACATTATATCACGCTACATGATAAGACCATCACTTTTACGGATTTCTGAAAAATCATACATAATTCCTGAAAGGGGAAAACGCCAGATTGCTGCTTTCATATCCGTTCACGTAACGTAGTTTAGCACTTTAGAGAGAGGGAGAGAGAGGCGGGCTGCTGTGAGATGAATCCGACTCAGAACTGGCCCGCTGGTATTTTTTAAAAGCCTCGAATCCTCTTCTGGAGGTTGGGGCGGGCAGTTCTGATCTGGTTCTGACCCAGAAACCAGCTCCACTGGCATGCTGGTATTTTTTAAAAAGTTGCACATCTTCTTCTGGAGGTCGGGGCGGCGGTTCTGACCTGGTTCCGATGCCAAACGGGGCTCCAGAAGCCGCAGTTAATTTTGTAAACCCCGCCACGGGTCTCTGGAGGCCAACGCGGACCTCCCTGAGCTGGTACCGACGCAACGTTGATCTGTCCAGAAGCCTGCAGGCTATTTTTAAATACCTCTCATCTGAGGAACTCCATCACATCGCTGGGACTGTAGTCCTCCGGTCTGAATTGCGCACCACAACGACGGGGTGTTTTTCGTAGCTGAAGAAGTGAAGTCTCGTATTTTCAACTGCGCAAAATACCACCAGGCATGGAAGACAGAGCCGTTGTTTTTCTTATTTGGAAACCCGTGGACTCGATGTCCGGACAGGCTGGAGTTTGGTCAGCCTTCACAAACTATAATTTATCTAAATGAACGCAATCCCAAACTAGCGAACACACACACTGACTCAATAACACGACCTCTCTACTAGGGATGTGTATTGGCGATACGATACGTATCATGATACAGGGGAGACGATACGATATATCACGATATATTGCGATACATTCAGCCAGACGATATTAGCGATTTTTTTAGACTGAATTTATTGTAGGAAAATTCAATAAAAAGTCCAAACTGATACGTAACATGTTTAACATGAGGGATCTGAACTATAATAGAGGGATTTACATTTCAATGGTGGAAATAAAACCCATTGCACACGGCTGCCAATAGCGGTCAGCATTTGAATTGCACCAAAAGAAAAGAAAATACATAAATGTTTGCATGTAAGTTCCTCCAAAAAATCGATACGCAGCTTTTGAATATCGATATATTACAGAAAAAATTATCACGATATATTGCCATATTGATATTTTCTTACATCCCTACTCTCTACCCTAAAACTACCCACTCTCCACACTGAGCCGAAGCAGCGCCTAGCCTAAACTCCCTCTGGTTACGTCAGAGGCTAAGATTTAGAAAAAAGAGTGTTATACCCACAATAAATGTTTCAAATAGTATTTTTTGGACAGCATTTTATATGAATTATTTAAAAAATTAACCTGCAATTTGCTCTTTAAGCAACATTTATCAGAAACATTGATAATTAATGGCTCAACCCATATAGACAGCCCAGAAAAACAATTCAGCTAACCCATTTTGTTTTTGTTGTCTAAATAAAACCTCAGCTCCAGAACCTCTAGCACATTTCTTGCTGATCCTTCTGTACTATCAGGTGAGCTACATTGCTGCTGGCGTTTATCATTTATTAAAAGCAGAGAAACAAAGCAAACACCGGAGCAGCCATCGATTTTCTTTACACCTTCTACATCAACGTTAGCTAAAGAAGTGTTTTTGAGTTCTGTTTGAGGTGAATTGAACCATAATTATCTCTTAAATAGGAGTATATTTATGCCTGAGTGTGGACCCGGCGTCACGCTTAGAAAATCTATCTGCAGAGAGAAAGTGCATGTCATTAATCATAGTTTTCAAAAGGGAAAGAAAGTGTTCTCCTAAATCCGATGGCTCCTTTAATTTTCCAGTAGAAGCAGGAACAGCAGTCACCCGTAGCGAGACTGACGGATGATCATGATTAGAATCAGTAATGGGGTTTCACGCAGGGGCCGAGAGTTTTAGGAAAACGGAAGCAAATGAATGTATCTGTGTCAGTTTGCTGACTCTCAGCTGTCGGGGAGCCTAAGATGAGGCTTTTATCCGTCCCTGCTGGTCCAAACGGCTGTGAAATCACACCTCTGCCACTGACTCCTTGATACGTGATAATCTCTGGATTACTGCGTCACGACTCACTAAAATAGCTCACATCTTCTGCTGGAGAAGCACAATGAGGGAGTGGAAGTCTAACAGTGTCTTTATTGTGTGGGCACGGCCTTGAGTTCTCCTGTGACTGTACGAGGTTATCATTCATCTGTCTTCGTTATTACTGACAAATGACATAAAGCTGCAGCCTGCGAGACGTCTCATATTGGCTTTGTTTCAAACTCAGCTGAAACATTAGGAACTGCTTTGTGAATGTTTTAAACTGTCCGTCTGCAGCTGTGGAGATGGGAATGATTGCTTTGGGAATCTGAAGATCTCAGCTTTGTTCTTTTGCAGATGATGTGATTCTGTTTGTGTCTATGAGCCATGATGCTCAGGAGCGTGTAGCATTGTGGATAGGTGCAAAGCAGCTGACATGTGAGTCAGTTTCTCCAAGTCCAGAAAATAAGGAATTCTCCCTCCAGGATGGAAGTAAACCATGCATCAAGAGCTTCCTGTAGGTCATTTGAAGGGTGAAAGTCAAAAGGTCTAAAACCAGCATTTAAAGGTGGAATATGGAACACCAAAGCGACATCTAGTGTGTGGAGGTTGTAGTTGCAACAATAGAACAAGGTTTCCAGACGTCGGGATGCCAGGTTCTCTGCCGATACGTGAAGTGAGCAGCCAGCACCAAGTCCAGTGACGACCTAAACTCACTCTGGTTTTAGATCTTTTATGGTCGCTCTTCTTCTGAGAAGGATAACGACATCTTCTGGGCTCAGAAGCAGCTGCTTGACTTGCCGAGTCCACCATTTTCCATAGTGCCAGCCTTGCTGTGCTGAGCGGACTGTTTAACGTATTTGGAAACCAGCAACGGTGCCCTCTAGTGTCCGGTAGATGTAAACATAAACCCAGTGTTGTGCCCGTCAAAATAAATATTTGATTATTTTCTAATTAATATGTCTTTTAAAGGAAAAACTGTAGCTTTGTTCTGCACACCTCTAAACGCCCCGTAGAGGGATTATTTTTTTTAAAATATAGCTTTTTATCTATATTCAACCTTTAATGAATACTTTCGAAAACTGATTGTTTTCAGGCACATAATTCCTACAACCAAACTCGGATGGATGCTTTATTTTCCTGTTTGGAATGTTTATAGAGGCAGTAGAGACCCACACAAAAGGATACAAAGGGTGAGTTAAAGGTTGAATATGGAACTCGGAACCTCTGGTGACTCCTAGTGTTCAGAGGTGGTATTGCAACAACAGAACAAATTTTCCAGCCGTCGGGGTGTTGGTTCACTGCTGATACGTGAAGTGACCAGCCAGCACCATGTCCAGTGATGAATCATACAGAGTAAGGACTAATCTCTACTAATACGTTTATTTTACAACAATATTTACCGTTAGAACATCTTCTGTGCTCAGAATCAGCTGCTTGACTTGTTGAGTCCCAGCCTCGCCTTGCCGAGTGGACTTTTTACGGTGCCCTCTAGTGGCTGGTGGATGTAAACATAAACCCAATGTCGTGGGTTAAAATTTAGATTTTTTTTTTTTAAATATAAATCTTTATTCCCTAGAATTCTTTTGTATTTGACAGCATTTTTCCAAACAGGCTGATTTTTCTGTGTAGAGCTTCCCCATCATCCTTCCTGAGGCCGACTGCTGTTTGACTCATGAATACTCGCTCAAAATGATAAATGCATCAGCAGGTAATTAATTAGGAAGCTCCTGTGTTCTCAGCCTGCAGAGAGACGAAACACACGAGGAGCGAAATCTGTCTGTTTGTGGGATTCAATAGTCCCTCTGTGGCTCTGAAACAACCATCTCATCTTCACCTGGCGTGGTATTTCACCCCTCAAACACGTTTCATGGAGCCTCTGTCCAACCTGTCCACCTTTCAGAGGATTTAAACAGAAATCTGTCAAATTTATTTAATTTCTTCATCATCAAAACGCGTCACACGTAAACTCATTCACTATTTCAGAACTCGCCTTTCCTGCACCCGTGCTGCAGCTTCAGAGCCGAGCAGGTTGGCACTCGATGCAGCTTGAAAGATTGTTGTTTTGTAGCTCTAAAGGGGAGAAATGGAAGCCAGTAGCTCAGGAATGCAATTTGCTCTCTGGGCTGCGAGCCTAGAGCCTCGTGACAAGTCCTTTTACAGTCAGCGCTCTAGTGGACCTTTGTTTTGTTCGTTTTTTTTCACTCTGGTGACCGGTCTTGCACGGTTTGCTGTGCTGAATCTGCTTCTTTATGGGCTTTGATTTGCACAAGAGGCACAGAAATCACAAATCTGAGTTACAAACTCATGTACATTCAGTTTTTGGGAGTTTTCTGAAATGCATGGTGGAGTTTTGTATTTTATGTGTAACTGAAAGGCTGAAATCACAAACACTCCTGCGGCTCAGGTCTGAGATGAGAACATAAACAGGTCCCTGAAGAGGTGAGAGGAAACAATACGGGAGGTCAAGGTAGAAGTAAAAGGAAGTTTAGCCTGTAGACAATTCTTTAAAAACCCCTTTAGATTATAGATCAGCACTTTTTCTGATGCTGTGATATTAAATAAAACCCCAGACTGACAACTGTAGACGACCATGGTGTCAAGCTGAATAAAAGGTCATTTTAAAGAAAAATAAAGCTTGCAGGTTGTTTTTACTAATCACCAGCTGATAGTTTTTGTTTTTATGTTCAGATTAAGAGCAAATCAGAGAAGATCAGGTACTTATTGGTCATACTGATATGATTAATGCACACTGTTGCATTTATGAGCATTTCAAAAGACAAATTCACCCTAATGCAAAAAAAAAGACAAAGAAGTTGTTGTTTGAGATTTGAGCTGAAAACGTTTAAAGGCACAGTGTGTAATATTTTTACCTGCGTCAAATTCTGTGTATCCAGTTCACAAACGTCCTTTTTCATTAAAATTTCTCATCAATATCTATTCTAAATATTCCCCTCCACTTGAAATTTTACATTTTAAATACATAAACTGTGGTGGACGCTCCATGGTCATGCACCATCTTAAAATACAGTAGCTATTAAGGGGACATACGAGCTCCACGTTATGCGTTTGCACTATGACTGTAACCTGAAAGAAACAGCAGAGGGCAGCAGTGCGCCCTGGAAGCATGGCGTCTGACAATTCAACTGAGAAGAAGAAGAGACTAGCTACACCACAGACATATATATATATATATATATATATATATATATAGCCTAGTGAACTAAACCAAATTCTTGCTTTGCAAAGTTTGGTCTAGGCACGCTTCATTGTAACCCTCGCAGCCCGATCCACTGCTGTGGCTGTCCCATCACAGCTCACTATAGTTTTGGTTGGGCCAATCACAGCGCTCTATTATGTGGGCCAATCACAGAGCGGGAGTAGCCAATGACGACATAGCTGCGGCCGCGAACCCAAGCAATATGGCGGCGGCGCAGGAACCACGTTGGTTTGAAACGGCTTTGTCATCAACATTGGATTATTTAGACTCCAACGTGCGTAAGTCTGTCTGATATACTTAGCGGCTTCTTATTTTTATCAAACAAAGTAGTGCAATGTCCCAGTACACCTGATATTCACATGTTTTTCATACAAAAACGACAGAAATCATTGATGTTAGACGCCATTACTGCGTCCCGCTTTTCCGTCGCTGTGATTACGTCACGTTCGTTACTCTGATTGGTCCTAGCGCTATCCAATTGCATGGTGACATTTTCAAAGACAACAGTAGATCCCGCCTCACGACTGGGAGCCGTCAATGGTTTGTGGCCAGACTATATATTCACATATGGCTTGCCAGGCTAATATATAAATATATATATATATATATATATATATATATATATATATATATATATATATATATATATATATATATATATATATATATATATACGTAGATGCCTCATGGACTGGCGCTGCCTATAGGAGCTGCAGTAGTGGCCGGCTGCCATCTTGGATGGGTCTCCATTCGCACCCAGTGCATTCATTTCTACTGAGGAAGGTGTTTACCCAATGTATCAGTTCCAAAGTCTTTCTTCAAGACGCGTCCTAAAGTTCCTTCAACTCAAGTCTCTTCTCTTCCCGCAGCCTGTCGTGTCTCTCCCAACACGCTCTAGCGCTTGTCAGCTAGCCGGTGGCTAAGCTAGCATTGTTTACGTCATTTCCACAGCGTGTCCCCGGCTCACGGCAGTATTAATCTATTAGCTGGTTGCTAAGCTGCTTCCCGAGACGTCGGACTCCTCGGCTGACGCCACCCCTTCTCTGTGTTTGAATTGGTGACAGCTGTGTTCTTCAAGCGGCCTGACAGAACTTGCTTTCTTCCTTCAGGACTGGTAGGTTGATATAACAGTCATAATTAAAAATGTTTTTTTAATTGCTCGATTGTAGTATGTCTAGGCTTTGTGTGGGTTAGGCTAGAGCGATTGAAAATTGATTATACTATCAAACTCATGCTATTTATAAAGAACGGACCTGATCGCTAGAGTGAAGGCTGGAGGTTGTTGACCTATTGCCTTTTTGATGCGTGTGGGCTACCGTAGCTGCAGTACTTACTCTGAACACCATGGCGCTAAAGAGTCACTTTTTTTTTACACACAAGGCACACACATTACACACTGCCCCTTTAAACATAATTACATGCAGCAGTGAAGACCAGCTCAAAAACACTGGAACTAGAAATGTTTTGTAGTTGAAACTCAAGAAATGAAACAGGAGAATCTGGAAAAAGAGCTTTGTCTCTAAGACTCGGTCTATAATCCATTAACGTGAATTCTGGAGCTAAATTGGGAAAAGCGTCTGAGACGAAAGAAAACGATGTGCATTAAACTGAGAGGAAGAAGAGAACTTCTATTCCACATCTCATCTTCACATAGATTCATGTTCGTTTCACACTGCTGCAACTTTTTTCTGCAAGTGGGTCGTTTCCCAGAATGAAGGAGGGTTTTATCGCTGCTCGCCACATTTCTCTTGTGTGATTTGAGAGGACGTATCTGAACAGTAAGATCTGATTCCTTTGAGGTATTTAATATCAATCTTTCCAACGTGGCTTTGATCCGAACTGCAGTAACTCGTATTTGATGGACACAGTTTGGCACTGCAGCATATCTAAAGCACAGCCACGCAGGGACGTTTCTATTAAATCCTGCCGTCTAATAAAACCCAATAAAGTGTGATGTGTCTGCAGAGATTCTGTTTAAAATCCTGATTTGCTGTTTTTCTGCATTACTCCTGTTTTACAGTCCAGTCCTGAGCAGATATGTTTCATGGAATCTTCTGGTGTCAGGGAATAAATGTGCAACCATCCGGAGTCGGAAAGCCAGGATTTTCTTGCCAAGTGTTGAATTCAGCACGATTGTCAGGATTTGGTAAAAAAATCAAAAGCTGAAACATTCTGGTAGATTAATTTTGTGTTTTCCTTCACAAAAAAAACACAAAAGATGCTCAGATCGGAGCCAGAATATGGAATGATGAAAATGAAATGTGTCAAAATTCAAGATTAACGTTGGCAAACAAAGATGGGTGCAACTCTGCCAAATTTACAGACTCTGAGCCAAGATTTGATATTGTAGCAGCTGAGAGTCTTTCCTGAAAACTAACCAGTCACATAAGGTCTTTCCTCTGATCTTTGCCTCTACCTGTTCGTGTCTGTTAGCAACCTTTTTTAAAATATCCATGTTATTTTTGTATTTTTTCCTCTTTGCTGCTCTTCTTGGCACCAGTCCACCCTTTTTCCATCCTGGAGCAAGCCTCGACCTGGTGGAGCTCCGATCCTGCAGCTGGATCAACCGAAACCTTCTTCACAAACTAATACACCCGTTTCTATTTATATAATTTGATGATTACATGTTTAACACTGTTCTTTTTTTTCCTCTCCTTTTTTGCTCATAATAAAAATCCCAAAAGCAACCAACCCCACAAATCATTACGAAGTGGCAGATGCTCCTAACAGCTGCCTAAATTGGCTTCTTCTTCTTCACTTTGCAACATTTTGTGTTTCCAACTCAATCAGGTGACAAACCAGAGCGATCTGGGCTTTTTGAGAAACTAGAACTTGGTTTATTTCCAAAACGTGCAACAGCAAAAAAACAATAATCTGCATATTTTATTAAGTAGCTTTGAGTGGTTGGTGTCAGCGGTCCAAAGATGGTGATAATTACGTTTCTGGTTCCATTTTCTGCTGCCTTTATTTTGAGGAGCTTAATTGTTCTGCAGCTTTTAGATCAAACTGCTCATAAAGCGAGATTCTAGTGATGTCATTTGTTTTGTAACATGAGTAAAACATGCTATTGCAATGCATTTCTTATCAAAATTATTAGTCATTTTGTTATCAATGTGAGTTAGTTAGTATGTAATCTGTCTTCCATGATAATCCTGCTCAGGTCTGGGTTTTTATACATTAATATATTTGAGCCTAGAGTCAGATCTTCTGCCCTCTTCAGCCTCACCTGCAGCTTTGTCTTCCTAAAGCTCAGAAGTCTGTTTAAACCAACTTCCTTATCATTTAACTAATTCAACACATTCAGCACTGCAGCTCTGTCATTTGTCTTTATTTTAGAGATAAAAACAACCTTCTGATCTCGTCTCTTTCTGACATTAATATTCATTCACATGATTATCTTGTAATCTCCTGCATTTTAAATGTTTTTATACATATTTCCCTTTGATATTTTCATCTACAAAGGCATGATGGGAGTGTGATGTGTGAATTATCCCAGTGACAGTCTCCTCTTTGACTCGGGCTGAAAGTTAATCAGTTAAACTCCTGCAGAACGCTTTTCTCCTCCCTGCAGCAGGGGAGCATACAACCTGCTCCTCACGCTGACAGGGCTGCAGGTTCAGAGGCTTGATTCATGGAGTAGCCCCTCTTGAAGGATTCCCACAATCCCACAGTTCCAAAACAACCGACAACCTTGTCCAACGGTTAGACCCGTCCCTCAGACAAGTGGTCAAGGTGAGGATTAAGAAGGGATTAGGTGTCCTGGATGAGTGAGTATTGAGGTGCTGCGCTGCTGACACCCCCGAGGATCACCACATCAGTATGTATAGATTTATAAATCATAATTTTCTGCAGAAAATCATTAAAATATTTTTAAGATCCTGATTAGTCATTTTCAACTAAGCGTTTTTGAGTTTGCATTAGTTTAATGGAAATGATGCACATCAATCCCGTCCAGAATCATGCACCATTCCCACATGCAGCTCTGATTTTTAGCTTCTTTGATGCGCTCCAGTTCATCCTACTGATGCGCCGATGTGATCAGAGTGTTTTATGAGTTTTTGAGCCTTGTCTTAGGCCTTTATTAGAAACTTAGTCATGATGTAACATAGGTTGAGTGCAGCATTCAGATTGAAAAAGGTTTAAACCTCAATGCAACGGTGTTTGAGCAAGTGTGCAAGAGCACTTTTTTGCATTTGTGCAGAAAATGCGTCAAGCTCACCTAACGTTTTAATGGTTATGTTTGCATGCATGCAAGTATTTTCTAAAATATTATATTTTCCTTATTAACATCTACGGTGCTTGCATTTTTACATGAATGTGGTGTTGTCATTAATTTGCAAAAATGAATAATAAACATGAATAGTTCAGGTTTCTGTAGAAAATGCCAGAGCTGTTCATAAGGTTTGAAGCTGCTCAGACAACAAACTGAACTGTAGGATCCTCTTCTGAGGAGAGAAAGTGTCTGTGCTCTACAGCAGGGGTCACTGTTGAGCCGAATCAGCACTCATCTGCCTTTTCCTTCCTCTTTTTCTTTCACTGTCAGAGAAAATTTCAAACGACAGAGCTGGAACAATGACTTAATTTAATATCCAGGTCAGGCAAAACCTTCTGATCTGAGGAAAGAGAATATTTATCGAGTGTGGGAGAGCGAGATGCAGTGGCAGCAGTTGCTAATGGATAGATTTAGGATCAATAATTAAGATTTGAGACGGATCTAAACGACATGCATGGATGCAGAGATGTAGCTGTTACTGTCAAGGAGAAAGGGGAAAAAAGTTTTAAAAACTGATCAGTATTTAATGTGCATTTTGCTTCCAAGATGAACAGAGTCAGTGGTAGAGTCGTGTTGCTGTTAGCCAATCAGAGGAGAGATGTCCAAATATCAGGAAACAGTGGCGGTTCTACATGGAATTACTCCCCGGGCGAGACATCCCTTGAGCGCGCCCCCCCCCCCCCCCCCCCCCCCCCCCCACACACACACACACAGTAACTCTTCCTCAAGGGTCAAGACTGTGACTGATGTGGCCGATAAGATAGATGGCAGGTCTTGTCCAGCAGGGGAGGTGGGTGGCTCATCCTGACCAGTGGCAGATGATGATCCAAAATATTTAAGAATTGCACCTGAAATTGCAATTTAAACTGACATAAAACAAACTGTAGAATACCAGAAAGACCACCTTTTATTACTGAACAAAGCGTAACAAATGCAATGAAGGAGCCACACTTCTGACAAATCTGTCCAAACAAGACTGTGGTCTGCTGCTAAAGATGTGCAATAAAACAACTAAATGATGAAGCTGTGATGTCAGACTCTTCTTATAAAAGCCTAGCTAATATGTATTAAATCAATGGGTGTTGTCTACGTCCCTCTTTCCCATTTGATATTTATAGTTAATTAATATTTTATAGAACAATATTCACCTATATTTCAGTAACATTTAAGGTGGTATTAATATCACTCATCATCCTAGTCAAAATAACACATCTAAATATATCCAGTTACACTATGACCAGTAGATCAGTATGTATTTCATTAACATGTTCAGTAGTGCTGGAAATGCTAATAACAGGATAGTTAGTGAGGACTGGGGACTGTTTTTCTGCTTGTAGAGTTTATTCATCATTAGGCTATGTGAACATGAATCATGACCAACGTGTTTTTGTTGCTGTTCAGGAGGCAGGCTGCAGACTGCAGTGCGTAGCCTATTTAACGAGTCCTCGTGGCGCGCTTGAATCATTAAAAAAGGATTCAAGGAATTTATTCCAACCATTCGTTTCAAACTTTCAGCCCTATTAGCTCTGTTAGCAATTAGTTGACCGAATTAACCGTTAAAATCCCCAGTTAACCGGTTTTAAAAAAAATCAAAAACGTGCATCCTAGCATGAGAACGTTCTACCTACCTTTATCTTTAGCCCGTTAGTCCTGAATTGGGCACCTGATGGTTCAGGCCTTTTCTGTCCATCTCGTTTGGCACTCGACTCAATAAACAGGTTTCCAATCACCAACCAGGAGTCAAGACTAAACCAATTGACCTTGCTGGGTGACCACAAAATCCTTTTGTTTTTCCTCTTTTTTTGGCCATTTCACACAATTCAGAAAAACATGAAGGAATTATAAGCCTGTATTTATGATATTATTAATTAAATGTGTTATATGGAAGAACATCAAGGTGTGATTGACTTTAGCCATCTTATACAGTTGATTCAGACCCCCCACCCCCCGTCCGTTTCATTTGGGAGAGACCCAGAGGTGAAATCCCCCGCGCCCCTCCCTATTCTCTTCTTCACACACACGGCGCTCGCCTGAACCCTCTCAGTCAGCAGGAGCGCCTGCAGTTGCAGGGGGCGCCAACGTGCTGGTTCCAGTCCAGACACAGATATGACAGCTAATAGAAAACCATGTTGCGGCGCGCAGGTTTTTTTCTTCTTTTTTTTTTTTTACTCAGCGATTGTGCGCCCCCTAAAAAATGCCGCCCCGGGCAGCCGCCCGGTCTGCCCGTGCCTAAAACCGCTACTGTCAGGAAATAAGACTCCAGATCCTGTCATGTTAAGCTCTCCACATTAAATTATAGATTCACATCTGTAAATTTAACTTGTGGTTTTAGCTATTTGTGTTTGATTAGCTGTAGCGGCCATCTTGAATTGGATTCCCTCTAAAAGCCATCGAGTTCTGGTTGGACATCTGATGATTACTCTCTGAGAGTTCCATTGGATATTTTGCCAACAGGTGAAAAAGGTTGAACAATGTTTATCAAATTTTTACCTTCAAAATCGAAATGGCGATTTTAAAGCAACGTCAATGCTGCTTTTTTTCTTTTCCTTCCATTCCACTTCAGCAGCAACTCTTCCAATGTTTCAAATGCTGGTTGTTTGGCTACGCCTGCCAATATCGTTCTCTACTAAGTTACAACCAATCAGCGTGAGTTAACCACAAGTTCCAACCAGCGACTGTATACCTACCCTGGTGAAATGGAGAAATGTGCAGGCTGCAACCATAGACATGAATACATAGACGCCCCATTGGGCACTGGAGAGCGTAACAGCTTCGCCGCCATATTGGATGGGTCCCTCACTCTCCAAACCCAACTGGAGTCAATGCAGAGTGAGCAACTATACCAGTTTTTTGTGCAGCCTATGGTTGCAACAACTGGTGCACTATTGAAAACAAATCACGTGGGACTTTTCTAGCCTACCTGTTGGGATTTTCTATTTTATTTCTATTTTAATTCTCATGCCACATCAAATGTCTGATTTTGTGAAAAAGCATAATAAAATGCATTTTTTCCATTGGGTAAGCACCTTCCTCAGTAGAAATAAATGCACTGGGGGCGAATGGAGACCCATCCAAGATGGCGACCAGCCACTACGACAGCTCCAATAGGAAGCGCCAGTCCACAGGGCGTTTATGTATATATGCAAAGGTCTGGTAAAATTACCCAGGAGTTCAAAGTTGACTGTGGAAACGGGCCTTATGACACCAAACTTCAGCTCAATGTTTGTACCTCTGACAGAGTTTGACCCATTTCTGTGTATGCTAATGCTGATTAACTGTGGCAGCCATCTTGAATTTGGTTGATTCCAATAGATAACCAGTTGTGGATGTTTATCTAATTATTACTTTAGACTTTTATTAGTACAGTGGTTTATGAGGTAAACACTCTCATAGAAGGACAAAAACATTATGGCCCACCTTTATGATTAAAGCAGTAATAACACACACATAGACCAGAGACATCATCTGTGTACTTTATTAAAATATGTATGTAGTCCCAGTTTAAACTAACAAACCAGTTCAGAAAGCATCTCCAGTTCTGGTTTCCAGCTTTCCAGTCCAACTCAACAACATTTGCAGGACGAGAAGTCACTATCCGAACACCTCTTCCTCGTAAATCAGGTGGCCGTTTATCCAGTTTCCATGACAGTGATGTAACAGTTACCCCTCGCTGCACGGGAAACGGGATCTTTGAGGAGCCGCTGATCAATGAGGGCCTTTAAAAGGGGGTTTGTGAGCAGAATACCGAGAAGGCTGCTGCTAAAAGCTACGTTTGGGGGAGGGGGTGTCGTCCAGTGGGTCAGCAGCAGGTTTACTGAGACGGTGAAGATATTTGTCTTTCAGCATAAACTCCTGGTCCAACACGGGTCGTTGTTCTGGTCTGGACCACTCAGAACACAAACGCTTAATGCTAGCAGCTGTTTAGCTCCGAAGAGCAACTGATCGGATGTAAATCTGATCAAATCAATCAAACACACAATACAAACAGAAACTACCAATGCCTTTAGCGCTAAACTAGTTTTCAGCTTTAATAAATAAAGAAAAAGCATCAATTTTCTTTCATCATCTGTAGGCATAAAGACTAAATGTCTTTATTTATAACATGATTATTTTAAAAGCCTTCCAAAGATCCACTCAGATGGAAAATATATGTTAAGACTATTTTACATGTTTACGTTTTATTTCTTATTCAGAGTCTAAATGTTGTGGCTCATGCGTAAGTACACCATCTCTACCCACACATATACATGAAAACGGCTTTGAGTACCATGAGTAAGTCAAATAAATAAATAAAATGTTATTCTGCAAAGAAAAATGAATGTTTTTTGTGATATTTTATCTTGTAATAGTTTGTTTCAGCTGTTTGTTTACATTTGGTGGTTGTGCTCCACAGCTTCCACCAGTTTTCCTCAGTAAACTGATAGAAATCAGTGTGTTCAACAAATCGGATGAAAGTTGCAGACAATCATGCAAAAAGGACTCCAAAACACGACAAAAACTTCAAATGAACGACGTCGATGTTCTTGGTGGACGTTTATATTCTGCAGCAGTAAAAAGCTGCATGTCGCCATAAAGATCTTATTGTTAGCTACAGTTTTATGATGCCGGTCACATGACTGACAGCCTGAATGTGGCCACAGGTTATAAAGTGAGAAGGAGGCTCATGTATAAATGCATGGAGTAGGGAGCAGAATGAGCAATGCTCTGGTTTAGATTCAACATATTTTCCTTTGGAAACGCTCAGCATCAAGCGGGAGTTTAATCAACAAGGATGCAACAGAAATAAAGTTTTTTTTTAAAGGGATATACCACCCAAAAGTAAAATTTTGTCAATTTTGCTATAGTCCCCATATTTAAACAAGTAGGATAAAACAATTTGTAACCAGCCCAGTCAATCTCCTGATCCAGCAGTACTCTTTTAGCATTAGCTTAGCATAAAACAATGTAAGTGAATGGTACCAACTAGCCTTGAGTGTGAAAAAGTCAATAAAATTAGCCAATAGTGATTCTAATTCTCCTCGGTGACCTCAATAATCATATTGACTGCAAGTGAAAATAATAAGTAACACTAAAGAACTACAGGTGCCATTTTGGACTTGGGACTACTTAATGACAAAGCACATGTAAGCTTCAGCTGAAAGGTGCAAGGACACGGTGCAGCAGCCCCAAAGACCTGCTTCCATATACACAAAAGCACACATTGTTGACAAACTGCTATAAAACACGACTGACTATGGGGACTGTAGCAACAGACAAAATTCTACTTTTGGGTGGAATACCCCTTTAAATAATTAGAAAAGGTTGTAAATGTGCTGCCACTTGTTAGAAACTTAGATTTAAGGTCTCCTCTTTCGTAGCGTGCCTTCTGCTGGTTTCATTACCCGCCTCAGCTGGTTTGTCAGATCAGCTGTGTGATGTTATGAGATGCTTGTGAAAGTCTATCAAGCTGTCAGTCTGATTCCCCATCAGTACTGAGACTCACTGGCTGTGAGGAACCACTGGTGATGTTTCTCCTGGTGAAGAGCTTGTTTAGTGCAGGAATGATCTGCAGGACTGTTTTTAAGCTCTGAGATACTTAAAAGCTCCCAGCCTGGTTAAAGGTGTTTGGTTCTGGTACAGAGACTGGGGGGTGTTTGTGAAGTGGCTGCCTCATGGAAGTCCATCTTCACCAGAACTCAGGATAAATGAAAGCCGACAGGACGTGGATGAAGAATCAGATGGTGGAGCGGGGAAACGGATGTCCCAATGCCAATCAGCTGATGGATTAGTGTAAAAACCAACTCCCAACATTCTGGTCAAACTGTGCAGATCTTTTAGACTCACAGACTCATCGTTTGTCTTTGAGCATAGAAAACTCATGTCTCTATAACAGAAATGCAAAATTCCTTTCTTCTCTTGAATTTCAGGCTTCAAATTTTAATTAAGAGTCCGAAGAATTTTCATTCTGAGGATAAATAATGGCGGCAAATATTTAACCCCTGAAGTGCCAGGTCAACTGTTTTTTGTTTGTTTGGAACATATCTTAATATTTAACCTTTAATGAAATGTGCATAATAGGAAACTGGAAAAAAATACAAAATTAGGAAAATTCTAAAAAAAAAAATTCCATGCCATTATTTAAATGTTAATTTTAATGTTTCTTTTCTTTCTATAATATTTTATAGCCTTTATTGTCCCCAAATTATTCAAAAGCTGCACAATTTATTATTATTATTTTAAGTTTGATCGATGATTGAAAGGTAAAGTAGCTAGAAGGTGTTGTATTCCTTTTCAGGGCGGCTCATGTTCATTCACCACTTGCCCACTAGCTTCTTCTCATTCTGGTGTTTCTATCATTTCTGTATATTTTCAGTCTCTCTTGTTTTTTTTGTTTTAACTTTAAATTTTTATTTTTTATCTTTTTTAAAAAACAATAAATATTGTGCTTATGAAGCACCTTGTGAGTTTTATCACTATACAAAGAAACTTATAATACAAGAATACCAAAATAAAAGCTGGCCCTCACCACCTGTAGATCCTCCACTAGAGGGCAGTAGACACGTAAAGGACTGGATAGGGCAGGTTTCTGATGAAGGTACTAATCCTCACACTCCATCTGTTGTTTTTAAGGTAAATATTTCAACCTGAAGCCAAAACAGGTTTCCAAACTGATAATAGGATGCAATTTGAAATTCCAAGGAAAACTTCAGGTGCATTTAAACTTTGGTCAGTGCATCTTGGGCCGGGTGGGGACAGCCCACCCCCGTGCAGCCAGCTTATGTTTATGCATCCTTCTCAGGAACGCGGAGGTGGCTGAGAACATGGGCGGGTCACTAAAGTGGTGCGGAGAAGCCCGCGGTGTCCTTCCTAAGCACACCAAAGTGGGCGTGAGTAGTGTTGCTTTTGGAGACTCAGACATGAAGCACACAGCTTCCTACTCCTCTCGCTGAGCAGTGATGCTGCCCTGGGCTCCTCAACCATCCAAGGTCGCTCACAGCAGACGGTCAGTGCTTGCACTGCAGCTTTGGCCTAAGCTGAAGTCAGAGAAGATGTTTCCCCCACTGCATCCAGACTGTCATGCGGGAAGCCACCACTGGCTGATTCAGCCTGCATCAATCAGAGGCTCCCGCTAGTAGGTAGGCGTGAGAGTGACATCAATTCAGCTAGCCAGTCAGGTGTATGGTCGACTCAGCTGGAAACAAACTGCAAGGAAGCAGGACCGGAAAACCAGTCTGCTCCACGGGAACAACACATGGATAATGCCAGTGTAAATGGAATGACCCCACCCGGCTCAGACCAAGCTGACCATAGTGTGCACCATTACCATAGTAATGCACCATTCAGGATTTCTTGCACCATGTTTTAAAAACATCTTTAGATAAATAATGACAAGAACTGTTGTGTTGAATATGACTAATTACCCTTTTGAACTCCAAATTAAATTCATGAGATGTTAAACATTTGCAGGTTTACCTCCATGTTTTCCCCCGGGCCTTCTTCCAGTTTTCTTCACATGAAGCCAGAGACGAGTTTGGCAGTGCATGAGATTGCGCTGCACATCTCTTAGCACTTATTTTATTTGTGAGGTTCGAGCACCAGGATGGAGGGAGAAGTGGGCTGCAGAAGCGAACAGATGGCGGCTAAATAAACAGGTCAGAAGCCTCAGATGGAGTCAGCCTGAATAAGACAGAGCGACCACACCGAGGGCTGGGAGAGAACAGCCTCTGCTCCATCACTCAGCTCTGTGTGGGGTGTGACGATGTGAAACAACCGACCAAATCGCTGAGAAATGACTCTGCTGGAGCTGGAATGGGATCATTCACTCGTACAGAGTAGATATCCCCTTTTTCATGGCCATCATAGAACGATTTGACTTTATTCCTGACCGGCTTTAATTATCTTTTAAAGAGGCATGTCATTACCGTAACATCGTGTAGAACGGTGCAGCAATCCCAGGGGCGGCATCTTGGGCCGAGCCAATGCTCTCCCATCTGCTGGTGTGTGGATGGAGCTGATGATGGCTGAAGGGAACGTTTCACCGCATTTTGAATCTTCCAAACAACGGAAGCTGCTCTGTTTTAGCACTGTGTTGTATTTTTTTAAGCAGAAATGAGTTTTTTTGTGGTAGAAATTCTTAAAATATCCCCCTCTAAGCTCACTGTGGCTGGCCGGAGCCCACCCATCACATTTCACACAGTTTAATCCCACACATATCCCGAGCTGTTGGTGTTTTTCCCTTTTCTCCTCCCCGACACTTTTTCTGCCACGCGCAGAACATTCCTCTCCTCGTTCAAACACTGCCTCCAGAATTCCTGCCCTTGTTAAAATACTCCTCCTCTCTGTTGTTTCCTTTCTCTTGTTGCTTTTTCTTTTCATTTTCACTCAGCTGTCATGTGGAATAGGGAAAAATGAAGCTCAAAAAATACAAAAAGAACAGTTCAGTTTGGTATTTTGCCCACAGTAAAGTCTGGGTGTGTGCTGTTTCTTCTTGTTGTGTATTAATCTGTTTAAAAAACATCAAAAAGCAAAATGGATTTATAGAATTTATAATATTCAGATTACTCTTGATGGTGTTCTTTTATTTACGGTGATCTTAAAAAATATTTTTATTTGTTTTAGACTTTTTGTCACACTTAAATGTTTCAGATAATCAAATATCAACGATGATCTCTGTAAAAATCAAAACGATTATTTTATTTTTTAAAGGGACACTTTGCAACATTTTCATATTTTTAAATCATTTTCTTGAGCCAGTTTGTGCTAAAACGACCTTTTACAGGGTTAATGAAAGGCCACCCAGCCCCTATCGCCCCCTGTGGCCAGAATATCGCACTTGCAACTTCAGAGTGGCGGGATGCTCCCTGCTGGACTTAGAAAAAGGAGCTGACATTGCCTGGTGCTGCAGTCTGCTTCCAGCATGTTTCCTGCATGTTTTAGATCATGAACACAGCTGATTTGTTTGATTTAGTGATGAACCGCTCCTGTAGACACTAATGAAGGCTGAGGAGACATTTCAGCTGTTAGATTAAGGTGTTAAATAAGACGAACGCGCAGCGAGGAGACAAGTTTTGCTTTCGGTTCTACAAGCGGACACTAGGGGGTGCTAAAAGCAAGCCAAAACTGCCAAGTCTCCATTTAAGGGAACAATGCTATCCAGATCAACCTGGCCTTGTGTGGAAAATAACCGCCCACTTGTTAAATCATGAATTAACCGTCAATAACCAGATAGTTTAGAAAGATGAGAGCAGCTCCATGAGCCACACCCATCCCCGATTTAAGAAATCCCTTCAACAGAACCTGTCTGGCTTCATGACGTTGGCTATAAGATCTCAAAAAGCAACATATCAAGCCTCGTTCTGAAGAAATTCAAGAACAAAAGCTCTCAGAAGCACATCTGAAACTCTAGACCTCACTTAGGTCATGGTTCAACAGTAAGAAGGAGACTAGGGGCAAAAATGTCCTCCATGAGAGCTCCAAGATAAAACCTCTGCTGATGAAAACAGAACGCCGAAGGCTCGCCTCACATTTATTTAAAAGCATCATGATAATCCTCCCGACTTTTGGGAAAACATTCTGTGGACTGAAAATAAAGGTGGAACTTTCTGGAGGGTGTGTCCCGTTCCGCCTGGCGTGACTAACACTAAACAGCCTCAACAGTCAGACATGGCGGTGGTCATGTGATGGTCTGGGGCTGCTTCACTGCTTTAGACAACTTGCTGTAACTGATGGAACCAGGAATTCTTCTCTCTACCAGAACATCCTGAAGGAGAATACCTGACCTTTGACCTTAAACAGGTTGATGACGCTGAAAAACCCTCCAATGTGGCTGAATTACAACAGTTCTGTAAAAGAGAGCAGGACAGAATTCCTCCACGGCAACGCAAGAGACTCCTCAGAACCAGGCTGGCTGGATAACCTCTGCCCCTCTGACAAATAAAATCATGATTCATAAACCAAAACTCATACTTGAATTACAAACTTCCTAAAATCTGAGGTCAACCAGAACTCCATGAACCTAAATATGAGATTATTAGGAGAAGGTTGGGGCCTGTTTGGTGAAATTTAAATGTTGGAAAACAAAAACACAACATAGGAGAGGAAATAGGGTGAAAATCTTGACAAATGATTCCAGATGCTCTTTATACTGTAAACCTGTTAAACTCAGCAGGAAAACTGATTATGTCCATAATGAAGTGAGTTAAGGAAGTTATCAATCACTGTGCAGCATGCTTTGATGTTAAAACCAAATATACGTTTTTGTTTTATTATTTTTTCATAAATGAAGGTTTAGTTTGCATCCATCACTTCAATTCTTTATTTCTTCAGCGTCTTTGAGTAGTTGATAAAAGCGCTAAATAAAACTTATTCATCGTCATCATCGAATTCTACCATTTTACAGATTTCAGCAGTTATGCAGAAAAGACAAATCTACAGAAAAGCATTGTTATCTCATGTGAATCTTCATCATCTTTATAGCTGAAGCACAAATAAAATATTTACTATGCGTTTTATGCCAAAAATAGTCAGTAATATTTTTATTTTCACTTAGAAAAATCAAAAAAATATATCAAGAAAGGATAAAACTGACACCAGCATTGGCTTACAAAAGGCTTTTTTATGCTTATTAAAATAAAGCATATCATTTTGTGGCCTTAAAGGGAATTTTTCTAATTTTTCCATAAAGTTTTATTATAAATAGGAATGTTAAAAGGTGGAAAATTAATCAAAAGCATCTTTTAAAGACATCGTGTATAGAGAGATGCAAATTTCAGCAAGAATTTAAAGCCATAATATGCAACTTTTTCAAACTTTAAATAATTTTCTTGAGCCAGTTTGTGCTAAAATGACCCTTTACAGGGTTAATAGAATAGAATAGAATAGACTTTATTGATCCCACAGTGGGGAAATTCACATGAAATGAAATGTCACTCAGACCCCCACCGCCCTCTGTGGCCAGAATACCACACTTGCAACTTCAGAGTGGCGATCTGGTCCCTGCTGGACTTAGTAAAGTGGAGCTGACATGCCTGGTGCTGCAGTCTGCTTCCAGCATGTTTCCTGCATGTTTTAGATCATGAACACAGCTGATGTGTTTGATTTAGTGATGAACCGCTCCTGTAGACACTAATGAAGGCTGAGGAGACATTTCAGCAGTTAGATTAAGGTGTTAAAAAGACGAACGCACAGCGAGGAGATAACTTTTGGTTTCACTAATGGACACTAGGGGTGCTAAAAGCAAGCCAAAACTGCATCGTATCCCTTTAATTAAATTGCACAGAACGTTTAGGTGTTTTGATGCCAGAGAGCATCTATGAACAATATTAGTAAAATATGAAAAAATTATAATTCTTCGACTCAGAATAGAACATAATCTCTATTTTTACTTTTTTATTGCAAATGCAAAAACAGAATTAGTTCAATAGCTCATGTTTTTGTCCAGATCATTCACTCAGTTTATTACAACCACTTATTTATGTGTAATTACTCTCTGAGATGTTTTGCTACCAAACAGGAAACATTACTGCTTCCTTATTAAAAGAAAATCACAGAGCTGTGAGCTGCAACGGTGTTGCCTCCTCGTTAGCTTGTTTAACCCAGGTTGGATCGTGTTAACATGATAAAAACAAATAATTCCCTCATTAAATTTACAGCTGAGATTAAACACCTTAAAGTTGCAGAAATGAACACGTGTGCATCTCTTATTTTAATTCCCAGAAATCCTTGTCATTGTTGCAGTGATTTTCTTAGAATTACATCAAGTACCCGCTCTGTTTCTCAGAAGTGGATTTTTAGGTCAAAACAGAACCGAACAACTCAATCCCTTAACTTAAAATCACCGATCATTATAAGCATAAATGGTTTTATGAAAATCTTTTAACATGTATGGGCTTTTTTTAACCTTCAACTCACGGTATGAAAAGAAACTGGTTAGAGAAGTATTGAGTAAAGGGTATTAAAACGTTCAAAGTGTTGACCTCGTTTAGATGTCTCATTTTTCTAAAAGGTCTAATAAGTTAACAAATGATACAAATAAGCTTCTTTTTGCAGGAGAGGATTGCACTCATCCAAATGTATTAGAAAAGTGATAAATATAACTAAAAATATATCTAAAAAATGCAATGCAGAAGAGAAACTGACTGAACTTTAGAAATTTTGCAGCAAAGCAGTTTATTCCTAAAATTAAGCTTGCAACCATACGTGTGTATAAATGCTTGCTTTTGGAGTAAACACAAGTAGATTGCACCTTCAGGACTTCTTTTTCCTTCTTTATTTTCTAAGAGGTGTTTTTGAGTCTAGCTTGAATGCTTGGTGCCACAGTGATCAAATACAAACTTGACAGAGAACTCTGTCGGTGTTTGAAGACGTTAAATCTTGGATGTTTAAATTAAAATGGAATCATAGGATTTTATTTTTCAAATGTCAGGTATAACAAGTGTTTATATCCAACTTTGACATGCATCACAATCCCTAAAAGGTATTAAAGATAATCAATATGAGTTCATATATGAATTATGTGTAACCTTCCAAGAAATGTACAATAATCTAAGATTACAATACTAGATTACTGTCTATGTGTATATACATGTATCCTTGTTTTTTGAGTGTTGGTGCTGCTGTGACAAGTGAATTTCCCCACTGTGGGGTCAATAAAGTCTATTCTATTCTATTCTATAACCCCTAGATTTGCATTTTCCATTGTTATTTTTCCTCTTCTCTTTCTTTGTATGTTATTTTGATTGCCTGTTTAGACGTCAATTTAACTGAATTAAATGTTTGCCTTTCTTGTTTTGTACATGAATTTGTGAATAAAATAAAAAAATAAATAAAGTGTGTCTGCATTGAATATTTTTGTGAACTTTCTGCTTGTTAAAAGAAAAATAAACTTTTTAAAACTTGTGTAAATCACTTTTTTAAGTGAAATAATGGGGTTTATTACGTCTCCCACCAAAGGATACATTTTTCCTTTTTTTTTCCTATAAAAAGTTAGATTTTTGGGAAAACCCTTGCCTCTCTCCTCCTCCAAACGTCACTTCCGGGTTAGTAAAATTGGTCAGAGCTGAATGTTGCCTTCAGGTGTTCTTCGTAAATGTCACCTCTTCATCTTTTTAAGTTGTAATTTTACTTTTTTCCACTTTAAATCCTATTTGACTCGTTAATTATAGCCTAGAAAGTAACTTGTAATACGTTTATGGAATGAGTACCACATAGCTAGTTGCTAACTAGTTGTTTTTCCCTTTGGAAGCGGATCTTGACTATTTGTTACAAAAGTACCAACTACTGTTAGCAATAGCTGGTTGTTGCTAGTTGCTACAAGCGTTTTAGCTCAAATGAAAGTTTTAGCATCACTTAAATTCCTCCATATGGTGTTTTATGACCTCGCAAAGACGCTAGCTTACGGTGGAAATGCGAAGTTCCGTGTTTTCTAGAGGCCGTGAAGGCGTCACAAGTTGGGCAGCTCTCAGTTATCAGAAGGCAGACTGATGATCCAGCTGCTGCTCGCTGACATGGAGACAACTGCTGCTGTTTAGCGCTGAAACTCCGCTCCGCGCAGTCCTAACGGTGACACCGTGGCTCCGTAACGGCGACTAAACTTCTTCCTTCCACGGCAGCACCCATGTAAGTCCTCCTCCTTCGAGTCATGTCCAAGAGCCTGAAGAAGAGGAAGAACCACTGGACCAACAAAGTCCACGAGAGTATCCTTTGCAAGAATGAGGAGGGGGACCTGGGGCTGGAGCTGAAGGGCGGCGCGGAGAATGGACAGTTCCCGGTTATCGGCGAGCTTCTCCCGGGCAGAGCGGTCTGCCACAGCGGGAAACTCTTCCAGGATGAACTCCTGCTGGAAGTCAACGATACCCCGGTGGCTGGACTCACCACCAGGGACGTCCAGGCTGTGGTCAAACACAGCAAAGACCCCGTCCGGCTCAAGTGTCTCAAACAAGGTGAGGCTCCTTTTTCTGCTTCACGGAACTTTGTTTTAATTCCAGCCAACGACTAAAAACGTCACTTCTCTTAATGTTTTTGTTGTTGCACACATTTCTGCAGCCTGGAGCAGTCTGTAGTTCAGTTTCCATGTTTGTCACTGGTGTGTGTGTAGTTACAATCACAGGCAGTCAAAGGTATTTCATTAGGTATGAACTTTAAACTATTTGTGTTATAATTCTAAATTGCTGTATTGATGCACATTTATAATTGCAAAAACACAAATATTGATATTCTAATGTGCAAACACACACCTCCTGGTCAACACATAAAAATCCACATATTCTGCATTAGTAATTGTATATTTAATAGCTCTTAAAGTTACCAGCTATTCATTTCAGTGTTATAAACCAAAAACCTGAACATATTCAATATCCAGTAAGTCATTAGATTTGTCAGCGATAATTTAAAAGATCAAATCTTTAGTTTATTTGTGTTTTTTTGCACATTTTCTGTTCATTTACATTCCTAATACCTACTGAACTGACATCATTTTTCTTCCACCTCTCTCTACTGTAATTTTGCCGTGCAATCTGCTCCTTTATGAGTTTACTTTTTTAATGCACCACCAAGATTTTGCAGCTATTTAAACATGCACTCTGTGTGACTCAATTTGTGCCACGGCGAGCCGGCTGAATTAGATTTGTAGGAATGTTGTAGATGCACTGGGATAAATTTCCCAGTCCCCGTTTCAAAATTATGGATGTGTCACAGAAAATGAAATCTAGCATCAACTGTGATGAGGTCGCAGGAGTCTCCTTGAGCGTAATTCAGATGGGGTTTTGGAGTCGGCGGAGCTGCAGATGTTGTGAGTTGCGTGTCGAAGCTGATGCATCGTGTTGATTCCTGTTTGGATGTGAATTGAAGCTGTCATGTGGGATCGCCGTTTGAAAATCTGCAAAACCTTGTAAGAAGCTTTGCATCAAAGTCTTTTGCTTGGATTTATCCTCAAGGCGGCCAAGCCTATATCGCATTCATATAACTTTTCTTTCTTTTCCCATAAAATATTTAGGTTCCAACGACTGCTGAGGTGATTGATATTCTCCCACTGCTCTCCTTGTGTTTGCCCGATAGGTTGTTTACAGTCTAAATCTGTTTTTGATATGATAGATCAGTAAATATTAAGGGGGAAAACACTCTACTGCAAAGCGCCTAGAGCTGCTTGCTCAAATAAATAAAATTTAAATCCAAGCAGAGGGGCAATTACTAGTTTTATGTGTCAGACAAGATGAGTCCAGTTAAAAAAAATTTTTCTGAATTTATTTAATTAGAAAAATGTTTATTTCAGAGCCGGTTTAGGCCATTGATTGTCAAAAGAATCGGCTTGTTGAGCCTCTGATTTATTTAACTTTCACAACTTCAATAAGTATATTTGATCTATATTTGTGAGCATAACCTTAAGGGTCAACTTCACAGAAAGACATTTTAAATTATTTCTGATTATAATGGGTCACTCTGAGTTTAACATGCAGGCTGAACATGAAAATGGTCTCCTACACCTATCTCCTGCTTTAGCGTCTGATTGAAAATAGACGGTGAAACTCTAGGATTTGAAAAGCCTGACAAAGTGACATCACACTGTCACTTAACATTTATGGACTCACCCATCTTGACTCACGACGGGGAAGGCTGTTGTTGGTTTAGCGTCCAGGAAACAGCTAAAGTTAGAAGCTAACCGTTAGCATTAGCAGCTCCACCACACAGCAGAACTCCTCCAGGCTTGTGTTATTTGTGGAGATAAAACATCAACGTTGCAGAGCAAATAAAGTCAGTGGTAGAGTCGTGTTGCTGTTAGCCAATCAGAGGAGAGATGTCTAAAAAAACTTCAAAATTTGCCGTGTTTCTCCTCCAGCTGACTTCTCCGTGCTGAAACAGGCGCACCGGAGCTTTTTTTCCCCAAAGAATGACTTATGAGGCATCCATTCCTACTAGAGACCGCTGCAAATGTATTAAAAATATGATTAAAGTATCTCATCTTTCTACATCGCCCATATTGATTAAACCCTCTCTGATTTTTGAAAAATTTGGAGCCTAATATTCTTTTCATTATGTATTTTAAAAGAATCTGAATCTGAATAATAATATTAATCCCAAAGAAAATTATGTCAAAAAATAGAAAAGAACCGACGTGATGAGATGAACAAATATAATTAGTGCAAATTTAATTTGATCCTGTGACAAACTGAGGTGTACCAGCAACTTTCATCTCTTTTTCATGCTTCTTCTGCACTTTCACATATTACATAACGTGCAGCGGAGGTACATAAGTGTCATTCTGGGGTTTGACGAGTGCAGAACGCTGATTTAAACTCCGACCAGATAGTGGAGCGGAGTTATGAAGCTTTGACGCGCTTCAGCCGTCCTGAAGGACTCATTTGTGGTAAATCTTCAAATCCAGTTTAGAAAAAAATGCATTTCTTTGAAGACATATTTGCTAAAATATGAAATTATTACTAAAGAACCATCAGTGCACAAATTTAAATAATTAAATCTACTTAAAAACACAAAATTTGAGTTGTGAGACCAATTCATTGGTATATTTATAAATAAATGTAATTGACACATTTAAGACAGCCCCTAGTGGTGCTTACTGTTACTACACCTTAAGCCACCCCTACATTGATTTGACATCTAACAGTAAATCTTTATACATGCTTTGTAATTTATAATAAATATGTATTAATCTTCTTAGTTTTTGCAAACTATATTGATTGTGACCAGTCCGTTTGATGATTTGTGACTTTTGTTCCTGCAGCTCAAGCACCATTTCTATTTAGAATTTTTTTATTTTAGCATTTTTCTCCTCTGTGCTTAAGTTGTTTTTCTCCATAGAAATCTAGAAAATTTCACATAAATGTTGCCTACATTCCTTACCCGCGGGCATTCATTTGCTCCCATTGACTCCCATTATAACCACTAGAAGCACAAAAACAAACACTTATTGAGATTCAGGCGTATTTGAAGTTGAGAAAAATGTTTTAAAGGTGTAAATAAAACCCTCATTTACTCATCTTCTAAACCGCTTTTCCTCTGTAGGGTCATGGTTAGCTGGTGCCTAACTCCAGCAGTCGTTATGCGATGGGCGAGGGACGCCGTGGAAAGATCGCTGGTCCATCAGAGACGATCATTCACACACTCTCTCACTCCGTGGGATAATTTAACCTGAACATGCATGTTTTTGTTCAGTGGGTACCCAAAACATGCTAACTCCATGCAGAAAAGCTGCAGGATTTGAACCTGTGACCTTCTCCCTGCAAGATAATAGTGCTACCACTTGTAGTTACCATGTAGCACTAAATTAAACTCTGACCAATCTAAAAACCATAAGATAGAAGTGCTTTTTAAAAAATGAGTCAAGCTTGTCTATAACAGCTGTGTACTTCATTGTGGAGTGAAGGTTTCAGTCAAACTCAGCTACAATGACAGCTTTTCTCAAAGAGAAGCAGTTCCTGGTATCTGAGGTCATTCACCGACTTAAATATGCTGCAGAAACAGTAGTTTAAATGTTGGGTTTAGTGGAAAACATTGAACTTTTTACTGGTAGGATATAGGGATGTGTATTGGTAAAATTCTGGCGATACGTATCACGATACAGGGGAGACGATACGATATATCACGATATATTGCGATACATTCAGCCAGACGATATTAGCGATTTTTTTAGGCTGAATTTATTGTAGGAAAATTCAATAAACAGTCCAAACTGATATGTAACATGTTAAACATGAGGTATCTGAACCATAATAGAGGGATTTACGTTTCAATGAGGGAAACAAAACCCATTGCACACTGCTGCTAACTAGCGGTCGGCGTTTGAGTTGCACCAAAAGAAAAGAAAATACACAAATGTTTGCATGTAAATTCTTCTAAAAATTCAATACACAGCTTTTGAGTATCGATATAATATTGCAGGAAAAAATATCACGATATATTGCCATATCGATATTTTCTTACATTCCTAGTAGGATATAAGATTAAAGGGTGAGTAACACCATGGGTGGAGACTTATTTCAACCACTCATCCTGTTAGAAAAATACTTCAAAAATAGGCGTCACCTGGATGACCGAGAGCGCGACACTGAGGCAGTGATTGACATCACCCCCCCCCCCCCAGCGTGCTCTCGGAGTTTCTGTGGGGAAAACAAGCCTTTTACCAGCACGCACGCACTCACACATGCACACGAGCACACAAACAAAGCTGACTTATTGCTCAGCAGAAGGGCAGACTCAGAAGCACCAGCAGGCTGGAGGATTTCCTGTCCACCGCCATCACCAGAAAAAAAGGGGGAGGAGGACGTTTTTTCAAGGAGGCTAGGCCTGAGCCGTAATGTGTCACATCGACAGCGGCAGGTGAGTGGTTGAGCCAGGTGGAGGTGTGGCTGAGACTCAGCTGGAGTCCAGTGCAGCGCAGCCACGTAGTACGGTAGAGACAACGTCACCCTGCACCCCTATAGCCATCAGCTGTGGCTGATTCTAAATCAGTGGAGCAGAGTTTTAACCTGAAGATAGAGACAGAATTATGGTTTTGGGCTGAAATATAAAATTTTAAGTAAGTTGCACTAAGCTGCCAAAATAATGATTACACATGCCTACAGCACTATTAGACACTCGTCTATACAGGTTATCAGCAAAAAGGTTGGGGCTATGTATCAATATTCATGGATTTTTTAAATTTTTTTGCAATTTAATTGTTATGAATCGCATTAAATCACCTTTATAATAAGACTTTTTAGGTCAACAATCCTAAAAAATAAACAACAAAGTGGCGTTTAGAAAAATTAAAACAGCATTTTAAAAAACATTTGTGCTCTACCTGACGGATATTGCACTATGATCCTCTACACCTGAAACAGGTAAAATCTGGGGTTTGTCCTGTCCAGCTCACACTCATGGCTGATGTTCCAGAGAGGTGAATGTTGTTTATGAATAATACATAAAGATCTTCACTGCAGCGGTCTTCAGCTCCTTCCTCTCTGTACAAATGGGCAACTTTTAGTGTTCTTTTCCTAAAAATATTCCTGTTTTTTACATTTTTTGTTCCAAATTTAACTACACTATTTCCCATCGTGTGGCATTTTAATTGTTCTGTCATTTCAAATCGGTTCCGCATGCATGCATGCACACAAGTTGTTGCGGTTAGGATATAACAACGCGGGCAGAGACTTGACCAAACATCACGAACGCCGAGGCTACTTTCCTGCTGTGGATTTGTTGACATTAAAGAATAATGATGCACATTTTCAGAGAGACTCTCCTCATAATGTTGCAGGCGATTGTTCACGAGGGCGCTAACCGGAACGGCTACATAAATGAGAAACGACTCCCAGCTCGTTGAGCTCATTTCAGAAGGAAGATGCAGCAGCAGATGCTTTCTCACAAAGTAGAGAACTGGTCAAGCACAATCCATTTTACTACCTTCTGCAGAAGCATGCAGGAAACACTGTAACTGTGCTAAGCTATGAAGGATTGGTGAGAAAAACACGCTTTTGTCGTGGAAACAAAAGCTTAGACCAGTGTATTAATTTCTTCCTATTGATTCAGCTGTTATCTGCTGGTAAGAGCATTTTGTAAATCCTATTGGCATGCACAGGATGGTAAACAAAGCCACAGCTGCCTGCAAAAACACAAAAGGCAAGTATTTTATACGCATAACAAATCTCTCTCTCCACCCAGTTCTGATTCTGCATAGGACCAAAAAGTTTTACGTCCGTAATTCATAAACGCTTCTACTAAAACATCAAGATGAATTAGCTTTTACACCACGCTTCTATCCCTCCATCTCCTTTAGTCACACTCTTAAACGCCCCAGTTCGGTTTTCTATTTCAGCTCCAGTCATGGATTAATGCAGCCGTCTATGGAGCCTGTCACTGCATCTTTCACTGCCACTACATCGAGAAGCTCTTACTGTAGCCGCACCGAGAAGCGATTCGAGCTCGGCTAAGTGGTGTTTGGTGCAGGTAAGAGCGGACGTTTCCAGGTCAGCTGAAGGCAATCAGTGTGCTTGCTGGGCGCCCACTTAGTGTGTGCTGGTGTTTGGGAGAAAGTCATTACAGCTGCCTGCGCCTCAGCCAGCCAGAAATGGCAGCAAGCATGGCAGCACCTCTCTGGTTTTTAAAAGGCTTGTTTCGAGCCAGCTGTGTGACTCAAGTGACAGCTTTCTTCGCGAGTCTGTCAGCCCGGCACTTAAAGTCTCAGAGAAATATCTCAGGAAGGAGATATCACAAGGAAACTGGCTTATGTGGTCATTGTTCCCATATAGTGGGCCGCGATGGCTTTGAAGATGTCCTGATTATTGTAAATATATAAATAAATCAGCTGATCATTGAGATGTGCTTCAATCAGATCTTATGGGTGTGTTGTAATCAGTGGCATCTCTGGCGGGATGAGGAAAATGGGGCACGACAGTTCAACAGCTATACATACGTGTATGTATGTACGGTGTTTGTTTTGGAGTTTTAAACCATCAGAAACAAGTGTGATCAAAACTGGATCATTCATGTATGAAAGTATTCTTAGAGTTTGATTTGTTTGTTTTCTGGCTCGACTCTAAACTCAGAGTGACGGAGGTGCAAAGACCGATTTGACTGAAGCTGTAAACAGCAGAGGGAACAAGAGGCAGCGTGACGGCAGACGTGGATGTGAATAAATGTTTGAGAGACAAATCAAACATTTTGATGCGTTGCACCTTCTGTGTTCAGCTCTTGTCCCTCTAAGTGTTTACTTCAATATTTGGTTGAGACGTAAATAAGGAGAGATTTCTGAGAGGAGGAAGAGCAGTGGCAGCTTTAGTTCTGTCTGAGTTGCACTAGTCCTGTGACAGAGCTTTGCACGTTTTTTAGACCGTCTGATAAAAGTGCTGGTTTTATATCCTCTCTGTGGTTCAGAGAAAATATCTCAAGAGGTATTCATGGAGGTGATCTGGAGACTTCAGGGTCTCATCTCTGCTTTTTGTAGCTAATGGAGTTCTGTTGGTGTCTTCAGGCCTTGACTTCATGTGCTGAGGTGGTTTGTAGCTGTGTGTGAATAAATGAGAGTGATGATGGTCACAAGGCTGCAGGATTTGGTCTGGCGCAACAGAGGGTGGTGTCAGGATCACATGATGAATTAATGCCGAGCTCCGGCCGGAAACTTTATTGAAAATTAAAGTAAACACGGGCATAAGTTTCGCTTTATTAAACAGAATCAGCTGAGATGATGCAGAGCTCCAGGAGCGTCTCTCTGTTAGGCCTGGGACACACAGGAGACAGATGCGCTGCGGTTTTGGGAAGTCAAATGGCCACACAGGGAGTGCCGCGCCGCTGAACGCTTCTTGGAAAGTCGCGCGATAGTCACAACATCACGCAGGACTTGACAACAGGAAGCCGAAAGTGACAATTTTGTTTATACGTGATCAGACTTGCCGTCACGTTTTGTGAGACTCAAATTAATTAAAAATGGGTATGTACGCTATTTATTAGAATATTTTAAGATCAATATTACTTTAAAGTTTTCAATGCTGTAATCAAGTAGCATTTATAAGGTTTGGCGATTTTTGTTTGTGCCGTAAAGCCGTTCCGCGTCGTGATGTCTGTTGTAAAGTATCCCACAATGTTGTAAACAGCCATGCCGCGGCGCGCCACGGTGCACCACAGCACTTGAAATAGAACTGGCGCCTATCTTCAGCGCCTCTGCACGGACCGGTGCTTCTGGAAAGCGGCATGGTGCTCCTAGTCTAGCCACTCTCAGTAACTATAATGGCTTCTTTTCAAAACGACGGCATGACGCATCTGTCTCCTGTGTGCTCCAGGCTTTAGAGCTGGAGCTCAGATCATCTGACAGTTCACGGGGACTGTGGAGGACAGACACCTTTAGGAGCGGATTGTGAAAAAAGCTTAAGGAGCGCGGCTTTGATCGCAATAAAAAGCAAGTTATTTCCAAGCTAAACGGAAGTCCGTGACAGTTCAGAGACCACCCCCATGCCTCCTTTATACCGCCATCGTGTGATCTTTTATAAAAAGGACACGATTGCGCCACATTACTACCACAGTCTGACCACTTATAAACGACCTTAGGCTCCCAGATGCTGCCTCGGCGTTGCAGCAAATTGGTGGCATTGTTTTATAAAAGAGGCTTTTGCCTCACAAGTTCAAGTATCATGGTGTCAGGTTTGCACCAATGCATCGGGTCTTTGCAGTGTGAGGAAGCTCAATCCAATGGTTTACTGCTTCATTCATGTCACCTGAGGTCGCAAAATCTGGATCATGACTGAAAGAACAAGATCTTAGATGCATGCGGCTAAATGGGCTTCATCCATAGAGTGGTTGGGCTCAGCTTTAGAGATTAGGTGAGTAGCTCCATCATTTGGAGTGAAGTAGATCTGCTGCCTCTCCTCTTTGAAAAGGTTTGGGCTTGTGATAAGAATTCCTCACAGTTGCCTTCCACTAGAAGGAGACACTGGGACTAACCCAGAACTCACTAGAGGGATTATGTATTTCATCTGGCCTTGGGATTACCAGGAGGAGAGTGAGAGCTTCCTTCTTCTTTTGGACTTCAGTTACCTGGCCTTGGATAATTAGTGGGAAATGGATGAATGGATGGATAACAAGGAACAACACAGGCTATCACGAGAAACCGATGTGAGATGTCATTATCAAGTTAATTATCCGTGTCCAGGTAATGCACTGATTGATGTGAGCGATGATGGCTCCAGGCCGGTCACTTGTCTGCCGACGTTACAAAAGACAGGATGGGGTAATCCCCGGGAAGGGGAATTCGACACACACACTGTCATCAGCAGTGTGGTAATGATTCCTACAGTCCAACCCATCTGTCATCGTGTCGTGGTGCCGTCGAGGGTGTAAAGTTGCACCAGCATGTGTAGCACAAAGTGTGACACACATACAGATGCATACACGTATTAAAAAGCTGCTGTCCTCTAGTGTGTGTGTGTGCGTGTGTGTGTGCATGCATGCCTGCATCCCTCGAGCCTTGGCGTCACTTACCACTTCCTGTCCAATCATGCTTGACAGAGGTTTGGTAGTTGTTTCTGTAGCACCATTTTACTTCCAGGCTCACCTCTGGGACCAGGTGTACACACACACACACTTACACACACACACACACACACACACACGTAACAATTTCTCTGTCCTTGTCAATACCAACCATCTGTTGGGCATCTTGAAATGTTCCACAGACTGCAGTCAAAGGCGGTGAACTCTACAGTAGAGAGTTCTATAATAATGATGGACTTGATATTTCATTAAAAAACGAGTAATATTTGTTTGTCTTGCTAGTTAGCTTTAATCTAGAGCGCTACAACGTTGAGCATTAGTTTGATGGTTGTCGGTTTAACACTTCCTGCAGCGTTTCCGACCCAAAGCAGCCATGTTTGGTCAGTAAGTCAGATTTTCCCTGCTAATGGGCTGTCACACTCATCTCAGAGAAAACCTCTTCAACTTTACAGCTTTATTTGGAATTTTAGTTTGAACTCCCTGAGTTATTAGCCTAAAAGATACGAGCACTTATCAGTGTTTGCAATAAAGCTTCTTGTGTAAATATGGTCACATGGGATTTCTGAGGCAAAAATTATGATGCTGCGCATCTCTGCTATGAATTATTCACCAAAAAGTGGAACATCTTTACGACGCAAACAAATTAAATTTTTAATGGGTGAAATATCTTCAGATAGCCGATCCTCTTCCACTTATATCGAGTAACTTTGATGCTGACTTTCTTTGCGTTGTAAAAAAATTTGATTTAAAAATGTTCTATATTTTATCTTAACAACTCTATTTGTTTTCAGCTAGAGCTCGCTGGTTGATCAAGTCTATTCATTTGCATTTGTTGCTTCCAATAAAAATGAACTAAGACTCCTTGTGTTCTGTCCTATGGTCTCATACATCCAGCATGTTACAGTCTGCTACACTATGATATTTTTGCCTTTGTTTAAAGCCCTGAATCTCTCTCTGCTAAAATTGGAGAAAAAAAGACTTGTTTAAAGTGAGATTTTGATGATAAATGACTCAGGACTCCAAAGCACTTTACATTAAAATCATTCATACACAAGCCGCTTTCAAAAGATACAAATCGGGGTAATACGGTCGCCACGGTATGTCTTTTGAATGCACCGTGGTGACATGGCGAGGGCGAGATTATGGCGGCATTCGTGCCGTCAAGCATGATGGTTATATCACTGCAGTGCTGGACTTTTGAATGAAGATGTGTTAGGGTTAGAGCAAGAGAGGGTAATGTCATGATCACGTGTGGAATGTCCGCCAAACCCCGGCTGGTAACATTTAAAATGCAAGTCTGTCTGGTGGGGAGTCCATTGTGCACAACTGTAGCGATGCAGAGATCCAGGAGCTTCTGGGTGTTAGAGCTGAAGCACAGATCACAAGACAGTTCACAAGGACCTTTTGGACTGGCTCGCAAAAAAACTAGAGGGTTGCGGCTTCAATCGGGAGAAAAAACAAGTTACGTTTAAGCTAAAAGATATCTGCAGAGACCAACCCCGCACTCCCTTTAAACTGCCATTGCTTTATCGTTTGTGAAAAGTTAAAGTCCTATTTGTCATCGTCACACACTGGTGAAATTACATCTCCACATTTGACCCGTCCCTGTGGGGAGGGGTCAAGCGGGGGGCATTGGGTCCCATATTTTAAGTCTTTGGTATGACCCGACGGTGGATTTGAACCCATGATCTCCCAGTCTCAGGGCGAACACTCATGCCACTAGGCCACTGAGAAGGTTAACATATGATCGAAGCACATTACCGCCACAGGCTGAACACTTATGAATGACCAAAGGCCCCCTGATGCTCCCGCCGCTTTGCAGCAAAGTGGCACCATTGTTTTTTGAAACAGGCTACACATTCATGCAGATGATGAGCTACACTGTAACCACAGCTACCCTGTGGCACACTGACAGAGATGAGGCTGTCACACATACACATGGGTCCCTCTTACCACCTCCAGCAGGTAAGGAAGGTGAAATGTTCTGCCCACAACTGACACAGACAGGTTCAAACCGGCAACCCACTAATTACAGTCACTCTTATAAGTTATAGCATTGTTTTAGCTATAATGAAGCAGTCTTTGCCACCCTTAAATCCTTTATTTTCTGCAGGACTTTTTGATTTGTGCAACCCCTCCTTTAAGGAGCTGTTGTTATCCATACCGCTGCACCAATACAACAGCTCATCCCTGGCATGGTAACCTCAAAGGTTCTGTTCTTGAACCTTCAGGTGTTGGTATTCTTGTAGTTTGTGCCTTGTAGAGATCAGTATTGTACCTATGGTTGCAGCACTATATCCCACAGTAACGATAACATTAGGGGCAAAAATAGCTTCTACTAGAATATTTTATATTTTGGTTATTCTAGCCACGTTTCAGAATGTTGTGATTCTCCGGTATATGATGTTGATTGATGTGTGTCATCAGATCTCAGTGACACATCTTTTGTTTAAACAATGTGTTGCTATCAAAAGTTCTCTTTTTATCACTGTTCCACTAATATTTACAAAGTGGAATAGTACAAGTTCTCAGCTCTTAAACATCAGATTTTAGTCTGTGAGTGCTGAGATTATTTACCGAGGGACACGTTGTGATATTTTAAACTACATATCAGGAGACATTTATACTTCAACACCTTCCAATAGCTTGTAGTATGAATATAAATGAGGTTTAAATGGGATATTTTGGAGGGGCGGTATTGTGGAAGGTGAAATTGGCTGCTGGCCCGCTCACAGGTTGAAGTTATTATCAAGCAAACTGCACATCTCACAGTAGCTGTTGCTGATTCACCAGATAGAGAAGATCAATATGATGCGACCGAAGCCTCTGTGAGAACTTTTAAGGGTCGGTCCGTCCTTCCCAGCCTGCCTCTCCATGAAACTGTTTTTATGCATTTGTGTCAGTTTCAGTTGATGTCAATTTTTGAGTTCAAACTTTTTGCCCTGCAGAGAAAAATTAGGCTTATTGTTGTGATCTGAGTTCTGGGAGTTGGTGATGATTAGACTTGAAATGTTTTAGTAAAATTTTGTTTCCACAGAAAATGTGATGAATTTCTTGGTTAATTCTGGCATTTTTAAAAATGTGTAACCTTGTATTCAGTTGAGTTTTTGTTTGAGTCATTTGTTTCTAGGATCCAAGTCTTTTATTTAGAAAAAACTAACAAGTTAGCCCTTTCTTGTCCCTTCTCATGTATTTTTCAGCTGTGCACTGGTCAGTTTGTTCTTGTTTATCTTGTCATTGTGCTACATCTGTAGAGTGTGTGTCATCCCACAGATGAACCTCACACACCACCTTCTCTGGTAACAGAAATCTGTCCTGTTCTCTGGAAGGGCTTTATGATTTCTACAGTAACTGTGGAGCTGATTCTGGTTTTTACGAACATCACAGTCTCTAAGAGTTTAATAAAAGACTTCTGACAGCGGCTGCAGTTTAAGACTGAGTTGACTTAAATTCCACCTGAGATTAAAGTCAGAGTTTTCTGACTCTGTCCACACTAGTGTTAGTTACTATATAAACTCTAACACTATAGAGTTAAATTGTCAACTCCACAAGAGTTGGTTTTTGACACTAAATCAGAGTTAAAGTACCAACTCTCCAAAAAGAGTTAAATTAACTCCTACTGGTGTGGACCCATATAGACACTTTAAAAGTGTTGAAATCAACTATGAGCCTGCTTAATTTTCTGTGCAACAGCCACGCTGACAAACACAAATGAACTCATGCCTTGTACACCTCATGACTGTGGACAGCCAGTGAGAGAGGAACACAAGGAGCAGAGTCCCGAGCATTTAGTGTGAACCATGCAACACTTTTTTATTTTGACAGTGGAACGACACGGCAATCCCATTCCTGTGACCAACCTCCTCACTTACGGTACCAACATGACACAAGTAACACCACAATTGTGACAGTGATTGAACAACACAACCCCCCAAAATAGAACACCCACTGCAGCTCCTGCAATTCTCTGCAGCCAGTCGGTCGCTACCAGACAGAACGCCTGTGGAAATCCTCCCAACTGGAGGTGCACAGGCTCTATCTTAGGGATCTTATGTCGTCTTACAACGTGATGGTTGAAAATTCCAGGTCTAAGTACATTCGTCAACTAGTAATTTCAACTAAGAAAAATCCCAAAGCATTATTTGACACAATAAATTCGCTTGTATGTCCTGCTGCTTCAGTTACCCCTGTTTTCTGTGAAGCAGACAGTAATGCCTTTTTGAGATTTTTCACAAATAAAATCAAGTTGATTAAGGATCAAATTCTGCCCTATTCAGGGGGTACCCCTGCGGTCTGTGAGCCCGTCCCCAGCATGTGGTCCTCATTTAAGAATATGACACTTGTTGACATTTCAGCACTGGTGATTAAGATGAAGCCCTCCTATTGTTCATCCGATGTCCTCCCTTGTAGGCTCTTCGGAAAAGTGTTTGAGGCAATAGGCCCATGTATTACTAAAATGGTTAACCTCTCCCTATCAACTGGTGTGTTTCCCAATGCGCTTAAACATGCCATAGTGGAGCCATTATTGAAGAAAGCTGGCTTGGATCCAACGGACCTCAACAGCTTTAGGCCCATTTCCAAGCTTCCGTTTCTTTCGAAGATCCTTGAGAAGGTGGTTTATGAACAGCTGTCATTTTTCCTGATTGAAAATAACATCTTTGAGCGTTTTCAATCTGGTTTCCGTAAAAACCACTCTACGGAAACAGCTTTACTGAAAGTGTCCAGTGACATTATGATGGCTGCTGATTCTGGAAAACGTACTGTCCTGGTTCTATTGGACCTGTCTTCAGCTTTCGACACAGTTGATCATGAGGTTCTGCTCATGAGACTGAGGGATCAAATAGGACTTTCAGGGACAGTTCTTCAATGGTTCTCTTCTTATTTATCAGGACGTAGCTTTAGTGTTTCAGCAAACCAAATAAGGTCTAAATCTGCAGATTTGTTGTGTGGAGTGCCCCAAGGCTCTATCCTGGGTCCAGTTCTTTTCTTGCTGTATTTGACCCCTTTAGGTAAGATCATTCAAAGGTTTAGTGACGTTTCGTTCCATCTATTTGCAGATGATATTCAGCTGTATTGCTCTTTTAACCAGTCTGAGATGAACAAGTTAGATTCTTTGCTCCTTTGTCTAGTTGAAATAAAGAAATGGCTAAATGAAAACTCCTTGCAGCTAAACGCAGACAAAACAGAAACTCTGGTCTTTGCCCCCGTTGATTCAATCCCAGGGATTAAACAGTACCTGGGTGATTTAGGCCAGTATGTGAAGTCCAGCCTGAGAAATCTGGGAGTTATCTTTGACAGTGAAATGTCTTTTGTGCAGCACTGTAAGCAGCTAACAAGAAACTGCTTCTTTCAACTCAGGAATATTTCCAAACTCAGAAATATGGTTTCAAGAAATGATTTGGAGCTCCTCATTCATTCTTTTGTGTCATCACGTTTGGATTATTGTAACAGCTTGTTTTCAAGTCTAAACAAGAAGGAGCTCCATCGTCTGCAACTAGTGCAGAACTCTGCAGCAAGAATCTTGACTCACACTAATAGGAGGACTCACATTTCCCCTATCCTAAAGGAACTTCATTGGTTGCCTGTGTCTTTTAGATATAAGTTTAAGATACTGGTTCTGGTTTTCAGAGCCCTGCATGGACAGGCTCCCTCCTATATTAGTGATTTGATTCACCCCTACACCCCTGCGCGGGCTCTGAGGTGTAAAAATCAAAAGTTGCTGAAAGTTCCTCGCACTTATTTCCGTACTAGAGGTGACCGTTCCTTCGAAGCTGTAGCTCCTAGGTTTTGGAATGATTTACCCCTCTCCTTGCGTTTTATTGATTCAGTTGACATTTTCAAGAGCGAACTTAAGACCCATCTATTTGTTCAGGCTTTCAACTAGTCATTTGTGGGTAGTTATGATTTTTATGTGGTCTTGGCCTTTTATGCTATGTTTTATGCTATATTTTATGCTGTTTTATTCCTTGCTTTTTTAGTACTAGTTATTTATTGTTCTATTTTTACTATGTTGTGAAGTACTTTGTGGCGTTTGCCTGTGAAAGGTGCTATATAAATAAAGATTACTTACTTACTTACTTACTACCAGTCCAATTTTTAGAATGAAGGGGTGGAGTCTGCGAATTAACTCTGCAGGTGTTATAAAGTTAAAGTCCCAAGTCATCATCACGCACTGGTGAAATTACATCTCCGCATTTGACCCATCCCTGTGGTGGGGAGTGGTGAGCTGCAGCTGTGGCCGCGCTCGGGAACTATTTGGTGGTTTAACCCCCTAATCCAACCCCTTAGTGCTGAGTGTCAAGCGAGGAGGCATTGGGTCCCATTTTTTCAAAGTCTTTGGTATGACCCGACCGGGATTCGAACCCCGATCTCCCAGTCCCGGGGCGGACACTCATACCACTAGGCCACCGGAGCTGTTATAGCCATTGTTGGAGTTCAGAGTTAGCTTTTCAGGAGTTATTTTGTCCAAAATGACTCCTACAGAGTTCATTAGGAAACACTCGGGTTTGACTCTCATGTCAGTGCTACATAGCAACTATATAACTCTTTTCAGTGTTAAATGAACTATTCTTAGTGTTAAATTGGACCAACACCCCAACATTAACACTTTTAAATTTGCTGTTAAATGTTATAACCATTTAATATTATATTTGTTTGAATGTCTTTAACTTGTGGGTGAGCCAGGATCCTCTAGCTACCATACAGACACAATGGCTTTCACAAAGGATCTTGATTGGTCAGCAGCTGCATGAGCAGTGGATTACATACAACACACACGAAACAAAGCGTGATGTAGACCTGATAAATTGATCCAAGTGTAATTTGTTCATGGAGCCCCTCTCTCAAAACTGCAGCCCAGAATTGACAGAGCAGCATTTTCAGACAAGTTAAAGAGTCTGCAATAAGAACGTCAACAAGACATCGATTTCCCGACCGGCGATATGGATTCTACAAGGAACGATGAGACACGTCGTTAGCATGCCCACTCGATAGCTGTCTCTTTGTAACAGTCGGTGCAATAACGACTCTATATGCTGACCATATCTGTCTCATCCTGCTGTCTCACCTTAAGGATTTGTGATCTTAAGGCCAAGATGGTTTAACTGTTTTTGGGATTCCTGTCAAGTCTCGTGCTAGTCTTAACATTTCCTTTTAGCTGCTCTTTCCTCCTGCCTCACCATGTTAGTTTTGCCGGGAGCGAGGTCACCTCCAGCTGCTTTGAGTCAGCTCACATATTCACTCCTGGGAGGTTTTTACATATGCAACACTGTCTCTTGCTTTTCTACCTCTTTTTCACCTCCATCTTCCTCTTCTTTTTGCTCACACTCATTTCATCCCGATCTCCACCGGGAGCAGAAGGAGAGACGTTTAAATGGGTTCAGGAGATGAAGAGAGGCTGTGCAGCTCTGCTCGTGGGCATTATTCATTTCTTTTTGTGAAGAAAAGGAGGCGCTGTCCCTCTGAACGACAGGCTGGCTATGATAGAAATGCACACCTGGTGCTCAATTTAGGAAAAGAAAATACTGAAAGAAAGAGGATGGAGGGGTGGGGTGCTGTTTTACACTCATTTAATTTGAAACCTTTTTTAATTTCATGAAGGACGAGTTTTTGTACTTGGATAAGGCTTCTAGCAAATTTCTTTATTTTAATTTTCAAAGTTTGAGTCACCGTTTAAACATCAGGCATTAACAAGCAAACAGTAATAAAACAGCACTGTGAAAAGGGTTTTTTCACCCTCACAGATGTTTCTCCAGTTTTGTTTTTGTGTCACTTAAAGTTTTAATCAGCAAACACATTTTAATGAAACAAACCTGAGTAAATACAAAATGCAGTTTTCAAATGATGAGTCCATTTATTATAGGAAGGGGTTAAGAATTCGCTTGTAATCAGTGGGTTATCAGTTCAAAACCAGTTCAAGTCTTTGTTATGGCACTTACACACTAGCATCGGCTCTACACGGCCTAGATAGGGTAAGGAGTGTTCACACCCGGGTGGCCCGGGAATTTTCCGTGCGCAACTGGATGTATTTTCAGCCCTTTTCCCAATGTAAACGGTAAACGGTCTGTATTTGTATAGCGCCTTCTTAGGGTTCTACAACCCCCCCACAATCGGAAAGGGGCTTCATTGGAGAATATGACTTTGCCCCAGTCCTCAGCAGTCCATTCGCAAAGTCATATTCTCTGATGAAGACCCTTTCCGATTGTTTGGAGCATCTGGAAAAAGGCTTGTCTGGAGAAGAAAAGGTGAGCGCTACCATCAGTCCTGTGTCATGCCAACAGTAAAGTATTCTGAGACCATTCATGTGGGGGGTTGCTCCTCATCCAAGGGAGTGGGTTCACTCACAATTTTGCCCAAAAACACAGCCTTGAATAAAGAATGGTACCAAAACACCCTCCGACAGCAACTTCTTCCAACAATCCAACAACAGTTTGGTGAAGAACAATGCATTTTCCAGCACGATGGAGCACCGTGCCATAAGGCAAAAGTGATAACTCAGTGGCTCGGGGACCAAAACGTTGAAATTTTGGGTCCATGGTGCGGAGTGGAACTGATGCTAGTGTGTAAGTGGCATAAGTTGGGCTGTCCTTCGGCAAGACACTTCACCCTCCTTGCCAGCTGGTGGTGGTCAAGGACCAGTGGTGCCTGTGTACGGCAGCCTCACTTCTGTCAGCGTGCCCCAGGGCAGCTGTGGCTACAAGGTGTGAATGGGTGAATGACTGTAGCGTAAAGCGCTTTGGTGTCCTCTGACTTAGAAAAGAGCTATACAAGTGCTGGTCATCTACCATTTACCGTGTCGGTGAAGCCATTGAGTTCTACTCTAGCAGAAAACCCTGCAGAAGTCCTGACCTTTGACCTTAAACACTCCGTTCATGCTGAAAGACCCTCCAATGTGTCTGAATTAAATCAATTATGTAATGAAGAGTGGGACAAAAACCCTCCACAGTGATGTGAGAGACTCATTACCAGTTATCACAAATGCTTGACCGCAGTGGTTTTCACCAAGTTTGGATAGCTTTTCCTCTTTAAATAAATACAAGTATCATCTGAAAACTACATTTTCTTTTTATTCATGCCGTCTCTTTGTTTTGCAGACCTGAAACACTTTAGTGTCCAAAAAACAAAAGAAATCTGTAAGTGGGTCATAATAATAAGAGCATATCTGCAACATAAACACATATTCCTCTTATTGGGTCTTAAATGGATCTTTTTCCTGGATCAGGTTGTTTAGTTAAAGCAGCTCCAGGTCTTTGGCCTTGCCGAGTCGTTTGATGACTAATCTTTAAAATGTGTCACGCTGCAGTTAAACCCTTTACACTGGATCTGGTGTTTCTTTTTTTCTTCAACATTTTATAAACCTTTAGCCAACTCAAATATTGTCTGCTGTTAGATTAATAGAAGCGATAGCCAAGGTAACGGCTGATTTATGGGTATTTTAGCAAATCTATGCATATAATAATGCAGGAAACAATAAGCTATGGCTGATTCCTCTCTGGGTTTCTGTGAAATCACTTTAGGGATTATTTCTCTTGGATTTTAAAAGCTCTTATTGGTATACTTTATGCAGGGAGAGGAGTACTTTTGCAGCTAATGATAGAAAGACTGCACATCCACACAGATGCCTGCCTCACACGTTTTCATTGCCCAAAGGCAGCAGAGCTGTTTTTGAACCACAGGAAGGTCTGAAGGGAATTAGACAGCCGTCTGGCATCTCATCCTCCTCCTCGTCTCTTCAGCAGCCTCTATACAGTTGCAGGTATTCCCCAAAAGGTATGCAGTAATTAGAATGAGGTCAAAGGAGAGCGTGGCCTCCCTCCCTCCTAAAGCAACATACTTTAAGAAGTTGGACGCCAGCAGTTGCCTTGAACAATTAGTAAAAAAACGGTCCCTGCTCATTCATTCCTTTCTCTCCTGCTCCAGTGTTTGCTCTTCTTCCTGATTAATATCCCGTTCCCGACTCCCTCGCCCGCTCTCTCATTGAGCTGTTCCCCCCTTTTTTCTGTCATTGTGAGAGTATGGCAGTTGGGAAAACAGACTTTAATGAGTTGGAGAGAATGAAAAGAAAATTTAAGTCCCAGTCATGGTCCTCCTGTTTAAGCTTACTCATTCAGCATTTCTATCAGGCTTTTTTTTTCTTGTCTTTGCGGTGAAAATGAACAGAAAGGTCACTGCTGACAGCTTTTCTGTAGCTTGCCCAAAGTCAGTCGTGTGGTGCATTTATTCCAAATGATGCTTTTTCATGCTAATTTGTTACTTTTTTATTTAGTTTTCTTTTGTAGATTTTGTAGAACATGGCAGCGTTTTAGACTGTTTTTAGTTTTCAGAGTTTTTTGCATAGATTAGTTTACTTTGGACAGCAGTAGCTCAGGAGGTTGAGCGGGTTGTCCAGTAATTGGAAGGTTGCAGGTTCAATCCCGGCTCCCGCTAGAGAATGCTGCTGTGGTGTCCTTGGCCAAGACACTTAACCCACCTTGCCTGCTGGTGGTGGTCGGAGGGATCGGTGGCACCTGTGTTCAGCAGTCTCGCTTCTGCCAGTGCACCCCAGGGAAACTGTGGCTACATTGTAGCTCATCATCACCAACGTGTGAATGTGTGTGCATGGGTGAATGACTGATTGTGTTGTAAAGCGCATTGGGGGGTTGTAGAACCCTAAGAAGGTGCTATACAAATACAGGCCATTTACCATTTACTTTCTGGTGATTTAACGTTTTATCTGGGCTGCTTTGTGACTTTTCTTTTGATGACCAGGTGGACTGTCGTCCTGAATGCCTGTCCTTAAAGGTGTGGTTCACTGAAAAACATTTCTTAATAATTATTTCTGATATAATCAGTCACTCTGAGTTTTTCATGCAGGCTAAACATGTAAATAGTCTCCTACACCTATCTCCTGCATTAGCTTCTGATAGGAAATAGACAGTGAAACGCTAGGATTTCAAAAGCCTGACAGTGTGACATCAAAATGTAACTTAACATTCATGGACTCACCCATCTTGACTCACGACGGGGAAGGCTGTTGTTGGTTTAGCGTCCAGGAAACAGCAGAGAACGTCTGGGCTAGTAGAAGCTAACCGTTAGCATTAGCAACTCCACCACACAGCAGAACTCCTCCAGGCTTGTGTTATTTGTGGAGATAAAACATCAACGTTGCAGAGCAAACAGAGTCAGTGGTAGAGTCGTGTTGCTGTTAGCCAATCAGAGGAGAGATGTCCACATATCAGGTAATAAGACTCCAGATCCTGTCGTCTGAAGCTCAGCTCTGATGTGGTTCACTTCTAGTTCCTGAAACAGGCGCACCAGGGCTTTTTGTACCCAGAGTACGACTTACAAGGCATTCATTCCTACTAGAGACCACTGTATTGATTAAAGGTGTCCTAGAATGCAATTAATCAACAATCTAAAACAGAGCTTTGAGCCTCCAAAAAGCATAAGAAAATTTTTTTTGGCTTTCATCTGTCCCAGGAGCCCTGATACAGGCCATTCTAAACCCCCTTACTCAGGCCTTCAGTGAAAAGAGCTGTTGACCCCTCCCACTCGGCCAGGACATGCTGATTGGTTGGTTTCCCCAGAAGGCCTCAGACACATGCAGGTTTGAGGAGGCGTGGTTCCCCCTTATGACGTGTTAAGGAAGGCTTTCTCAGAACAGGAGGTTTTCTCTCGCCTTTTTCAACTTTCTAATTTACATAAAAAGTAGGTCACACACGGCTTTGACTTTTTGGCTACTGTTGACCACCCAAGCTGTCTTATTCAACACCAACAAGGAAAATGTTGGTTTACATTGTAGCTCCCCTTTAAATGAGTGAACCACACCTTTAACAACCTTTGTTTTGCTCTATTTTCATCCCATAAAGAAAGATTTGTCACTTCATTTGCCATTACTGCCACATTTATAGTACTTATACCACTTTTTTCTGCTTGTATTACAGACAATCCACTAAAAATTTGTGTGATCAATGATATTGACTCCTCGAAGCTCACCAACCTTTTCTGAAATACTGCAGTGTGTTGGGGTTGAATTCTAACTTCTGCCCTTCTCTCTTCTCTGAGCTCGTTTAACCAGCCCTGGTTTTAGTCCAGCGGACCAGACCAGTTCCTCTACTCCGTCAGTCCACTGGGTGACCACTACATAAACCTCCCCTGGTTCTTGAGGCATGATTATATGAGTCCAGTTCAGCCTTTCAGCCTTTTATGATGAGAAATGGGTTTCTATTATTCTAACATGAAAGCCCACATTGTTATTCTAATTAGGTGTGGCAAATGTGAGCGGCATTGCTAAGCTTCCTTTCTATCTCTCCACCAATTTTTCCACCTAATCTCCCAGCTGCTCCCACTCTCACTGCTTCCTGTGCCAGTGTGAATTGTAGGTGTTGTCACCCATTCGCTGCAGCGCCCAGACCCCATGCAGAGTGGAGCTGTGTTGCATTTTTCTGGATCTTTTGATGGGGTGGTGCAGGAAAAGCCTCATGGGTGAGGATGCACATCCAGGCGAGGCATTACTGCAGCAATGGTCTATGATGCTGTGGCCCTTTTTAAACAGACTTTCATCTAAAGTAGCAGGTCGTGACAGGATCTATCAGTTGGTACTCTAATATAAAAAGTCACATTATTCTGTCTTTTCAGTCCAGTCTGAACTGTAAACAGAGTCCTACAGGATGTATGTGTCAAGCAAAAATACATCAGGACTATCAGGTCTTTGGTCAACTTCTGTTTGTTTATTCTTTTAAAATCATTTAAAAAAACTGTTGTTGCTTATTTGGTTTTAAACTAGTGACCCAAGTATTAAAGACATATTTCAACCATGTTAAAGTGTTTTACTCATCATAGATGGCTTCCCAAACAAAGTAAAGACCGATGAGCTAACTGCTAGTCTGAGTGTAACCAAAGACCAACATGTGTTTCTTAAAATGGCCCCAATCTCAAATGTCACATTCGTTCATTCAAGATTTACATTTCAGACACCATCATAGATTATGGATACAATGGTTATTTTGGCAGAAATGTTATAAGGTTCTGCAGGATTTTGATCCCTTGATGCACTGGAAGTGCTTCATTTTGCTGCTGCTGGGGTAACACCAGTGAAGCTCCCATTGCATGATTTATTTTTAATCACTTTACTGCTGCTCCTCAGACTAACAAACTCACAAACATTAAATAATCCTCACGTGAAAGACTTCTGAAGGACACCAACCCTTTTTCTTCAAACTTAGGTCATTCAGGACACCGTGTACGAGTCAGATGGTAATTATTCAGAACACACACACAGAAATGCACCTAAAAATGACAAAATCTCTTTATTAGCAGACATTTCTAGCAACCACCTCAAACGTCCACCTTTAGTTGTCACGTTTTTGATTCAGTGTTCAGGTGAATGTTACATAAATTCCCCGTTAAAACAACAGTAATGGTTCTTGACTTGAAATAGTAAAACTACCTTACTGGATTTATTGTAGACTCTTGCAGGCTTCATGGCTCCCCAAAGTCACCGCCGGGGGAAACACCCTCACAGCTCCAGTCCCATAACGGTACCTCCAAAAGGGACGGCTAGGGTTAGGGCTAGGGTTAGGGCTTGGGTTAACCCTAAATAACCCTAACCCTAGATCAGACTGACGCTGCTGAAACAAGAACCCTAATGGAAGATATTTGATGTAGTTCCAGGTCCTTTACTACCATTAACTACTTGGCATTCTTAATGACTCTGTGACACTTAAAAATATGTGCCATTTAAACAGCTTAATGGTCACGCACATTAAAGATCCTGTGTGTATATGAGGAATAGCTAGCAGTGTAATAGATTTCCTCTCTAATGCCTGACTCTATTTTACCTTCTGTCATTTATTACAACCACAGCAGCACCAGTCAGTGTGCCCTCTGCAGGCTAGGTTGTAGAATAACTACATGTAGGGGAAAAGGAAACATTTCTAAACAGAATAGTTTCAAATATTAGACTTTAACACTGATTTTACACCAGTTGGAGGTGATTTAAGTGACCCACAGAGGAATGTTTTATACCTAAAGGAACTGAGTTTTCCCTGTGATATAATGATTTTTAATTTGTGGAACCCTTTATATTGTTTTTCTCGTTTTTTTGTAGATTTGGGAGATTTGCTACACATTTTTTTAATATAAAAAGTGTCTCATGGCTGTATTTTTTTGCTTTATTTGCCTGTTTTTGGAGCAGAGTGGCTCATTTAATAAAAACAAATTTATCAGAAACCATAAGAATTAATTTGCTGGCACTTCTTGCATCTGCAGACTAAATGGAACAGTTACAAGCATGTTTTTTGTGACTATAAAGCATATTTGTGCTCTTGGGTTTTGCTGCATGCTTCTCATTCTCGAGCTCTGACACCCAAAGCCTCTCATGCGGCGCTCTTATCAACATGCCAGCAGTGTAAGCTAATCTCTGTGCAAATAAAGACACACTTTCTTTGAATCCCCTTATTTATGCAGCAAACAAGCTTCCTCCTAGTGAGCATAACGTAGTGGGAGAGTACAGACTTGGCACATGGACTGTACAGCCCTGGCCTGCAGTACTAATGAGGTCAAACAGATATCCAGAGTTCCCTAAACAGCTCTGTCCAAGACATTCCAGTGCAGCCACTGTGCAGCCCGGAGGCATTTCTACTTGTTGCAGAAAGCTGTTTACTGTGGTTCAGCAAATTATCATAGCAGCTTGGCCCAAGGCATGCTGAGATTCCTGCCATGACACCGTGAGGAAAGAGCTGAATTTAGAGCTGTCCTGTTACTCTCAGCTGACGTTCATTTCCAAACTTTAAAGGGAATTTTTGGCAATTAGGAAGTTAGTTTCTGTAAAAGTTGTAAATAACTATTGTAGCTGCTTAGAAGGCCTCTCTTTGTAGAGGACTGATAAGCTAATGGCTAGTCTGAGCGCATCCAAAACCATTGCTACAGTAGTTTATTTAACAAATCTATTACAAGCATAAATATCACCACCAGGATCTAAATATAGCACCCCGAATGGATCCAGGGTCAAGTTCTACTTTTATCTGTTTAGTGTTGTTGCTTTATGTTTTTTGACTTTTTGTATTTTAACAAGTTTGAACTATGTAAACTTTGTTCTTGAACTTTTAATTTTTTTTTGCAGTTTCTTCATAAATCTGGTCTTTTATAATAAAGGTCTAACAGGTTAGCCTCAGCTTGAAACATGAATGCATAGTTTCTGTGTTATGACTCATATAACCCTTTGGGGGGCTATTAAGTGAAATTTAGTCAGTGGCCATATTTCCCAGAGTTAGATAAGTGGGAAAAAGTATTTTGTAACCAGCCCGGTCATTCTCCTAATCTGGCAGTATTCTGTTAGCTTTAGCTTAGCATAAACAATGTAAGTGAATGGTAACAGCTAGCATTTTGTGTGGAAAACGTCATGAAAATTACTATTACTAATAATGGTCCTAATTTTTCTTGGTGACATCAATAATCATATTGACTGAATGAAAATAGCACAAAGTAATTACAGGAGCTGATTTAGACTAGTGAATACATTATGACAAAGCACCACTGTCAGCCGCCACTGCAAGATGCAAAGACATGACTCAGTACAGCCAAAAGACGCCTGCTTCAGCTGTCATGTACTCGGACATTTCAACTTACTATGCTGTTCCTTCAAAAAACTACCGGGTATGAGCCTAGTAGCCATGCATTTGTGTTTATGGAAGTAGGTCTTTTTGAATTTGAATGATTGTAATGCTAGTGGTTACCATTTACTTACATTGTTTATGCTAAGCTAAAGCTAACAGAATACTGCCAGGAGAATGACCGGGCTGGTTACAAAATGCTTTTTCCCAATTATGTAACTCAGGAATATGGCAACAGAACATATTTTAGTTCATGCATTGACCCCCCCCCCCCCCCCCCCCCCCCCAAAAAAAAGAATAACAATAAAAAAATGATGGAGATGTTTGCAAAATATTACTATTATTCATCCAATGTTCTTATTTTATATAACTCTAATGGCTCCCAAATCAATAAATGGTTTAATCATTAGTCTTCGTTTATCTTTTTTCATGTCTGTTGGCTCAACAAAAACTTGAGATGCAGCTGAAAGTGGTTTCTGAATTTATTGACTTGAAAAGTCCAAAATAAACTTTTATTCTCATCTTAACCCCCACTGCTCATAGCCATCTAAATGTTTCAGGTGAGCGTGATCAGTCATGGCCTCCGATGTTCTTAGGTTTCTGCGTTTATGTCATGAATTTACCACCACTCCTGTAGCACCTCTGAGTTGTCAGCCAGCAGTCTTAAACAAGTTCACAGTGATCCTAAAGGAGCGTCTGTTCTCCTCCTCTCTCCTCTCTCGGGTCGAAGGGAGGAACAGTCGCTGGAATGTTAAGAATGCAACTGAAACAAAAACAATAGAAACAAAGAGCTTATGACAGATGTGCAACCTCATCTAAATGGCCTGTATTTGTATAGCGCCTTCTTAGGGTTCTACAACCCCCCAAGGCGCTTCACAACACAATCAACTCAATTCACCCATTCACACGCTGGTGGGGATGAGCTACGATGTAGCCACAGCTGCCCTGGGGCGCACTGACAGAGGCGAGGCTGCCGAGCACTGGCGCCACCAGTCCCTCCGACCACCACCAGCAGGCAAGTCGGGTTAAGTGTCTTGCCCAAGGACACACAGCGGCAATCTCTGGCCGGAGCCGGGATCGAACCTGCAACCTTCCGATTACTGGACAACCCGCTCTACCTCCTGAGCTACTGCTGCCCAAATGGTCCAGAAAAGCATTCAGGCAGTATATTGTTTCATTTTTGCCAAAGAGTAGGTCCAAGGAGGGTTTCTGTGACAGCAGCGGTGCCTGCAGCGAAGATATCTTGAGGTTAAACGACAATTGCTTTGTAAGATCTTTAAACAGAACATCTGTTCTACCAAACTGGCAAAATTCCTTTTCCTTTCCTCTGAAGCGGGCTCTTAAATCTCCCAGTAATGAATCTCTAACATCAGTTCTCTGAGCCAGGAGTTAATCATGACTCATGCTTAAGCAGACTGTTGAGATTTAATGCAGCTTAAAGATTTTACACTTAATCAAAGTGTTTTTCCTTTACTTTAAACCTTGTTTTTTTTCTTTTATGCTAATAATTTAACCCTAAACATTAGTGTCACCTTTCCTTTTGAGGGTTGATCTTTTTCTTTTGTCTCATAGTTTGGAGCTGTTGGTATGTACTCACCTACTACTGTATTACATGCACCTTGCTAGTACCAGTTTGGACCTCCTTTTATTTTTAGAACTGCCTTAATTCTTCATGCCACAGACTCATAAAGGTGTTGGAAGCTTTTTCTCAGACATGACAGCATCATGATGTCGCTTTTATGTTGTTGACACCAAATTCTGACTCGACCATCTGAACCACCTGGCCAGAAAAAGCTTTTCAGTCTCTAACGGTCCAGTTCTGGTGCTCCTGTGTCAATTGCAGCCCCAGTTTCCTGTTTTGTGTGGTCTTCTGCTGTTGTAGTCCATCTGTTTCAGGGTTCAACATGTCTGCAGACCTTTCTGTCATCTGGAACCAGTCTACTCTTATTTTCTGTGACTTCTGACATTAACAAATGATTTCCAGTCACTCAACTGTTGCTGACTGGATATTGAGTCTGTATCAGACCACTCTAAACTCCATTCTAACTTTTGTCTGGGTGAAACTTTCAGTAGACGAGCAGTTTCTAAAACACTCGGACCAGCTATGCCGGCACCAGCAACCATTCATGTGAATAAGTTTTTCCCCCTATTTCAGTAATTATGAATCATTTGCAGCCGTTGTGCCTTATTGGATGTTGGAAACCAAACAAAATATGAAATTTGTCATTCCATTTAGAATTCATAGATCTCTGACTCAGTTTTAGTTCCACAATAATCCCCAAACAAGCGCTCCCAACTGCTGAAAGGATAAATTCCACCATTTATCTCTCGTGGTGACAGAAATGATTCTGGATGCTAATGGCTGATCAGGTGGCCATGTAGAATTGAGCTTGCAGCTTGCATTTGACTGATTAGTTGTTTTCTGGCCCAGATGGCCTCTCCAGGGCAAGAAAACGGGAAGAAACCAAAATAAACCATACTGTCTCGAGTCCCTCCCAGATGGGCAGATTAGTCACCAACCCGACAACATGCTACTACAGGGTGCTCACTCATTAATAAATGCTGGAATCAACAAAACAACCACATCTGACCAGTAATAGTAACTGTTTACTTATACTAAGTTTTAGTAAAATTATGATTTTGTAACAGAATGTAACACTGTAATTTCTCTCTTGGAAAATTTCCTACTCCTGAGTCCAAATGTCTTCATACATTCAAGAATGTTTCATACAGAGAAACAAGAAAGTCATCTAGGGATGTTAAAAATCACATTTTATTTCTCCTGATTCGAGTCATTTGATTTTGAGTGTCTGCTGATACTTCTGATCCGATACATCAGTAATACATTAAAATAAGAAGAAAAACACATCCAAGTTGTTGTGGAGATGGAAACGGACCCAAACACAGGAGAGCAGGCACAGGATGCACATTGGCAGGTTTAAAATGAACAGTTTATTTGAATATGCTGATGAAGGTTGTCAGTCATCCAGGTCATGCTAATCCAAAGAAGTTTGAATGAAGGCAACTGGACTTCTTTGGTTTCTTGAAGACGTTTCACTTCTCATCCGAGGAGCTTTATCAATTCTGACTGGAATATTGGAGGGTCCAGCTTATAAACTGTAGCTGTCTGTTGTTGCTCAATGAGCTGAAACTACCTATGAATAGCCATCCTCCCTACCTCCTGAGGAGTTGTTAGCCTCTATTGTGTGGGAGTCATTGTATTGATTAGATGCAGGAGGGTGTGACCTAGACTGAAACTGTTTGGGAATAAGGTTCAGAGCTGCATTATAGGTGCTGGGAATGTGAAACCTGAGACCTCCTCCCCTATTTAATGTAGGTTTTTTCATGTTTGACATAGATAGCTTCCTTCACTCCTCTCTCAAACCATCTATCTTCTCTGACCAGAATGTGGACTTTGTCATCTTCAAAGGTGTGTCCCTTGCCCTTCAGATGTAAGTTGACTGCAGAGCCTTGGCCTGAAGAGGTGGCTCTCCTGTGTTGAGCCATGCACTTGTGTAGTTGTTTAGTTTCCCAAAGGTCTGGACAGTCCTCACTGCATTGGACTGCACAGACGACGCCAGAACAGAAGCTCAGTGGCGAGTTTTGAAGACTGCGTATCTGTAACGCTGCCCACCCCTGGAATCTGTTTCCTCATCAGGATTATCATGCTCACCTGTGCCTGACCTGATTAACTCCACTTCTCGCTACAGATATCCAGCGTTCATGTTCCTGTTCCCCTGTGCTGATCACGTTTATGCCTTCTCACCTCGCTCTTCTTGGATTCTGTTCACCTCCCTGCTCTACGGATACCGACCCTTGCTCTGAACCCTGACCAATGAAACCCTTCCTAAATCCAGATCACTAAATATCACCACTTCTGCCTTCCTGTGTATGACCTCTTGCCTGCCCTTTGTTTAAGTGATTTTGGATCAACCTTAAGTTGTGGCTTATTCGCCCATCATCTCACTTATCGGTGACAGCCATCAGCGGCTCCGCTCGCTCACTACCCCCAACAGCTCAACACGGACACCTCCCCTCCCACCTACGTAATTCCTCCTGTGGAATGCCCGCCTGTCATTCCCTGCTGCAGGTTAGTGAATCAGCTCTGTCATCTTTCAGGAAACTGAAAAGTCAGTGTCTCACTTGCTCTCTCTCCGCAGTTCCTCCAAGCGGAGTTCCCAGTTCCAGCAAACTATTATCAAACTATTCAGTCAAAAGTTTAAAAAAATTATTCTTTTACCATCTAATTCTGAGTTGTGGCTGAATTTCCTGGCCCCGCCAGTGACTCATAACAGTACCATGCATTTCTGTCTTTTCCACTACGTGAAATGCCCAGTGTGCACACTTTAGCTCAGTGGTATGAGTGTTCGCCCTGAGACTAGGAGATCGTGCGTTCAAATCTACGGTCGGGTCATACCAAAGACTTTCAGGAAGAGCTCTGGTCTGGAAGTATTAAAACTATAAAGGATGCTCTTGGTAAAAAGTGAGGCTTAGTTATAGAGTAAAAAGTAAATTAAACCTCTCCTGCATGTTTCCTCTAAGAGAAAATACTTATTTTATCCTAGAGCTTATTAGTACACAGGCTTTTATTAATATACATCTGAAAAATACTTCATGAATGACCAGCTTTCACATTCATGAGCCTTAAAATAGTTCTTCAAACTAGTTTTTTGTCCCTACACAGTAAAATAAGCAGTGTTATTTCAACACTAAGAGAGTCAATTTCAACACTGAGCCAGTGAACATATGGTCCTGCCCTGTACAGTGTAAAAGTTACACTGATCTCAGTGTTACATTTTCAGAGTAAATTTTACTCTGAATAGAGTTAAATTCAGTTTTAGTGTAAACCGTCATTAACTCTCACAATTGTTAATATACTTTTACTCTATGAGATAAATAACACTCTCAGTGTTATCTAAGTTTGACACTGCTACTTTTCAAGTGTTATTCTAAATCATCACCAACAAAATTTCCTTAGTAAGTGTAAAGTCTATTTAACACTAGCTGTTAATGAAATTATAACTCTAATCAGTGTTAATATGTAACTAATCTAGTCAGTGTCAACCAAAACATTGCTCAATTATTTTAAATCTATTGTTGATTTCCACATAGACATTTATTGAAATTGCAGATGAAGCAAAATATTTACTTTGAAAGTGTCACTGATATAGACTAAATATTTTGTAAAAGGACAAACCATTGTCTTCCATGTCTTATCAGTTTATTAATAAAATTCAACATGGTGAATTTACAACCATTTCTGTGAGGGAAACATTTTAAGAACTTCACATTATTTGTGAACGTTTTAACAAAGGACAAATTTCCTTATCTGTATTGTAATGAACTTGGTCAGTGACACAAAGGCACTCATTTGTCTTAAAGGGTCATGTACCAATTTTTGCCAAAAGTTACACAAAAGGTTAGATCTTTAGGTTAACAGTGGTCAATTAGGAATATTTTGCTATTTGGCACCACTCTGTCCCCCAAGGTGGAAGTGATGCTGTGTTATGAAAAAATTTAGATGCATGACAAGTGTCAGATAAATTATATTTGTCCTTTGTTTGAACCTGAATATTCTTTTAATTAACTGGAAACAACAATCAGAATTAAAACATTTTACAATTTTAACATAAAGGTGCCAGATTATCTCAAGATAACCACATTTTGATTTCTTAAAAAAAAGTGACTGAAACCCAATTTAAGTATAAATAAATTCCTGAATAATAACAGTGGGTTCTAAAAACAAAATTAACAATTAATTGTCTTGTTTCAACTCATTTTGCTTTATGGGTTCAACTCATTTTGCTTAGTTTCGAAAATCATTAAAATGACCAATCAAGACTGCATGAAATGACAATATGGAACAATAAAGAGGGAGGAATCTTGTGTACCATACGACATCTGCACATCTAGTGGTTTGAAGTAAAGCAAATCTTGAACATCAAGCACCTTAAGTTGATGAGAGGGTTTCAGCAAAATCCTAAATGAATTGTAGTGTTCATCAAAACAAATGGTTTCAACACCTGAACCAACAAGTACAACTTTTTCATCTTTCACAATAACAGTTTTGACTTTACAGAATACTGGCATCTCATTAGATACTTCAACACACACAATTACCCCAGGGCGATACTCTGTGCCATGGTGCTTCACCCATTTTACAGACAGAACACTATCAGATAGTTCACTCCCTAGTTTTGAAGCAAGTTCAGTACCTTCCTTCAACTTTCCAAGTTCCACAACCTTTCCTGGACCAATAGTCAATCTGCATCGGCTGAACGACTCCCAATGTAAAGCCATATATCTTTGATGCTTTTTAGCCAATGTCTTAGTGATATTTTTAAAACTCTTAAGTTGCGTTTTGAAAAAATTATGCTTCGCTTCATAGCGCATACACCACACATGCAGGATTGGACCAATATTTCGTATACATCGAGGATAATGGGTCATGAAATGATGCTTAGGCAAGAGATTTCTGTCAGGAAACAACCGCTTAAAAAGCTGATGATGCTCAACAATGATGTGTTTCAGAAATATGGTCATACCCTCTGATATGATTGGTGAAAATATGATATTTACAATTTGGAGAAGCAAAATTAAGAGGTGCCAATGCTCATCATCTTTCTGTACTTTATCACCAAATATCAATGGCATGTTGCGCAACAAGCACCAAGACTGTATGGCATTCAAGCCCAAGTCATTTGTTCCATCAAACAACTTAACTGCAGGTGGGCGATTTCTCCTCTCATTGAACCCATAATTAAATGAGTCTATTCGACCAGCCANGTTTCAGCAGGAATTTGAAGAAGATCTTAAAACGCTAACCCATTTGCTCACTGTAAAAAAAAACTACTTCCCACAAGGGTTTAACATGACAACGTCTTTGACCAAATATGGGATAACTCAAGATGTCGACTGGAAAGGGCAGCACTGGCATGGATCTAAACATCTTCAAAAAACATCTTATTTTTGCATTAGTGGGTAAATGATGGCTTACCAGCATTCAAGAATTCTTCCAAGCTTGGCTCACTGATCTTTACATATTTTTGTTCCTTTTCAATTTTTGTTTTAATGAGCATGATGGCATCTTTAACAAAAGAACAGGAAATTTTGAGTTATACAAAGGAATGTAAATTATTATTTTGGTCCCTAATCTAACAGTCTAAAATAAAACATATAATCATACCATAAGAAACAAGACAACGATAAAAGCTATTCTTACTTTAACAAAATATGATTTTGACATTTTTGAAAGCAAATTAACCTACTACTTGTTAAATGTTTGATATTTATGTCCGGCCCTTCTAGCTCTCAAGCGGCTCTTCACATTTTTTTATTTCTTAAATTAATTTAGCACCAGAAATTTTTTGTTTGTGTGTAAGCTGAATACACAAACATAAAATATATCAAATGTTTATTTAAATAACTTATTTTATTCAACATGAAGCAGAGTGCTACAAAAAACTGATTTAAAATGACAAAAACAAACTCTATAAGTAATATATTGATCAACTCTGAAGTATTAGAGCCTACTGGACACGATATCTTCCCTTTGCTTCTTCCACATTCTGCCTTTGAAATGTTATTGTAGTTCAAATGTTTCCAAATCTTGCTGCCTGTCCTGCTTTCACTCATTTCCTCGTTTTTCCGTAGCTGTTTTATTATTCTTTTATCCTCTTTTACATGTTAGTGTAATACTTGTTTAAGACATTTTGCGCGTGCCATCCTCCCTCCCTGCTCTCACAGTGCTCGGACATACGCTTCGTCCCCATCTCCCCGTCTCACGAGGCACCGTGTGTGTGTGTGTCGCTTCGTCCCCCTGTCTCACGAGGCACCGTGTGTGTGTGTGCGTGCGTGCGCGCGCGCGCCATTTGATCGCGAGCAATACGGACCTTTGAAATGACCGATCGGGGCCGACTACTTCTTGGATGAGCTTAGTGAGTGACGCATTACACATTTTCGCGTGATAGTGGCTGGCTCCGAGCAATGGAGGGTTCGAATGAGGTCTGCGTCACTCGCTACGGCTCCTCTAAGTAGCCGGCCCCAATGGGTCACTTCAAAGAGCCGTTTCGTTCGCGACTGACTCTTCACTAAACTACTATTAAAAGTAGAAATAGCTGATATTTTATGAAGCAACACTTACGTTCATCATCTCATACTGTTTCAGAAGAATAGCGTGTGTTGCTTAGCTCCCACCGACAGTTTCCCCTGAGGTAAATCCGCGATTTGCCCTCGCAGCTTGGTTTGCAGTGAATTTAAATTAAATTATGAAGCCAATTCTCTGAATCAGTCCACAAGTATATTTTATAGGCTCCTATCAACCTCTGAAAACGCTATGACAATTTTAATGCCCTATTTTGTCGAAAATGAGGTCCTTATTAAATGCTAAATAGTATAATATGTTGAATGTTTAAGCTAGCTAACAACTCGTCACATTTGGCATGTGAAAAACGCATTTTTGACTAAAACAAATTCTGTTCGAAGCAGAATATTATTTGTATAAGTTGCTTAGACAAATATGGCTATGAAAATTCGGGGGAAAAAAGAGTACATTTAGGAAACTTACCGTGTTTTTCCAGCGAGGCGGAGAAGTAGAAAATGGCGCTGAGAAAATTCTAGTCGGTCTGGCAAGAAGTGGAAGGAGAGGGCGGAGCTTAACAGAGTACTTTTTACACTTAGTTGGGAGAAATGTCATCAACACTGGATTATAGAGTTATAATAACTCCAACAGAGTTAATTTCATTTAACACATGACAGATTACACTGTAAAGAGTAATTTTTAAAAAATCTATTTTAACTCTGAATATTAACACTAACACTGGGGGACTAAAGCAGTCATTTCACACTCGCTGTTGTTGAATTGACTCTGATAGAGTTCCTATACGTTGACACTGCCGTTTTGACACTTGGGATTTTACTGTGTAGTCATTCATTGTTAGTGATGGATTAGATGGCCTTGACCTTTGGCTTCTTATTACATTTTAACATCAGAGAAACAACTTGAAACTGCATATTTTACTGTCTGAAAAGAAAGTTGCATTTTTAATTAAAAAAAAAAGAAACTATATCACACGGACAGCAACAATTTGAAATCGTATGAGTTTACCAGAGGTTTTGAGAATTATTGAAAGATAATTCCAACACAAGTTTCTTTTCTCTACAAAAATGCAATTATCAGGAGCCGAGTCATCAAGATAAAACAAAGAAGCATGTGTACTAACGGTGCCTTTATCTGGTTTAATAGGAATAGTATCAGTTAGGCCTCAGAAAGTAGACAAGTCATTAGGAATACTGAAACATTGTGTGTACTTTTTGCACAAAACACTGATTTTACCAGATTTAAAAACAGTAAGGGAGATAAAAATATGATTTATTATTAGGGAGTCATCCTTCCATCCATTTATGAGGATCTTATTGATTTTTAAAAACTTTTATAAACAAACCAAATGTAGACTAAAGAGGCCACTTCATGGTGCAACCACCTGATTTAGATAGAAAATCTAGGAAATTATGGGATGTCAATCTTCAACAACTCTTAGTAAACTGGATTGAGGGTTGCTGACGATACGGGGTAGCCTAGTGAACTAGACCAAATTCTTGCAAAGTTTGGTCTAGGCACGCTTTGTTGGAACCCTCGCAGCCCGATCCACTGCTGTGGCTGTCCAATCACAGCTCGCTATAGTTTTGGTTGGGCCAATCACAGCGATCTATATTGTGGGCCAATCACAGAACGGGAGAAGCCGATGACATCAGAGCTGCGACCATGAACACAAACAACATGGCGGCGGCTCAGGAGCCATGTTCGTTTGAAACGGCGTTGTCATCAACATTGGATTATTTAGCCTCCAACGTACGTAAGTCTGTCGGATATACTTAGCGGCTTCTTATTTTTATCAAACAAAGTAGTGCAATGTCCCAGTACACCTGATATTCACATGTTTTTCATACTAGACGCCATAGCTGCCTCCCTCTTCTTTTCCGTCGCTGTGATTACGTCATGTTGTTCGTTACTCTGATTGGTCCTAGCGCTATCCAATTGCGTGCAGACAGTTTGAAAGACAGTTTGAAAGAGCCGTCAATGGAGCGTGGCCAGACTATATATTCACATATATGGCTTGCCAGGCTAGATATGGGGTACATTGTGTAGATTTTCCATTTTTGTATTTTAAATATTATATTTAATTATTAAATGAAGGATCATTCAAGGAGTAGATCTACTCTTCACATTACTGTCATTTATTCTATGGTATTCTCTCCTAAAAATATTGATCTCTTGAGTCACACATGTGATGTTCAAACCTTAGATTCCTACACTAATGACACCAACTCTCCCCTAATCTTTCACTCAAAAATTTCTCCCTGAATTTCAAGAATACCTTCTGTATTGATATACGTGCATTTGTCATTTCCTTATGTGAATTTCCTCTCCAGTAAAGTTGCAGTCCACACCATTACTCACAAACACGTGCATCCGTTAAACGCTCTGATTTCATGGCTAATATTTAGTTGCTAACCCAACACTTCAATATTTACTTTCCACTCCAGCAGTAACGGCTCCCTTGGGCCTTCCTGGAGCATCTGAATGTATAATTTCCCTGCTGCTGTTGCCCATTACGTACAACACGGTCAGCCATATCCATTTATTTTCCTAATCTTCAGGCTTTGCGTGTCAGCATGTTTGTACATATATCTCCACATCGTCTGTTGAAGCTGCGAGGGGTTGGAAGTGATAAGAGGCTTGCATCACTTCACAGCTCTGTAAGCTGTTTCCTGCAGTGTTGCGACAAGATGTCACTCAAATATAGCCAACTGTTAAACACGCGTGCACAATGTGTTTATTTCTTACATATCTCTGTTTCAAATTGCATAGCTGCTAATGAGCTGTTAGCAGTGTTAAATAAACAGTGAGAGTCTTTACTCTGCACCATTTAAACACATTGTTTGCGTTTAGATGATTCTTTAACACAGTGGGATGCTTCAGTTTTGTGTGCACAGATTTATTGAGTTGCAGTTTGTAGATTAAGTTGGCTCTGCCACTTTGAAAGGTGTGTTTCACTCGTTTAATCAATACATCTGCAGTGGTCTCTAGTAGGAATGAATGCCTTGTAAGTCGTACTCTGGGGAAACAAAGCTCCATTGCACCTGTTTCAGGAACTAGAAGTGAGCCACATCAGAGTTGAGCTTCAGACGACCGGATCTGGAGTCTTACTTCCTGATATGTGGACATCTCTCCTCTGATTGGCTAACAGCAACACGACTCTACCACTGACTCTGTTTGCTCTGCAACGTTGATGTTTTATCTCCACAAATAACACAAGCCTGGAGGAGTTCTGCTGTGTCGTGAAGTTGCTAATGCTAACGGTTAGCTTCTACTAGCCCAGACGTTCTCTGCTGTTTCCTGGACGCTAAACCAACAACAGCCTTCCCCGCCGTGAGTCAATGGGTGAGTCCATGAATGTTAAGTGACAGTGTGACGTAGATCTGTCAGGATTTTCTAATCCTAGAGTTTCACCGTCTATTTTCTATCAGAAGCTAAAGCAGGAGGTAGGTGGAGGAGACTATGTTCATGTTCAGCCTGCATGACAAACTCACAGTGACGAATTATCATCAGAAATATTCATTATAAAATGGTTTTTCAGTGAACCACACATTTAAGACATACAAGCTGTTGCTGGCCACACTCACCCATCCTCTGATTGGCTGCTGCGAGGGGAGGAGCTCAGATATGCAGGGAGGGGCTTGGAGTAGAGACCTGCTCCTCCATCTTCAACAGGTGAGGAGTGGTTTTATGCTAATTTTTCTTATTGCGAAATCACAATACTGTACTTATTAAAAAGGCTCATTGAAGCGTGGTTCCTGAAACCAAACATTGATGGAAAATGGATGGTTGGTTTTAATTCACGTTTTTAGTGTTTATAGAGGCTACAGAAACCCACGTGGCAGCACAAAAGGAGGAAAAATGTGAGATTTGGATAATAACTTCTTCCTGTATCCACAAGAGTTGAAGTAGCTGTAGTTAAAGTCGAATCCCATTTCCAGGATTTGGGATTTAGAATATTCCCCTTTGTTCTTAATTGAGTATCCACTTGTCTGCAACTTTTAATTGCAAAGAAATGGTAAATGGTAAATGGCCTGTATTTGTATAGCGCCTTCTTAGGGTTCTACAACCCCCCAAGGCGCTTCACAACACAATCAGTCATCCACCCATTCACACACTGGTGGGGATGAGCTACAACGTAGCTACAGCTGCCCTGGGGTGCACTGACAGAGGCGAGGCTGCCGAGCACTGGCGCCACCAGTCCCTCCGACCACCACCAGCAGGCAAGGCGGGTTAAGTGTCTTGCCCAAGGACACACAGCAGCATTCTCTGGCCGGAGCTGGGATCGAACCTGCAACCTTCCGATTACTGGACAACCCGCTCTACCTCCTGAGCTACTGCTGCCCAGTATGAAATCATAAAAGGAATTTTCTTTTAGCAGAGATTCAGACTTTTATTCAAAATCTCGCAGGTTAATGTTTCATTAAACATGATTTTCATCTAGTTTTGTCTGATTTTGACTCTGAGTTGTGCATCTTTAGATGAATAGATCAGCACTGCTTGGTTTTAAGTGCACAAGAGTCGATCCAACAGCTTCTCCTTCAGATGAGTGCTTGCTCCTTCATTGCCATGGTTACTACCTGAGGGGAAAGACAGGGAGGGAGGGGTCTCTTCATCTTTGTGGGTAATTAATCACTGAGCAGGATGAATCCTGGTCATCTAATTACCGACAAATTAGATGGAAGTAACTTCTGAGAGCGAGATGAAGGCTGTCACTCGCAGAACTAATTCTCACTCCAACACACGGTATTGACAAGGTTTGGGACAGGGCTGCGTGATATTAGGAAAATCTGTGATGCGCGATAACAGTGCTTAATGTTGCAATAACAATATGACTTCCTTATGAATGCTATTTCAGTGTTGGAGAGGGAACAGTGCTAGGACCAACACTCTGAATGAATATGTTAATAATGGCTGGTTCTTGGTAAGGAAAACCAGTGTTTTAAACATATGCTGACATGTTGCTATATTTCCTGATGTACTAAAGAGTCTTTCTGAAAGTGAACCACTCTCAGGTATAGAGATACTTCCTTGCTCAGCTGTGGGAAGGTAATTTTGTGGAGTTTCCATCATGCCAAGGGGCCTTCGTCACTGTCTGTGGCAGTGGACGGCAAGTAGTTATTAAGCTCAGCTTCTTTGCTTGTGACAGTTGTACAAAAGATGAGGTAGGGAGTGTGGCTGAAACTGTCCAGTCATTTCTGTAGCTTTTTTAAGGATCATTGGTCTGGATCTCTGGGGCAGTGTCCCTGAACAGGGAAAAATAATATATTGAAAATAAACATTATACCTTAGTAAACAGTCATGTTCCATTCATTATAATGTGAATGTATATATAATTCTTTATTACACTGATGTGAAAATATTTATAACCAAATGACCTTCTGTGCTGTTGCTTCCATTTCTGACATCACTCTGATCTTGATGTGTGAGACCTCATCACTCTTGACTTAGCTGACTTTGAATCTGGGATCCATGAAGCGCGTCCTTGTCCAGATGTTTATGGTTGTCTGGATTTTTATATAACGTGTTCAGGTAGTCGAGGATTTTCTTAAATGACTTTAAGTAACTGTCTACTTCCTTTGCTGCAAGCATCGATGTTTTCATTATGACTGGTTTCTTATAAGAAACACTAATGGAACTCTCATCTGAGAGAGCATCTGTAAAGTCTTGCAGGGTTTGGTTTACCGACTATTACATCAAGGTCCTGCCAGGTGGGAATCAAACGTCTTAATTTTCTGTCTGCTGAGAGGACGTTAGATAAGGCCTGCTGCTACTCCAGGACTGTAAATCATCATTTGTCTGAAAGCCCACCTGATTGGGCATTCTGTGATGAGTGAGCACTCTGGAAAGGTGGTGTACCTGCTGTTATTTCAGCGCTGTCATGACTGTTCAGCTGTGGCAGAATTGTCCCACTAACTTCTTGCAAAGGAGGAGACACAAGACAGAAATGAATGGTTAAAATCTGTCAGTAAAACTAACAGTAATTTATAAAATGCTTTTTTTATGCTTCGATCAAGTTTTATTCTCTACTATTAGGGATGTGTATTGGTAAAATTCTGGTTATACGATACGTATCACGATACAGGGGAGACGATACGCTATATTGCGATACATTGCGATACATTCAGCCAGACGATATTAGCGATTTTTTACACTGAATTTATTCGTAGGAAAATTCAATAAACAGTCCAAACTGATACATGTTTAACATGAGGTATCTGAACCATAGCAGAGGGATTTACATTTCAGTGGTGGAAACAAAACCCATTGCACACTGCTGCCAACTAGGCATTTGAATTGCACCAAAAGAAAAGAAAATACATAAATGTTTGCATGTAAATTCCTCCAAAAATCGATACACAGGTTTTGAATATTGATATAATAAAATATCACGATATATTGCCAAATCGATATTTTCTTACATCCCTATTATCTATCAATCTATTGATCTATCGATCTAATGATCTATACAATCGATCATTCGAACTCTCATCATATTATATTATATCATATCACATCATTTCACATGATATAACATCATTCTTGAGGCATCATGAATTGTTATAAACATTACCTGAGAAAAAGAGAACAATAACGTTCCCCAGTAAAAATCACAGCTTCTTCCATTTTTTTGACGGGTTTATTTTCTTTGTGTTTGGCTGCATGATAAAAGCTTTGAAGTCCCTCTAACCTTTCTGCTAGGAATGGTGGCAATTAATATTTTATGTCCTGAGAAAATTCAGAACTTGTTACTGAAATGTAGTAGCCTGGCAAGCCATCCTATATATGTGAATATATAGTCTGGCCACAAACCATTGACTGCTCTCAGTCGTGAGGCGGGATCTACGGTTGTCTTTCAAAATGTCAGCACGCAATTGGATAGCGCTAGGACCAATCAGAGTAACGAACAACGTGACGTAATCACAACTACGGTAAAGCGGGACCCACCAATGGCGTCAATGATTTCTGTCGTTTTTGTATAAAAACATGTGAATATCAGGTGTACTGGGACATTCCACTACTTTGATTGATAAAAATAAGAAGCCGCTAAGTATAGCCGACAGACTTACGCACGTTGGAGTCAAAGCCGTTTCAAAAGAACGTGGCTCCGGCGCTGCCGCCATGTTGCTTGGGTTCGCGGCCGCAGCGCTGACGTCATCGGCTACTCCCGCTCTGTGATTGGCCCACAATATAGAGCGCTGTGATTGGCCCAACCAAAACTATAGCGAGTTGTGATTGGATAGACACAGCAGTGGTTTGGGCTGCGAGGGTTCCTATGAAGCGTGCTTAGACCAAACTCTGCAAAGCAAGAATTTGGTCTAGTTCACTAGGCTAGAAATGTAGCTCATATTTGGATGAAAAAACAACTAAAATACAAAAAAATGGTTCTGCTGTTCAATTAAAGGCTTTCTCTACATCATGTTTTTCTTAATTGCTTTCCTTTTTGGTTCTAAATATAAAAATCTATTTAAAATAATGAAAACTGTATGAAAGATTTTAATTTGTTGGGTCTGCTACTAGAAATAAAGTGTAGGAAGAGGCATTTTTCAGTTTTTCTAATCTCTATTCCACTATAAAAGCCCCCAGTAACAAAACAGCGGCGCCCACTCCCACTAAGAGTACTTTGCATCTTCAGAAGTGTGTTGTGCATCTAGCATTCAGATGTTGTCCAAAAAACCTGATATTTAATGGGTTTGCATCTGGTTATTTGGGACAGAGTGTTCTGGTTGAGATGCTGATGGTTGCATCTCAATGAAAACAGCTGGTCAAGTTGTGTTACAGTAAAACTGAAGATACAGGAAGTGTTTAGTGGCTGCAACATTTGTTTTACCTGTGCTGGCTGAATATATGGATGGATTATTGTCATTTGACTGGTTACTATAAAAATAAATTTACCTGTGATTCAACTTTCATTAAGTCTCAAATCTCTGGGATAGGTTTAAAGCTTTGCACATATTCATGGCTCCTAAAGAGGATTTTGTTCATGGCTGAAGGCTTTAATCGCTTTCATTTTATCTAAAACCTTCTTGAGGAAAAAAACGTTCCTTTTATTGCTTCAGCATATATCTACCCATCTTTTTGTGGGATTGATTTTACTGTCGGGTCTTAAATAATGCATTTTTGAAGTTTGTCCTATCTGATTCCACTCAGTGTGATGAATTAGGCCACCATTATAGTAGACTGAGTTTTTGAACTAGCTGCTGTTAAAAGTTGTTGATTTTCAATTTTTTGCAAAGGTTTGACCTAGGGCTGCACGATATTAGGAAAACCTGCGATATGCGATAACAGTGCTTAATATTGCGATATCGATATTACTTGCGATAAATGAACAAATACTTAAATCTGCAGTTTTTGTATCTATACTTTAGACACACCACTCCATCCTCTATCATTAATATTAATACAGTAACAAAATGAAATCATGCAAGTTCACATTACATTTCTAGAGCCCGATATATAGATCTTTATGGTTGCGTTAGAGGTGACAACCGGAGATTTGTCGTGTTTCTCCTCATGGTTGCCACGGGTGTTTGACATGTCTTGCAAAGTACTTGTGTTTGTTGAACACAAGTACTTTGCAATAATAGTCATGCTGTTTGAATTATGAGTTCTTTCTCGCTAACATTTTCCACACACGTCTTACCCTCAGTCATTGCGACGCTCTCTAAGCTAACTCAGGTGTTTGCTAGCCATCCAAATGAAGTGCCGTCCATCTAGGGACCAAGGCATCTAACCTATAAGAACCCAACCGATTGACCAAATGGGTAAAGGCTCTAATTGATTTGTCAAAAACTTCATGCTTCCATTTGATTGACAAAATACATTATGTGTAGCAAAAATCTGAGATGAACATTAATTGCGAAATTTTTCTGTTCTTTCTGATATGCCTATTGCACATGCTGATATTGCGATAACGATACATTTTTGATATATTGTGCAGCCCTAGTTTGACCCACAAACAACATGATAAATTACTAATATCTGGTTGACTGTTTTTTTCTCAGAAAATTCACCAAGATACAGAGTATGAAAACCTACTAATGTCTTCCTGGTTACTGGACAGAGGTCCAAATAAAACCTAACTAAAAATAATTACTGTGTTCCTTTACGAACCAGATTACAGCATCTTAAAATTCTTTTTGATTAGTTTTTTCATACAATCTAAAATAAAAGTAAAACCAAATCAGCTATTTGTAGGTGGTGTTTTCACAAACCAGAAATAAAAGACTGACAAACTATTTTAGTGTCAAAAAAGATTTTTTCAGAACTATCTGGTAAGGTCTAAAGGTATTTATGGGTTTAGCATTTATTTTAATTTCTTTTGTGTTATTGTTGTTTCAGTTTTATAAACATTTTACATGGTAGGTCTTTTTTTTTGTTTAGACCACTTGTTCCAGGTCATAACAATTGGGGGCTTGTCCGGGATTCAAACCGGCACATTATTTAACAACAAGAAAACAACTCCTACCTTCAGTTTACCTCCTTGCATTATTAGAGTAATGCATTTTAAAGCCATACTATGGAACTTTTTCATATTTTTAAATCATTTTCTTGAGCCAGTATGTGCTAAAATGACCCTTTACAAGGTTAGTGATATGTCACTCAGACCTCCACCGCTCTCTGTGGCCAGAATACCGCACTTGCAACTTCACAGTGGCGGTTCAGTCCCTGCTGGACTTAGAAAAAGGAGCTGACATACCTGGTGCTGCAGTCTGCTTCCAGCATGTTTCTTGCATGTTTTAAATCAGGGGTTCCCAAATTCTTTTCTTTGGGGACCCCCTTGCCTGTGTCCAAGACAAGCCAGGACCCGCAACCCCAACTCCTACATGCATAAACACGTTAAATGTGATCATTTGGAAACTTTATACAGACATACAGAGTTATAATATTTATATGGAGTTCTGATTATACTGTAGGGTGTGTTATTAGGATTTTATAAGTGTAATTTTTACAAATAAAATCTTGCTAACCTCAGCAAAGGCAAAATTATGGGGACCCCCTGTAATCTTGTGGGGACCCCATTTGGGGTCCCGACCCCAGAATTGGGAACCCCTGTTTTAGATCATGAACACAGCTGATGTGTTTGATTTAGTGATGAACCGCTCCTGTAGACACTAATGAAGGCTGAGGAGATGTTTCAGCTGTTGGATTAAGGTGTAAAAAGCACGAACGCACAGCGAGGAGATACGTTTCACTTTTGGTTTAATAAATGGACACTAGGGGCGCTAAAAGCAAGCTAAAACTGCCAAGTGTGCCTTTTATGTTTTGATGGTATGTCATTTCCTGTCATGTTTACAAATATTACAGCACATTATACAGATTTGTTTACTTTATTAATACTGAGAGACACAATTTCAATCTGTAATGTGCATTTTAGTATTTCCCATATATTTCAGTCGACTAAATTAAGACTAAAATTAAAACAAATGGAATGACTAAATCAAAAAACTAAAACTAAATAAAAATGTCTTGTCAAAATTAACACTGTGTGCAACTACCTTTTTCTAATGTTTAAAAGACAAATAAACAAGATGGTAATCATTTATTTAATCAGCCATCCAAAAAAGATAATAAAAACCCTGAAGATAAATAAATTAGTTGCTTTTTGTAACACTGATGCATTTCCTAATGCAACACTGCATTTTGCATAATTTTCAGCTCCTAAATAATAAAAATTAAAGCTAATTAATTTAATTTTGAACACACTATTAAAAGATCAAGGTAAGAGTAGGAGGCTGCTTGGGTTTGTGACAGCTTTAGATAATAAAAACATACTTCCTTTCTTACTCATAAAAATATTGATCTCCAGTCAGATTAGATAATTGAATGAAGTCTTTCTGAGTTGGTGTCTGCCAACCCCTCTGATGTAGAACATTGAGCAGAACTTCCTTTATCCAAACACATAATTATTCCATAACATCTAACTTCTCTGTGCTCGCCAGATCTAAATGAAAAATAGATGTCATTATTCCTCTAATGCTGAAATTGAAATCCGTGAAAGTATGTGAAATTGTTTCGCTAGAAGGTCTGCATCAGGATTATTAATGCGTCCCAGCAGTCAGGTGAATCTTTTATTTTTTTTCTTGCTTTTTGATCTAAGGCTTCTGATTGCTTCCAGCATCAATCTCAGTGGAAATGAAGCTGATTTGTTTCCAGAACACAAAGTGCCCGAGCTCGCTCACTACAGAGGGAGCTCACTTTGTGTTTTAGAAAGAGATCGGGGTATGAGGAGCTGTCAGAGGGAATTTCGAGTGCCATTTGTCTGGAATGTACACACCGCCTAGCTTAGCGGTGATGAACAACAGGACCACAACTCCTCCCAAACCGTCACACAGGATCTGCTCTGCTGCTCTTGTTTTCTAGCGTTTGATGCACTTTCAGAGAGGTCGTGTTAAAGTTTGTCACCTCTGAAGGTGACCTCATGAGATTCAAAATGGTTGCCACAGCTAACTGACATTGGTAAACACAAAACTGTCTGTTCCTCAGTTAATTTTGAAGATGATCAGATAAAATGTGGTGTTTTGTTGTTTTCATACTTGTATCTATTCAAACAGGCACCGTTATGTTGCAGCAAACCATTAAAACACAGTTAGGTTTATTGCCAAGTTTGTCTAAATTGATGATTTGGTGCAGAAAGGTTCACACTTTATAACAGATGTGCAACAAAAACAATGAGTCACACAATCAGCACTTGCATGAATATGTTCTGCTTCTGCAGGTACGATTAAAAAAGATGAAAAATATTCAATAGTAGAAACAGACTTTTGACAAATAACCTTTTTCTGGGTTTGTTTGGTCAGGTGTCTTAAGTGTTTAACTAGTGTGAGGTACTGGTTGTGATGGCCTTTGGCCTGTAGTGGGTGGGGTCAGCACCAATCTTTGTGGTCCACCTTAAGGTCCTGGAGGTGTTACAGATCCTGGATGTGTAGCAGACTGATACAGGCTCCCTTTGTCTATGGCAGCAGCAAAACCAGACTGTGATGCAAGTGTTGAGGGGTGATTCAGTTACGGATGGACAGTTTTGCTTAAAAAATTGACATTAACTGTTAGTCAACAGCCTCTTTTAGCAAACTATCCAGTCACCCTCTGGAAGGATTTTAATTACACAATCATCTACAACTGATTAACTTCTGGAGTCAGTCCAATTCTAGTTGGCTGCCACAACTAATCCACCTTTACAAAAACAGTCGGCTATAATTCAGTCAGTATAGCATGTGACTTTTAGATATTCAGCCAAAATTTGGCATTGTAGTTGCTGAGAGCCGTCCCCAACACATGCTAACAAATAGTAAGAGATCTTGCGAAGATGCATGGAATTGCACACGTCATTTTCATGGCAAAAATAGCCATAACTCAGTTTTTCAACATAAGATGTTATTAGTTTAAAACTCTGACATGAAAGGTATTTGGAGATATTCATTCTTTTTAAAAAATCAAGGCCAAAAAATATTTCTGAACCTTGCAGAACTCCACAGGTATAGACAACAATTTCTTTGATGTCTGCAATCTTTTTATCCATTCATTCTCATCTGCTTAATCTTTTTAGTATATATTGTTATTTTCACTCTGAGCAAGCCTTTGCAAATTGCTTAAATGCATTTTAAGGATCCTATTGTTGCCTTTCAAACTTATCCCAAGCTTATGATTAAAGTAACTAAATTGGAGAAATTTTCTGCAAAAACAGGCTGTTAACAAATGCACTGTTAGAAAGGACTACATCACTAGATGTCATGTTAAAGCAGCATTCCGCAACTTTGCAGTTATATGGTCTCTGTCGCCCTCTAGAGGCTTGTTGCGTAACATCACTGTCGTAAAATCAAATCTCTCTCGCGCGCATAAGAGGCATGTTTACATTCATAATGTCAGGCAAAACAACAAAAACAAATAACTCTGGTCTTTGCTCTTGCTCTATCACGTTCTTCTTTTCTTTTCCTAGATTTCTCTGATAAGGGATTTCTAGCTTTCTTTGGTGAATCTGCCGCTGCTACAGTGAGTCAACGTTATACAATTATGGCAAGCCAAAGGGATAAAAAAATGCGCGTTCTAAACTCGCATTATGTCCGCCGAAACGCTCTTTCAAGATGCGCGTTTTGGCGGACATAATGCTCGCTTTAGAACGTGAGTTTTTGCCCCCTTTGGCTTGCCATATTATGCCGTAAAACGACACCCAGTCAGTACTTCCGGCGGCTACCCGAAGCTCAAAAACTGTATAGCGCAGTAAACAGACGTGGGACCCCCCAACACTATCACAGGTATGAAAATGAACATAATAGATAATACTATGACGCAAAAACTTTACAAAAAAGCATCATTTTAAGGTGTAAAAGTTGCGGAATGTTGCTTTAAAGTCTGTTTACTGGACTTGTGTTTTATGTACTGAACCCCAGGATGATTTCTTCACCAGAGGAAACACGAAGGAGGAAGGAGTAATGGAGGAGGCGAGCGGCTCTGAGCCGCATGTTTTTGCATCGGTTCGCGAGTGGCTGAGCCAGCCGGAGGCGTGGCCGAGACTCGAGTGCAGAGTAGTGCAGACACGTCAGAAATACTGGCTAACATAAAAAATACCCGCTTAGCCAATAGCGATGGCTGATTATGATTCAAATGTAGGGCAGACTTTTAAGCTGAAGAGAGCGCTACACTGACGGTTTTAGGCAGAATATTTATATTTTAAATAAATGCCAAAATAAAGACTACACGTGTGTACAGCACTATTAGACACTCGTTTATACAGCTTATAAGCCAAAAAGTTGATTTTTAGGGTAACTTGCTTTTTAAGAAGTAGCTGAGCCAAAGGGCAAAGCTCTCTACCTGGTCCATTCCAACATGGTCATGAGATTTGGATCATAAAAAAAAGTACGTGATCCTGGCTGGTGACGTGATCCTGGCTGGTGACGTAATCACAGCGACGGAAAAGAGGGAGGCAGCAATGGCGTCTAACATCACTGATTTCTGTCATTTCAAACGAACATGGCTCCTGAGCCGCCGCCATGTTGTTTGTGTTCATGGTCGCAGCTCTGATGTCATCGGCTTCTCCCGTTCTGTGATTGGCCCACAATATAGAGCGCTGTGATTGGCCCAACCAAAACTATAGTGAGCTGTGATTGGACAGCCACAGCAGTGGATCGGGCTGCGAGGGTTCCAATGAAGCGTGCCTAGACCAAACTTTGCAAGGCAAGAATTTGGTCTAGTTCACTAGGCTAATCGCCTTGATGACCCAACTTTAGATTCACAAGAGATTGTTAACCAATCAGAGGTTTGGGTGCTATTCTGGTTTTTTCTTTTAAAACTCATTGCTTTTGAGTTGTTTTTGTCACAGTTTCTTCAGGTTGCTTGACTTATGCATCGTGACTCAGCCGTGACTCAGTAGAAGTGAAGGACTTAAAAATTGATAGATCAGGTTTTATTTATGTCTGACCTGCAGAAACCCAGAATCTTTGCAGTTTTTTTTCAGTCCTGTTGGGGAAATTCTCTCAGATCTCATTGATACCAAGCTGGACTTGTTGTAACAGTTCATTTAAAAAAAAAACTCTGATATAAATCCAGAGTGAAAGTGCTGCAGCTAAATGGGCTCCGTGAGTGGTGCCCAATAAACCGTAGCTCTGTTTTCTATGTTTGTCCTGCAGTTGTTAAACTCTGCCAACTCGTCAGATTTAAAATATGACATGCAGACAAACATGACACGAGTAGTTCCTGTCTGACTCGGAGGTTATCTGTCTGATGCATCAGGTGCTGAGCCAGCATCTTAGAGCTTTCCTCTGGGAAATAAATACTCACGATGTTGTGAGGCGTTGAATATAAGCCGCTCATTTGTGAACTAATTGCGCCGTCACCGCTGAAAGCTGCGCCTGAGACGGCCAGGCATCGGCTGTTTATGAGTAATTAGGCTGCAGATGTCACAGAAGCGTTGGAGAACACTTGCTTCAGGTAATTGAACCTGACAAGTTTGACACAAAAGGAAATTGAGTCTGTTTAGGATCTAGCAGTTGGACAGATATGCAGGCTGGTGAAGAACTCGCAGCCTTAAAGGTGTCTTATCTTATTTTCAGAGGAGCTCAGTGACACCTGACATTTGTTACCAGGAGCTAGAAGAGTTCTTTTAAGATGTTCTATCTTGCTTGTCCACCTGTATACCTGCTGATGTGGAAAACTGAGTGTGGACAGAGTCAGTTAGAGCCTTGGCTTATTTTTGCCAAATGATATTTCTGCTCGTGTCTGTCTTAACGAAACCTAAAACTGCACCAAGAGGGAGCTAAGGGTTAAGATTTAACTTTAATTCAGGTTTTCACCTTTGGTTTAACACAGATTCACGTGGTCATTCGAGTTTTTTTTACATTTTTTTCAATAAAAATTCACCAATTGTACTACTAAAATGACAAGCTAAGGAAAACAAAAAACAAACAAAAGTTTGTTCCTCCCAAGACTTCAAGACTAAAAGGTCGTATTAAAAGAGTCCTAAAACATTTTTTACATTTGGAAACTGTTCTTTGAGCCTTTACATGACATATGAAACTCTGTTGGGGCTGTAAACGGCCCAGGAGCCCTGATAAATGTCCAAATACAGCCCCAAAATGGCCCGCTTGGCTAGGACATGAATAATAAATGAGCTGCATGCTGATTGGCCAGTAAACCCAGATCTTTGATGCTGCCTGATTCTAGAAACTCTGTATACAGCTGTGTACAATATTCAGATAACTCAGTAAACAAGCTATGGGTCTATCTGGTATTCATTCAACATCTGGATTTTCCAAGTACATCCTGGAACGGTACATCTGTCCTCTGACATTCTTGTTTGTTGTTTTTTTTCTCGTCCAACAAGGACACTAGCAGTAGCTCGGGCTAGCGTTGTTCTGCAGGTAGCATTACTGCCACTAGCATTTATATATTGCTGATGTTGAAGTGGGTTGGGACATTCAGAATTAATGGTATGTGTCAACTTGGGGAAGCTCAGGAGGTAGAGCGGGTTGTCCAGTAATTGGTGGGTTGTAGGATCGATCCCGGCTGCTGGCAGAGAATGCTGCTGTTTAGTGCTGGGTGTGACCAATTTCCTAAATCAATTTGATTTCAATTCATAAGGCTCTGAATCGATTAATTGTGATTCGATTCAATTCAATTCAGTCTGGTCTTAGGATCATATAGCATTGTCGCTACTGCGTGTTTCTCTTGATGTGTGCATTTAGCGTCTTTTTGAGGTTGAAAACAACATTTCTATCGTTTAGACGAGATTCTTCCCGTTAAATAGATGTGCAGTTTGTATATATTGGTACACATTAAGCATGTTTTTGGAACAAATTTGTACCCGGAAGTGCCTGCAGATCTGGTCCCAGGTCAGTCTGGTTCAAGGGGGGGAAAAAAATCGATCTTAGGCCTAATGAATCGATTTTGCAAAATTTATATGAAATTGATCCAAAAACGATTAAATTGATTTTTTTTTACTTAGCCCTACTGCTGTTGTGTTCTTGGGCAAGACACTTAACCTGCCTTATCTGCTGGTGGTGGTCGGAGGGGCCGGTTGCGCCAGTGGTCGGCCGCCTGGCCTCTGCCAGTGTGCCCCAGGGCAGCTGTGGCTACATTGTAGCGAGGGCATGGGTGAATGACTGGTCTTGTTGTAAAGTGCCTTGGGGGGTTCTAGGACTCTAGATGGTGCTATATCAAATACATTACTTCTATGACTTGTTAAACCAGCTTTTCTCAGAATGAACTGTTTCTTCGTGGCCATTACAACATTACTAATTTACATAGTCGTTGTCATACTCTGGTCGGAAACGGCACACGCGTTATTGTTTGGTGCACCCTAAGCTGCCTATAATCAACATCAACTAGGTAAGTGTCATTTTGAATCCCAGAACCCGTTTAAGGGATAAATCCTGACACGAGAACAAGCATCCCACAGTTAGAACAAGAGAGGAATGCTGCAGAAAAACGTTAGTGAGTTATTACCTGCTGGCGTTGGACCGGTAAGAACCATCTAGGACTATGAATCCGTCCCATAAATCATGTCACTGAGCCAATAAATGGATGTTTATTAGATATTTCACTGATGAAAAAAATCTTTTCAACAGGTCAGGACACAATAAGAGCAATGTATCCCGTTTAGTTTAGAATTCTTTAACAAGTTGCACATTTTAATGTTTTTTCTTTGACCTTCCTTCTGTAGTTTAGAGATTTTGAGTGCATTCATATTTCCAAACGTATTCGTTTTCATCTCTTATGCTGAGAATAAAAAAATCTGATTTGAATCAACAGGCTGTAGCTTATTCATCAACATATTCAGTTATTACATTTAAATATGTCCCTGGGTAAACCTTGTATTGTGGTTAAATTAAACATCAGATCAGCGTCTCGGGGCTTTTTCTACCTGGAGGTCATTAAGAACGTGAGAAGGGATCTTTTTTTCACCCCGTTTATGAGCCGAGTCTCTGATATCAAAAAGATTTATCAGAGAGATTCTCCTCTGTGATCCTGGAAACTCCACTTTCAACTCCATCTAACGGACTAAATTACGCTCAGTGGTCCATTCCCAGGGCGGCCACTACAACTTCTATACATTTTCAGATGCAAATGTTTTTATAACTTGCTGGTTTTATATAGCCTAGTGAACTAGACCAATTCTTGCTTTGCAGAGTTTGGTCTAGGCACGCTTCATTGGAACCCTCGCAGCCCAAACCACTGCTGTGTCTATCCAATCACAACTCGCTATAGTTTTGGTTGGGCCAATCAGAGCGCTCTATATCATGGGCCAATCACAGAGCGGGAGTAGCCGATGACGTCAGCGCTGCGGCCGCGAACGCCGCGAACCCAAGCAACATGGCGGCAACTCGGAAAACACGTTCGTTTGAAACGGCTTTGTCATCAACATTGGATTATTTAGACTCCAACGTGCGTAAGTCTGTCTGATATACTTAGCGGCTTCTTATTTTTATCAAACAAAGTAGTGCAATGTCCCAGTACACCTGATATTCGCATGTTTTTCATACAAAAACGACAGAAATCATTGAAGCTAGACGCTATTAAAGCCTCCCGCTTTTCCGTCGCCGTGATTACGTCATGTTGTTCGTCACTCTGATTGGTCCTAGCGCTATCCAATTGCGTGCTGACATTTTGAAAGACAACCGTAGATCCCGCCTCACGACTGAGAGCCGTCAGTGGTTCGTGGCCAGACTATATATTCACATATATAGGATGGCTTGCCAGGCTAGGTTTTATATGTATTGAGTTTAAATTTGAGCTTACATCATTTTAATACAGATTCAATCATGATTATCTTATATACTTTTTATACATAGTTTTCTTTGTGCCTAGGACTGGGCGATATGGCCTAAAATCAAATATCATGGTATATTGAAGAGTTCACCTCGATAACGATAAATGGACGATTGTGTTGTAAAGCGCCTTGGGGGGTTCTAGGACTCTGGAAGGCGCTATATCAAATACAGGCCATTTACCATTTAAACCAACATTTTCCTTGTGGTTGAATAAAGACAGCTTGGGTGGTCAAACGTAGCATGCCAAAAAGTTGAAGTTAGAAAGTTGAAAAAGGCGAAAGAAAAACTTCTGATCTGAGAAAACCTTCTTTAACACGTCATAAGGGGGAGCCACGCCTCCTCAAACCTGCATGTCTCCAGTGTCTGAGGCCTTCTGGGGAAACCAACCAATCAGCAAGCAGCTCATTATCATATTCATGTCCTGGCCGAGTGGGAGGGGCAAACAGCTCTTTTCACAGCAAGGCCGTTTTAGGGGTTTTAGAATGGCCTGTATCAGGGCTCCTGGGACAGATGAAAGCCAAAAGAACATTTCTGATGCTTTTTAGAGGCTCAAAGCTGTTTTAAATTGTTGATTAACTGCATTCTAGCTACACTTTAAAGCAATCTTAAGCTAGAGAACAAAGCTAGAGAAGCATGACTTTAATCCACGAACACATATCTGCAATCAGGCTGAAAGTGTGTCACCTCTAAAACCGTCTGGATAGAAACATCTAAACATGCTCAGTTTTCATACAGAACATGAGGTGTTTTTTGATCAGCACCTTCAAATCTTTCACCATCTACTGTCATATCTCCCAATAGTAACTGTCACATCTTAGTAAGGACGCCAACAAGTTCTCAAATAATTAAGGATATTTATAATAAAAGGTAGATTCAATTCAATTCAGTTTATTTATATAGCGCCAAATCACGACAAGAGTCGTCTCAAGGCACTTCACAAAGTAAACATTTCAATACAGTTCAGTTCATAAGCCAATCAGTAAAAAAGTTTCCTATATAAGGGACCCAGCAGATTGCATCAAGACACTGACTAGTGTCATTGTGTTGGTACAATCCTCATACTAAGCAAGCATTTAGCGACAGTGGGAAGGAAAACTCCCTTTTAACAGGAAGAAACCTCCAGAGGATCCTGGCTCAGTATGAGCAGCCATCCGCTACGGCTCACTGGGGGTTGAGAAGACAGAGCAGGCACAGGCACACCCCACACACACACACACACACACACACACACACACACACACACACACACACACAC
>SSNS01000001.1:1470868-1539884 GCA_006937985.1 Aphyosemion australe
AATTTAACAGGCAGCCAATGTAGGGAAGCTAAAACAGGAGAGATGTGGTCTCTCTTTTTAATTCTCATCAGAACTCTAGCTGCAGCATTTTGGACCAGCTGAAGACTTTTGACTACATTCTGTGGACCTCCTGATAGTAATGAATTGCAGTAATCCAACCTTGAGGTAATAAATGCATGAACCAGTTTTTCAGCATCACTCCTGGAAAGGATGCTTCTAATCTTAGCAATATTCCGAAGGTGGAAAAAGGAAATCCTACAAACCTGTTTAACGTGGGATTTGAATGACATGTCCTGGTCAAAGATAACACCGAGGTTCTTTACTTTGTTCTCGGAGGCTAATTTAATACTGTTTAGATTAGGTGATTGACTAAGCAGTTTCCTTTTCTGAGGTTCTGGTCCAAAGATGATAACTTCAGTCTTGTCTGGATTTAACAGCAGAAAGTTTAGAGTCATCCAGATTTTTATGTCTTCAAGACAAGCCTGTAGTCTACCTAACTGATTAGGTTCATCAGGGTTTATGGATAAATATAACTGAGTATCATCAGCATAACAGTGGAAGTTTATCCCATGTTGTGTAATGATTTTACCAATTGGAAGCATATATATAGTGAAAAGAATTGGTCCAAGTACTGAACCCTGTGGTACTCCACAAGTAACTCTAGAGAATGAAGAAGATTTCTCATGTACATGAACAAACTGAAATCTGTCAGATAAATAAGATTTAAACCAGCCTAGCGCTGTTCCTTTGATCCCTACAGCATGTTCAAGCCTCTCAGCTTCTAAACTAAGCAGGTCACCTTAGCAAACATTTTCAGCCTTTTATTGTTATAAAATGAAAGAAAAAGGAACCATTCACAGCAAGTGTTTTACTCACATGGTTTTGCAGATACAGTCGGTAGTGTGAGAAGTTCCTCGTGTCCATGGAGGCATTCTTCCCTCTGCTGCATTTAGGATTACTGTCTTCAGTGCTGACCTTATTATAAAGGACTTGAGAGGTAATCCGCAAATAATGAGAAATTGACACAGGGTGGCTAAATAAGATTGCGTTTTCAATAACACACTGGCACAAATTTCCTCGTCTAAATTGAAGTCACAGCCATGATTTGCTTGCTTATGGATTCAAATAAATAAAAACACAAGCTTGAGTTTTTATCAGCAGGTCAGAATTGGAGAGATTTTCTGATCTGTTTTTGAAGAAGACTTTGTAAATATGGACTTTTATGTTTTGTCTTTGAAAAAAAGCCGTTTATTCCCTTTATTTTTTTTGAAGCTCTCAAAATCTGTGCAGAAATTTAACATCATAAAAGTCTTGGATCTGTTTGACTGCAGAAGCCGTTCTTCTTTCCAGCCGTATGTGATGGTAACCTGATGGTATCTTTAGTAATGCTTTGTCCAACACCTGCATGTATTTGTAGTTATGCAGCAATTTTTTGTTTCATTGGTGAAAAATTAGCAAAACTTGCTGCTTTAAAAAATGCCACCAAAAATGTATTTTTAAAATTATTTTCACGTTATTTTATATTATAATTATTTTTATTATTATTGTAATTATTATTATTATTATTATTATTATTATTATTATATTAGTGATAATGTTTGTTCATGTAAACTGCTGGATCCTCCCCCTCTGAGCTAGCCTCATGTCCCCATAGATGGCAGCCTCGAGCTGAAGGCAGATGAAGCCTCCCTCCTCTGTCTGCCATTAACAAAGCTGCAAATGTGGAATAGAATCACAAAACACACACACTGTCTGCAAAAAACACACCTGCATGCAAAAATAGAATTCCCCTAAAAGCATAGAGAAGTGGGACATGATCCATGCAGCAGTGAAACAGCTCTGGCCTGTCTGCTGTGTAACTAATATAAGAGGAGAAGTGCTTGAAGATTCAGATCCACAAAAATGTTTCATCTCATGGACTAACAGCTTGTATTGAGATGTGATTGGTCACTATAAACGGCTTCATTAACTCCTGTGAAGGAAAGTGGGTCTGACTTTGTTGCATTCTTTAGTGTCACAACAAATAAACGAGTCTTCTAGGGTTTGCTGTAACCTTTATGGGAAGTGATTGCATACAAATATCATGACACTCCAAATTATGACCCAACAGGCAACTATAGCTGCTGGGATGTCCTTTAACATGACATTGAGGACTAAATCTGTTGCCTTGTTTTTAGTTAAGCTGTGGTCTAATGCATCAAATTATACTAGAATATCTGTCAAATTGACTTAATTATAGCCAGTTCAGTTGTCCAAGGTTGGCTGTTGAAGGCATCTTGAATTGGTTTGACTCCAAAAGTTAATTAGTTGTAGTTGCACATCTCTGTGAGTTTATTTAAAACCTGTCTTCTATTTTTTGACTCCAACAGTTCTTGCCAACGTTTGAATAAAACATCTTAATCTGTTAGCCCTGAGAGTATGTGTTGGATATACTTCTAACTACTACAACACCACATTTCAGCTCAGTCTTTGTAAAATAATTAAAATAAGTTAGAGCTGTTTTTGTCTTTAGTAGGGTGAGTGCTTGTGATGGCCATCTTGAATTGAATCCGATTTATTTTTTTTTGTGGCTGTTCACATTATAACTGAAACGCGACATCAAACACTCTCCAGTGTGAACGCTTCACGGCCCCAAAGCGACCCGCATGCGCAGAAGACAAGAAGTCAGAACCAGGAGAGGTGGAGTTGTGATGTGAAAGCCTTCACTGACAGTTCAGCCACAGGATCACACCTGAGTCTCTCGTTTTGGAGTGGAAACTATTTTAAAAACTATTTTACTTCTTATTCCCACCATCTTCCTGAGTTAGTATTCCCTGAAAATGTTTCGGTATTAAGTTCATTCACGGAAAACCCCCGCCCCGCTCTCACGAAGACACCCCGCCCCGCTCTCACGAAGACACCCCGCCCCGCTGTCACGGAGGCCGAGACCGGAGACACGCTTCGCTCCAGCAGCACCTCCCGCTCTCATGCTTTCTTGTATTTTTAATTCCAAAACTTGACAGGATGTCCCACAGACCCCTGAATCCCTCTGTCAGCACTGCTCTTCAGCGCTGACAGAGGCAGTGATTTAATGCGACATGACCGTTCAGACTTCAGTCGCTTTCAAAAAATGCGCATATGTGTCGCAATCAGTACTACATATTGAAACGACCTGGATCGGATTAGGAAAAATCGGATCTGTGCTGTTCAGACTGTCACAAAATAATCAGATAAGGGTCACAGGCAGGTCAACATGCGGATTTGATGCGCTTTTGCCTGCAGTGTGAACATAGCCTAAGAGTAAGACTCCAAATCCTGCCATTTTTTCCCACCTCTCCTCCGGTAAATGTCTACTCCCTGAAACAGGAGCGGCAGAGCTTTTTACCACAGAGAACGACTCACAATTCATTTATACTAGAGACCAAAGCAGGTTTATTGAAAAAAAAGTGAATGATTTAATACATGTGCTGTGGTCTCTAGTAGGAATGAATGACTTGTAAGTCGTACTCTGGGAAAAAAAAGCTCCGGTGCAACTGTTTCAGGAACTAGACGTGAGCCAGATCAGAGTTGAACTTCAGACGACAGGATCTGGAGTCTTATTTCCTGATATGTGGACATCTCTCCTCTGATTGGCTAACAGCAACATGACTCTGTTTGCTCTGCAACATTGATGTTTTATCTCCACAAATAACACAAGCCTGGAGGAGTTCTGCTGTGTGGTGGAGTTGCTAATGCTAACGGTTAGCTTCTACTAGCAGAGACGTTCTCTGCTGTTTCCTGGACGCTAAACCAACAACAGCCTTCCATGAATGTTACGTGACAGTGTGACGTAGATCTGTCAGGATTTTCTAATCCTAATTTTCTGTCAGACGCTAATGCAGGAGATAGGTGAAGGAGACTATTTTCATGTTCAGCCTGCATGTTAAACTCAGAGTGATGGAAAATAATAAAAAAATAATAAGATAAAAATGGTTTCTCAGTTTTTGAAGTTGACCTTTAAGAAAGTTAACTACATGACATGAGGAGTATCTCGTACTCTTCCTGTTGGACAGTGAATCTGCTTTGACCTGGCAAACCAGATCTATAGTTCTGTCTTCCTCAGCTTTTAGGACAGAAAAAAATCTATCGAGGGGTTTATGAGGTATTTTGTTGCAGCGACTGGCAACTTTTTTGATCAAAGGGTAGAATTTTAGGAATTAAAGTGCTTTTTTTAAAATAAACTTTTAATCTGCTGGAGGAAGCTTGTAAAGTAGAAAATGCAGTAATTTATTAGAAGCATACTTGATTGTGATGTCATTGTCAAAATATTTCTTTAATTTTTTGCCTGTGATTAAAGCCCAAATTCAAGATGTTGTCAGTCCACTGGATTATCTGGGATTATTTTGTTATGTGTAAATGCAGTCCTTGTGAAACTGATACTGAGCATTTTGTAATTGCAAAAATAAAGGTTTGACATTGCAGGCTACTAATATTAATATAAATATGAAGGATGGTTGTATTCTCTTAATATAACACTATCAAAAATTCATTTTCATTTATTCAACATAAAAAAATGCTGCCTTTTAAAACATGTTTGTTTTTAGTTGGTTTGGTCTCCATTAAACATGCGTAGAAATTGCAGACCTGTTTTCAGAGCTATAAACGACAGACATTATCGACATTGCAGCCAATGACAGGACGCTTGTATTCCCTCTGCTGTGCTTTTGAAAGCATGTGTCATTGACATTCACTCTAATGTTATTTGATTGGTTTCCTCTAATGAGGTGAAATGAGATGACATTCCTCCTGACGATCAATCATGAGCCAAATAAGCATTCGTAGGGCTGTGTGTGAGTCAATGTGTCGATGGTTAGCAACAGATGGCTAGTTAATGATGCAGCAGTCCACTGATGACAGATGGAAAACTGTTTTAGATGACCTCAAAGTCAGAGAAACATTTAGCTTTCTGTCTTATTGGTTTGGTAAGGAGGATTTTAAAGCTCGTCAGAAGCCTTTGTTCCAGGTTTTCTTCGTGCCTCTAGAATTTATTCAGATTAAATCATTCACATTTTTTTCATTTAAATTAAACATTCCAGCTAGTGCAGAGTTCCTATAAGTAGTGACTGTACTGTACACAACACTGTGGGGTTTTTGCTCCATTCTAAAATAGCATCAAAATTAAACCATTCCATATAAAACTGTTCAGACATTATTAAAGTGTGTCCAGTTTCCATGTGAACAAGCAAGTTAAAGGCTCATATTTGACTGTTTAACCACACAAGTGTTGGTTCACAATCTGATGTTTTTTTTCACATTTAAGCTTCACGATGGAGGGAGGTGAAAATGTGACCCATGGTAAATGTGAATACAAGAAAATAATAATTTTTTGTCTCATTGAATCAAGTATGTTTTCAGTGTACTGCAACCATTTGTCATGTCATTTTTCAGGATGTAATTTTTTTAATGAACTTTTACCCTCCAACTTTTACATCAGAGGCGTTCAAACATTTCTAGACATGGGACAAAAAAATCAAGCTAAGAAAGTAAAGTTAATTAATAGTAATATAATTTTTTTGTATTAATATTAAGCCATAATAATGTCAGGCGATAATGTTAAACATTTATTCCAACCTTTAAACCTTTTATTCCAACATCTCCAAGTTTTGGAACTTTCTTTAGTAGCTTTTAACCCCGACTTCACACTGGAAGCATCAGCGGCGCGGAACGTCACTGCTTCAAATATACATTATAGGGTATGGGGGTGATTCAAACCAGCAGCGGCGCAGATATTTTTTGGCGTGTCCCAGAAGAGGCCTGCCACTAAAGATGGAATTGGGTTCTATTTTTGCCGGAAGCCGCTTCTGGGATGCGTCAATTTCTGCAGTTAACATAGGGCTAGACTGGAAATCACATACGGGTTCAGTGTAAAACCTCTAGTAATTTTCAAAATAAAAGACTATTGCAGCGATGCGATTTCATATCTATGTAGATTACGTCTATACGTGTGACCTAACAGCTTATTTACGCACCGCATCATTTGAGAAGTGCAATGGTGTGTTTTTCATGGATTTAATCCTGGCAGCGGAGAGAAACAACATTATATATGACATCAAACAGCGATGTCAAACATGATTTCCTCCTTCTTCTTCCTTTTGGTTTAATGGTGGATGGCATAAACAAACTGTGACCTTTGAAGTCTCGAGGGATTTTGTGATCTTGCGAGTCCAGTGAGGAGCATGGCGGTGAAGTGGCTGAGACTCTCCTGGTGTGGACATGCGTGCAGCGAAAGCTCACAAGTAAACCGTTGATGCCTCCAGTGTGAAGTAGAAGTAACACGGAGCAGTTTCCTGCTCCTCTGCCCTGCTGGTTGAAAGTGAAATTTCAACTCCTTTGTTTGTTATATATACACTACTCTGTGTACAGAGTAGAAAAAGCTTTGCTTAAAACCGAGTGAACATCGGCCTACTCTAGTTTGAGGGAGCTAAAGGAGGCTGATGGTGACCTGGCTTTGTTGCTACTGGACTTGTAAGTAATAATATTTTTTGTCCAAGTGTTGATCTTTTTACTTTGTGGCTTATTTATTAGGACTTGGCTCATGTTAGTGTTAGCTCGTTGTTAGCGCTAGCTACAGCAGGCTGCTTACGATAGTTGTAATTCCACTTTCAACCAGTAGGGCGGAGGAGCAGGAAACTGCTCTGTGTTACTTTAAAGTGCTCTATTGTTACTTCAAGTTCACTGTTTATTTCAATAAGATGAAAACACGCATAACCAAGCAGTTGACCAACCAGTACTGTCTGCCCTTTGCTGGTCCGTCTCTCTGCTCCGCCCTGCTCAGTGAAGCTGAAAATAGGAGCTGCAGCCCCCCCACCTTCTCCTCCAGAGTCTCACATCACAGGGTGGAGCTGAATCCTCATCAGAACGGCACGTTACTACTCCTGATTTCTGTCTGACCAGCTGATGTGGAGGAGCCAAGTTCTTCCTGGTTTTATGTAAAGAAGCAGTTTGTGTAGAATGAGGAATTCCATGATTCCTGTTGTCACCAGTAGAACGGTGATAACTGTGATTGTGCTGAGGTGAAGCAACAATATGATTGAGCTCGATGCAATAAATTCTCCTTTTGTTGCATGAGTTCATGGTAAATCTTCTCCCATGAGTCGCATTTAGAACACATACATCCCCCCCCCACTTAAAATGCATCGACTGCATCATTAGCATGGAGTTTAATTGTTATGTGCTTGACAATGTTCCTGCAGCTCAATGAGATAATAACAGTCACCTGAAGGTTGGTAATGATTTGATCAACTGCCTATTTGTCAGCCATATGAGAGCTCGCACACACACACACACACACACACACACAGGGGGGGGGGGGGGGTCATTCGATTTGAAGAAGGTGGTAATCACAAATATCTCCTCAAAAAAGGAGAATGTCAAACCTCAACTTTATTCTTCAATGTGATCATCATTAATTTTCTTGGACTTAACAGTTTACATAACGGCATAAACATTTGCTGTTATCATCAATTTAAAGAGATTTTTTGAACATCTTAAAGTGTGCATTCTAGATGGTTTTGCTAATTTGGAAATCTTTACGTTTTTTTAGACTAATGAGCTAATGGCTAATTAAGGCACATTATGGGTATTTACATGTAATTCCGTAGTTGTGTACAAAAATAAATATCACTAGCAGCAACATGTGGCACTTCCAGTGCAACCGGGGGTCAAGTCTAGCAGGAATATCTTCATTTTTCTAAAGAAATAATCATGTAATGCAAACTTGATGATCATGAAAACATTTATGAAATAGTATTTGCATGAACTGCAGTGAAATTTTGGAGATAGACTCTGTTTTTATGGCACCAGCAATCTGTTTTGGTCTTGGATGCAGCTCATCAATCATGTTAGATATATAAAAAAAATCATCTCTAAACAGAGACCCTATCTACAACTGGTAAAATACTGATATTTTTTAGAGCTTTTACTCAGAAACATGCTTGAAAATGACTAAAGTATCCCTTACAATCGATAAAGTCCAAATGTATACGACAGTCATTAGGTTGACATCCCGGATGAGCCCCCATTTGTCACCATTATGTACATGCACTTACAACAAAAAAATAGATTGCATCTTAAAGTTAATCAAATCTGTGTATTAAAATGAAAGAAAACTTCAATATATATTCATTGTAGGATTTTAAAGTTTTTCAGATCAGCGGTATATTGTGTTTGATTCAGAAAAACTTCTAATCAAATACACAGGATTTAAGTAAGTTTGAGACAGTCTAGGTCATCTATTGTTCCACATCACACCAGTTACCCAAATCTACAGGTATATACCTGGAAAAGACTCTTGTCAGGCAATTTGAGCACCAGAAAGATAAATCATTATTTGGCCAAACATGTTACTTTGGAATTTTATAAGACAAAATGTAGGCAGATCCCATTAGTGAGTGTTTTCCAATCAAAGTGGTTGTATTTTGAGTTCATAACTGGTGCTAGTCTTTTCTTTAGCAACAGTCTAAACCTTTAGGACCATAGGGGGTAGCATCATAAAGACTAAACACTAAATATGGCGGTTTGCTCAGTTTCACTTTCTACTTTACACCGATGCACCGTTTTGTTGCTTTCTTGGTTGCTGGTTCAGAGGTCAGCCATCAGTAGATTCATTCTCTTATTCCCCTTTTGGATCCTCCAAACATGAAATACTCAACAAAAGAGCATTCCATTGAACATTGAATTGCCTCTATATTAACAAAGCTGCCTTGCCTATTAATTCTAAGGGATTATGAGGACATTGCATGTGTTTTTCTGCCAAATGTGTATCTTTCTACTAAGCTATAAATTATTGAGCCATAAACTGTTTAAGCATTTTTAAGTACAAATGGGTTTATTCTGTGTAAATATCTTTGGATATTAATCTGCACTTGACCCACGACTCCTTCTAAATAAAGTCTTGATTTTTGGTGAGTCATCATGTCGTTATTGCTGCTACACCCAAAGTCAGCGTGTACTTCCTGTCCTCTAACTAACCATGAATTTATGCCCATGCTTTCAGCCTCCAACATGATCTTTATTATTGCACATTTTTGGTTGTGTACCAAAGGATGCAATGATGTGTTTAGTGTTACTGTGGTCCTGTAGTAAATAGTTCATGATATTTTCTGTGATTTTGGAAGAGTCTGAGGCAGTTAGATGACCAACCCTGACCCCAACATCTCATTTTAGAAAGATATCAGTAAAGGTTTCTGTGAAGTCCATGAATCATGCCAGCTACCTAACTTTTCTTTATGCCCATCTGCTCACTTTTGTTTTGACGAGGCACGTCATTGAGCAGGGCCTCTTGCCAATAATTGTACCTCACACATTTGACACTAAAAGGTTGGCTTCAATTAGGCAAAACATGACACGACGGTGGCAGCACGTCAGTGTTTATTTCATCTACATATAAATGAGATTTCAGGGAGCCATTTGCTGATGAACATCTCCCTCCCTAGACATCGCTGGCTAAACCATGCTTGTTATGACAGGAAGAGAAGAGGATGAGATAGTCGGAGGAGCATGGAGAAGAGAAAACTCAAAGGAAAGAAACTCCACGAGTAAAGGTATTTGTTCTCAGTGAGTCAGCCCAATTCCTACGCGGCAGCTTCATTTAACGTGTAACCAAACCCGACACTTGGCACCATCTGCAAATATTTGTTAAGATGAGACTAATTCAGAAAGGTCAGAGGTCAGTTCTCAGCAGCTCACTGGCAGTAATTTCAGCATTTTGACACTGATGTTGATGAACTGTGGAGCAGGAAGTCGGATCTCTGGAGGTCTGGGCTGGAGATTCAATTGCATGTCGTGCTGCGTGTTCACGCTCGGCCCTCGGGGCGGCTGTGGGCCACAGCCTGCCCGGGCTGCATGAATGTGTGTTCTGACTTCAAATTATGGAGGGCTTGTTCAGCCGGTCGTGTTGGTAAACCAGTGGATGGAGCCGCCTGGGGAAGTTTGAGCCCTCTGCAGGCTTATTGATCTGTGTGAACCAGTCATGATGGGACATGACGGGTGGAATTGTCCCTTGTGGTGCCAACAGGAGAACAGAGATGCAGATTTGTTCTACAAACATCTCTGCATGCAAACATGCTGTTATTGCTTACAGTACTCGTACGTTCACCTGGATAGATTCCATCCTTGCATAACAGTTCAGATTTCATTTTAAACAAAATGCAATTGGCTGAGATGCTTAAATTCTAAAAAAAAAAAAACTGGATTATTTTCTAATCTAATCCCAGACTTATACAAAGGATGATTCCTTTTTTCATTGTTGTGGTTTTTTAGGTGATTGGAATAAAAAAATATCTGAATTGAAATAAACTCAAGCAAATACACTGAAGGAGATGATTTAAACCATTTTATATGAATGCAGAGATCTCTTCTTGATTATATTTGAAGTTGTCATATGAAATTTTACAGTTCTGGCAGTAGTCAGGCCCAGGTCTAGCAAATTATGAACTCTACTTTTTAAATAATCTGCATGATTAATCGCAGTAAAGTTCTCAATTAACTTTCTCATCCAGCTAACTTCTATGTCCTCAAACAGGAGCATCTGAGCTTTCTTTTCACTAGAGCAGTGGTTCCCAAACTGGGGTCCGGGCCCCACAATTTAGTCTGTGCTGAGGTTGTGAAGTTAGCAAGATTTTATGTGACAAAATTACATTTATACATTTTTGGAAATGAGCTTTCTCCGCAGGGTGTCTGGGCTCTCCCTTAGTAATCCGGGAGGGGCTCGTAGTAGATCTGCTGCTCCTCCATCAAGAGGAGCCAGTTGAGGTGGCTCGGGCATCTGGTTAGGACGCCTCCTTGCTAAGGCCGTATCGACCATTGAGGACACCGAGGTCCGGACCTCTGTATTTTTCTGCAGAGTATTTTTTTTAAAATGATCTCAAACAGCCTATGACGGGGGAGGCGCTACAACAACGAGAGGCAGCCGAACGTAATGTTTATGATCATAGCCGCGGGAACATATATTCAGCAGAGGGTGCTGAAAAAAAAGCTCAACTGCAGCCTACGTGTACTATACGCATTGATATGAGAAAGAAGACAGCCTCCAACAGTCTTGAAGCACTGCTTATAAACCTATGTCTCCAGTCTGCAGTTGACCAATGAAAACACACCTTTGGGAAGCCGCAGCAGCAAGACTCCGCCTCTCTGAGTTTCCGTTTCAATTTATGCTTAAAATGTGGATTATAAACTACACACCAATTTTTATTTTTGTTAATAGCCCAAATAAAACCAGAGTTCAACTAAAATAATTAAACTAAGAATGGGTTCAGTAGCGTTTTGTTGCTGAGGGACAGAGGATGGCTGCGTGATCTGACAGCAGGTGTCAAAAGGTGCACTGATGTGCTGTCACGGAGCGGAGAAAACTGAGACAGACATTGACGGCAAAACTTTAGATATTGGAGCGATCTGTGACAGATAAATAGTTACTTCTCTGTAGTTTAGTGTTTTTTTATGTATAAAGGAGGATGAGACCCAAAAATGATGACCCAAAGAAACGTGTAAGTCACTTAAAGTTAAGTTTACTAATGAAATGAGTCCATCATCATAATGTTATTGGCAGTGCTAGGCTTTAGCTCTCAGCAGGTAAATCATCTGTAGCTCATTAGAGACTTACCTGCTGATTTACCTTTCTCTCAGAGAGAGACAACTAGCCATGTTAATCATGGTTCTCTTTCTCTCTGAGTCTAACTTCCATTCAGACTGAGCGAAATCTGCAGCCTTGTTCAGATATTATCAGCCTAGAGAGACAGTTAGTCCTCTAAAGCCCGACACATGAAATAATAATCAGAGAACAGTTTTTTAAATTTTGAAACATTTTTGACTAATATTAATACAACAATAATTTACTTTTACAACAATCAAACTAAATACAATTTGTACTTGGCAACTTTAGCTTCCACCAGAGGGCAGAAAACATGTCTATGATTCAATAAAGCAGCTTATTGAGGAAAAAACTAATCTTATTAAATTATTAAAAAGAAAGAGCTCTTATAAAGTTAGATATGTGTGTGTAGATATGAAACAATTGTTGTTAAAGGGTTAAAGTGACATGTTTAATATTAAAATGTTGGTGACACACAATAGCTTTTCAATAACATTAAACATTACAATAAGTAAGTAGAATAGCACATGTGGGAAATCAGTACGTTATTGTTTTTATCATGGATAGAGAAAACAACACAAATTCGGGGGTGGGTGGGGGGGTTACATTTATAAGTCCCCACCAATGTCAAGACCAAACCTACGCCAATGGGTATCGGTACCTGGTATCGGTTAACTTTTTTTCTGGTATCGGTATCGGCCCGATACCAGTATTGGTATATCCCTAACATTATACATTACAAATAAGTAAGTAGAATAGTACATGTGGGAAATCAGTACGTTATTGTTTTTATCATGGGGTTGATTTATAAGTCCCCACCAATGTCGAGACCAAACCTACGCCAATGGTCCAGACCAGCAGACAGATCAGCTTCAAAAGCCCGTCACAAGCCCAGGGCCGTTTCGAGGCATTTGGGGGCCAAGGCAAAATAGACTTGTGCCCCCCCCCACTCGCCCACCCCCGCAGACCTTGCAGAAAAAAAAGTTTTAACACGTGGGTTCATTTAGAAGCCTGTACTACCTTTCCCCTGTATTTGTCTATAGCAAGCCAGTACAGCAAGCCAGTTTAACATTTAATTTTATTCCTATGTTACATAGCAATAACATCATATATCCATGTCCAAATAACATTCTTACTAGTCAATTTTGAAAATACAGATATGAACAAGTAGAAATTATGTTTAAGTATATTCATAATAACAAACACACTAGTATGGATTTAGCATCTCATTTCATGAAGGTGTGTCCATCTTTCAGTGTTGAATAAACGTGTTGACCTTGACCAGGTGTCAACAGTTAAACCTTTTTTGTCTTTTTACAGAAACTAAAAACAGGCTATTAGGCAAATCTAATTAAGGGTATTTTAAAAGTTTTACTTTGATTTTACTAATGAATTTTTCTAAGCAGAATCTCTAAAAAGCACCAATAAATATCCTCAGGAGTTTAAAACCTTTATAAAATGTACTCATGCACGTTATCAATACTATGTATAAAATGTGTTTGTGATTTATATCTGTTCATACAGATGTGAAAGCAATTCATGTAAAGTAATCGTGAAACCGTGATTATTTCTCAGACTATAATCGTACCACCAACATTTATAATCGTTGCAACCCTACTCTAGATACCAGCTAAACATATTCATCTATTCTCTCTCTCACACACATACACACACACACACAAGAACATCATACACATACAAGTAACTTTATTTTTAAATAAATAATGTAACTGGAATCAGTTTTGGTCTTTTCTTTGTAATTAGTGTGCACGGGATAGTGGAAGTTGGACCTCGGTAATTTTGAAACTCTGGATACGGCCTTGCTCCTTGGCGAGGTTTTCCGGGAAACGTCCAACTGGGAGGAGACCCAAAGGTAGACCCATCCATATCCAGGACACAATGGAGTGACTATGTTTCTCGGCTGGCCAGGGAACGCCTTGGGATTCCCCTGGAGGAGCTGGCCCAAGTGGCTGGGGAGAGGGAAGTCTGGGCCTCTGCCACTGTGACCCGACTCCGGATAAGCAGAAGAGAATGGATGGATGGACATTTATAAAATCCCAATACCACACCTTACAGTATAATCAAAACTCCCTGTTAAAATTATAACTTTGTATGTCTATGAAGTTTGTACATAATCACATTTAATGTGTTTATGCGTGTAGGAGTTGGGGTTGGACACGGGCAAGGGGGGTCCTCAAGGAAAATGGTTTGGGAACCCCTGCCCTAGAGAACAACTTACATTGATTCCTACTAGAGACCACTGCAAAGATTAAAAATACGAGTAAAATTGATCTTTAAAAAAATGAGACGATCCTCTGAAAACCATTTAAATGAACTCAGTTTATCTTCTGGTTTTTGATAATTGTGTTGCAACAAAGAAAACTGAAAACATCGGAGATCTTCAAGATTCAAATTAAAAACGCTTTGGTAACATCTCTGTGGAGGCGTTCTTTATCTTCGCTCTTTAAGTCGTGAAAGTCTTTATGTCAAGTGCTGTTCTTCCAAAATGCCCTCTCGTTTTGGAGTAAAAACAAGCACTTAAGGGAGTCCTAGTCAGTAAATAGGTTGTATAGATCAGTGGTGCAAAAGCACTCTTTTCATCAGCTGCTTTGTTGCAGCCCTTCAAACTGAGGTCAATTTCCCGTGGCAGCCCTTCATTCAAAATAAAGCTAATCGGATGAGAAACTTCTCAGGCATTTCGCCCTCTGCTCTTACACACACTGTGGTTGTCAGTCGTATTATTACCAGTGTACAGATTCATGGCGTTGACCATTGTTGCGTTTGTAATTAACCTCACAGGGAGAAAAATCAATGGGATGATTTGTGCAGTCGTTATTGGGGAAAATAGACCATCCATCACTGGTCTGATTAAAATCTGATTTCTTTAGTTAACTACACTCTGTTTGATGGATAAACACACATAATTTAATGCACACTTAGAATTTAAAAGCTTCAATTGATGAAGTACTTGGCCTGCTCTGGTTCCCACACGGCTCAGAAATCAATAGATTTAGTCAAATCTTAAATATTTAGGATAAACAAGCAAACGGTGCAGAACCTAAAGTAACACTAAATAGCTTTTAAACTTTAGTAAGCTAGAGCATTGATCTCAGTGAGTTAGAAACTTGACCAGTTTCATATTTGACACCACTCCATAGCCCTCTGCTGGCCAGATACTGCAATTAACAGTTTTGTGGAGCGGGTAGTGTTCTAGGGGGCGCTCCTATACCTGCATGTTAGCTATTTTCTGTGCAGTTAGCTTTTTCAGTTTGCTGATCATCAATAAAAAAACACAAGAATAAGAAAAAAGAAGTTTACTTTTCTGTTGGCATCATGGCGGAGCCTGGAAGTAAAAGTAAGAGAATAATGTCTTTGGAGGTGAAGCAAAGAGCTAAAACTGGAGTAAACATCAACATGGCGTACACTAGTTTGAGCTAAAGGAGGCTACAAAATCATGAACTGATGGTGACCTGGCTTTGTTGCTACTGGACTTGTATGTAATAATATTGTTTGTCCAACAGTGTGGATCTTTTTGATTTGTGGCTTTTTTAGTAAGACATGACTCGTGTTAGTGTTAGCTCGTTGTTAGCGCTAGCTACAGCAGGCTGCTGCAGGGTTGTTTACGGTAGTTGTAATTCCACTTTCAACCAGTAGGGTGGAGGAGGAGGAAACTGCTCTGTGTTACTTTAAATTTAAGATAAATGTATGAAAAATCTACTTATGCTACTTAATCAGGACTACAGAAATTAGTTGGACCTAACGGAATTAAAACGTAAGTCCATGAAAAAGCAAGTGGAGTAGAAAAAGTCAAAAGTTTTAACAACATGGAGAAAACTTGAATAAATACTTTAAAATTCAGTTTGTGAGACACCCAAACCCATCTTTGATTTATTGTCTGCAGCTTTTTTGATTGAGCCAGACACAAAGCTAGTGCTTTGATCCAGCCACAGCCTGCTTGTTAGGTAAATGTTTCCAGGGAAATGACATGGGCGAATTTGTGATGCTTGACTGGTTGCTCTGTGGTGGAGTCAGCTGACCTGGATCTAACAGCTTTTTCTCACAGCGTTGCATGCAGATGAAAGATACAAGTTGCAATCCGAATAGACTACAATAGAAATAAAAAAAATACCCAGACCCATTTATTATCCAACAAATGCGTTCCAAGACAAATTGCAAGAAAATAGTTTTTTTCTGTTCATTTTCAGATGGAAATATTTCGTATTGCTGTTTATTTCGTATGATAATGAAACACCTTTTTTCTTATTTGGAGGAGTTAAAAAATAAAAGTCATGCTTTAAAAAAACACTGCAAGTAAACAAACCCATATAAGCAATTAGATGCTTTAATTTTCCATGGAAGTGATTTGTGTAAGCAGTTTGTTTTTTTAACAGTGACAGAAGTGTAACTGTACAAAAATGTGACAAATGAAACAATAATAAATTTACACACATCCTGTTTTAGTTTGAGAGAAAGCTGAAAGGATTTATGAAAAAAGAATGATTGTTGTAAATGAGACGTTTTGTTTCTGAGCTGTAGGTTGATGGAGGTAAATATGGATGCTACACGTTAGCATGTGTTTATCAATTATAAAGTTGTCCAATCAAAGCCATTGAAATTGTGACCAAGTGATGAAGGGAAGCTGGTTTTGTCCATTGTTTACATTTGATCTGTTGCGTGTTGATAATGTAACAGTTGGATTAAGTTAGAGAAAAACATCAGATCTGATTTAGGATACCATATGAATGTGTCCTGTGTCTGATTTAACAGTCAGAGTGGTATACAATATTAGATATTGGCCCAAAAACTGGATTTGGGTCACTTTTACCTCCAGTGTGAACATAGCCCAAGTCCAAATAATGCGTGTTGGTTTAGGGATTGGTTTACCATATTAGGCTTTGTTTAAATCTCAATTACATAAAATTTTGAGAGTGAAGACATGTAAAAATGTTATAAAAGTTTGAAAAATCCCTAAACAAAAATGTAAAAAATGTTCAATTGATGTTAAAAAGTTTAATGAAATGTTGATGGAATGTTTTGTTTAAAAATAAAAAAAGGATCAGAGTTCAACATGCCCTTTTTTAGCCTCATCTCAAGAGACAATTTCTTTAAAGCTAATTTTAAAGAGGTTCTCGGTGATCTATAGTAGGAATGAATGCCTTGTAAGTCATACTCTGGGGAAAAAAGCTCCGGTGCACCTGTTTCAGCACAAAGTATTCAGGAGAAAGTAGCTTCACACGATAGGATTTGGAGTCTTATTTCCTGATATGTGGACATCTCTCCTCTGATTGGCTAACAGCAACACGACTCTACCACCGACTGTTTGCTCTGCAACGTTGATGTTTTATCTCCACAAATAACACAAGCCTGGAGGAGTTCTGCTGTGTGGTGGAGTTGCTAATGCTAACGGTTAGCGTCTACTAGCCCAGACGTTCTCTGCTGTTTCCTGGACGATAAACCAACAACAGCCTTCCCCGTTGTGAGCCAAGATGGGTGAGTCCATGAATGTTAAGTGACAGTGTGATGTCACACTGTCAGGCTTTTCAAATCCTAGAGTTTCCCCGTCTATTTTCTATCAGAAGCTAATGCAGGAGATAGGTGTAGGAGACTATTTTCATGTTCAGCCTGCATGTTAAACTCAGAGTGACTGAATATTTACAAAAATAATAATTACAAAATAGTTTCTCAGTGAAGGACCTCTTTTAAGGACATCTTCACTTAATTTTGACACAAAAATTGTCACACATTTCCTTCCTTGTCCATTTTCAAGGGTGGGCAATCTTCCTCCTCCAGGGCCACTATCCAGCGCGTTTTGTTTTTTTCCCTGCTACAACACACCTGATTTTAATCAGCAGCTGACTAACAGGCTTCTGCAGAACTTGGTGAGCTGCTGAGCAGGTGACTCAAATGTGCTGGAGCAGGGAAACAACTACAACATGCTCGAGGACCGGAGTTGCCCACCGCCGATTTAGATGCATTCAAACTGATTTCATGTTAACAAACCGCTCTGACCTGGCTCCTGCTCTCTCATCCAGGGATGGTTTAAACACCAGTCATGATGATCCCTCTTTCACATTTGTTGACCTCATGTAATAAACTTGCTCTTTAGCACAGAAAGAGCTACATTTTATTGCGCTACACTGTTAAAATTATTTTTTTTTAGCAGCCAAAGTAAGTTGAGCTTAAATTTCAAGTTCATTTTGAACTCTTCCTCATTCCTATGTAAATGTAAGCATGTCTTTTTTAGAGTATGCAGATGACCTTTTCCTCAGGACCCCGTCCCAGATACCGAGTACTTAATGAAGCACTTTAGGCAGTTGCACTTCGGAACACATATCCCTCCTGAAACTTCCTCTGCACACCAAATTCTCTTCCCGTACATCGGTTAAGGGCGTCAGATGGAGTCATGTTGAAGTCCTACTAAGATTTGACCTGACACCGCTGTCTTAAAGCTCCTCGTCTGTGCAGCTCACCACATCTTCTCATTGAGGATGCAGATTAGCGTTGGCTCTTTGCATTTCCACCTTTTGTGGTTGTCTACAGTTCTGTTTTGTTGCTGAATGTTGGTTTTTCTGCAGAGGGATCTTGACTCAGATGCAGTAATTTCTGGAGTCAGGCTGCCAGTTGCAGTTGGACATGAGAGGATGTGTGCGGTGATTATTTTGACAGTGCAGGTTGTTGTTGAAGGTTCAAAAACTCTGAGTCAAGCTACCAACTTTCTATGAAGTGTAAGTGTCAGTGAAAAAGACCTGGTGGAATCCTTGTGTTATTAGGAACACAAAGATGTTCGGCAGGTTTTTTTGTGCGTGAAATCAGATTTCTCCCGAAGTTTCTCCTACGTTTAAAATTCAATTTCAAGCAAATATTCCACTGACATTTCCCTCCTGAGTCTCACATTGTCACAGCTCATTAAAACATAATTGAACTGAATATTCAACAGCTCACTTTGCACATACATCACTTGCGTGCATTACACTTGCTGAAGAAACATTTACACAGAACACCGTCTCGGCTCTGTTTGCTCTCGGAACGCTACGCGAGCCGCTTACATGGCTGCCTTATCATTTCTTGTGATTTATCTCCGCCAGCGCAAATAAACATAGCGGGGAACGTGGGATATGCAAAGTGTGATTCTGCAGCAACGTTTTTAATCTTTCCTCCATCAGCGTCTATTACCAACTGCCGCTGAGCTCAGCGGACCGAAGCGCTCCTGGGCTCTGATTGAGTTAGTCCCATTAAACTAGACCTGGTAAGGTGTAATGAGAACTGTGTACCAATGATGCAGAGGAGTAAACGCAAACAGATTCTGGCTTAGCTGTTAGCCACTGACCCATCAATAACAAACTTCTCTGTTTTTATGCAACTTGCCCTGACTCAGACATCTGTGAAGAAAGCAAAGACCTTACATCATCTGTCAAGCTTCGGTTTGATGGTAATGAGCTTCATCGTGAACGCCGTACAGTCCCTTACAGAGAAATAAGCAGCGTTTGTTTGGAGGATCGGAGCTCTTTATACTCCATCCAGTGTGAGTCAAAAGGCAAAGCTCTCCTTTCACTGGTCTGCTTAAAGGGGTCATCACCTGAAATCTTCACTTTTCCACTTAAAAACATGTCTATAATGGCTTCCTAATGATTTGTCACTGGCTGAGAAGCCGATATTTAACATTGACGCGTTTGTTTAATCTTGCCTTCTTAAACCAGCTCACATGCACCCCACGAGCATGCGCACTCCAACACGAGAACTTGAGTTCTGGCCCTTTATGTCGGCACAACGGCCGAATATAAACAAATATGAACCACAACAAGCACAACAAAACTCATTTCATAACGTGAAACGCATAAATTATGTCTTACCGTTGACGACTCGTGTTATAATCCGTGTTATGGGAGACAAAACTCCGATCGGTTTGTGTATTCCATCTTCACAACAGCATAAGAGCCGATGCCTGGCTGTTAGCTTGCTTTGTCCCAACTCAACAACAAGCGAGGACGCCATTACGCACGAGGCGAGTACATACACTGTTGGATCCCGTAGGTCACTGCCAGGTCGGGTTCAGTTATAACTTTTGTTATTTTGGAGTGAGACGCTTCCTGCTTCCTTCCACCAATCAACGCGCTCCTCAGTCCCGACACAGGCGAAATGTCGCGTGTGATCTCGTGAGAAAATATGCCCTTTACAAAAAAGGATCAGAAAAGTACATTTTTAATTTATTTTTCCAATACAATTTATTTTAATGGCCTAAATAGTATAATAGGACGTAGATATCCACAGAATTACAGGTGATGACTCCTTTAACTCAACTTTGAGAAATACAAACATTTCAGAAAATTACATTTCAGTTATTTAAAATTTTATTTCAAAATGTATTTTCTAATTTTTTTATTTTATTTTCCTGTTGCTGTCTTCACGAAAAACTATGGAGATATAAACTTTCTTTTTGAAAATGGTGAGCAGCAGAAACATATATACATTTTTTTATTCTGATTATTTATTTACTCATTAATTTTATAATTTTTTTATTGGGTTTTACATTTATGTCTTGATAAAATAAGATGGATTTATGGTTTGAGTGAACATTAACATGATTTATTAAGAGCACTGGTCTCCGCTGGGGTGACCAGCAATTTTCTAGGGGTGGCCATGGCCACCCCAGGCAGCCCCTTGGGGGCGCCACTGTCCCTCTGAGGAGCCAGAAAGTTGCTGGGGAGAAGAATGATTAGGTTTCCTTTCTAGATCTAATTTTCACACACAAGGATGGATTGATGGTTTTTAATATATCTCCATACATACCAGTGTTGTTTTTGGTGGGCATTTTAGTTTTAGTCTTTTGGACAAAATTATTTTTAGTTTTAGTCAACAAAGATTTTGACTTTTAGTTTTGCAAAAAATGAAATGGACGATTAGTCTTTAACAAATTATTTTATAGGTCACACACATGCTCTGAGCTACTGGAGTGAGTTTCATACCAACAGCATTTATTAATCTAATCTAAAAAAAAAAACTTTTTCAGAGATTGGACCAAAACTTCCTAAAGCAGAAGTCGGCTAGTTTCCAGGGGTCTGTATTGATTTAAAGTCATCCTGCAGACACAGAAGTAGAGAAAACTTTCTTCTTTCTGCAATAAATGTCTGCAGAGTTAGCAGTTGTACACACTGTGACACCGTTCACAGAATATTCTGATTTCAGCTCATGGTTAAAAGATGCAACAGTTGGTGCTTCTAGTCTACTTTATGATAAATGATAAATGACCTGCACTTGTATAGCGCCTCAGAGTCAGAGAACTCCGTAGTGCTTTAGGGTAGAAATAGACTTGCTTTTAATTACGCATACGCATTTATCATGGCTGCCTTGCGTAATTTGCCTCTGTTTGAAGCGTTGTTTGTGCGTGTCCTCTGAAATTAACGTGATGCGTTCGCAAGCTGCAGTATGCAAGTAACCAGTAGACGGAGTTGACAAAACGAGCGAGACACACTCACCATGGTCACGCCGTCTCTGGTTTAGAGGTCGTTTATACCATCTACAATACCACTGCTGTCTTTTTTCTGTTTTGATCTCAAAATTAAAGGTAATGCATACGATGTTTCTGAATTTCAGGAAACAACCGCCCTCTACACGTTTTGAAAAATGCGCATGCGCAACACTCTACGGGGTTTATTCTCTGATCAGAATCAACACTGAAATGTTAGAATACATTCCTAGATAATGTCTTCTAGCAGTAATCTGAAATGCATTTCTCCAAATAGCATGCTGAACTTTAGCTTACCTGTCGAGCAGAAAACCGGCGACAGCGGCGTCTGTGGGGAGCCCAACCTTCTCTTTCAGCGCACGCCATCATTGAAAAGAGTCTCCTAAAAAAAACTCTGGTCTGATTTCTCACTTCGGAGGCCTTTCTCTTCTTATCATAGACTTGGAAGACACTATTTCTCTTGCGACTCTCAGTCTTTTTCAAAAGAACCCGGTGAGAACGGAGAGGTAGAATGGATGAAGCGTATCGCTCTGCACAGAGTGCGCATGAACAGGAAGTGAAAACTAACCCCGGAGCGAGCACGTACGATGGCCTTGTGTAAACGCTTCACCAGAATGATTGACAGTTACGCGGACCAATGGTTTAGATCAGGGCTATTCAAATGGCGGCCCGCGGGCCACTTCCGGCCCGCGGGCCCTCACCAGGTGGCCCGCCTGGCCCTATCCCCCAACCACCAACAGAAAAAACCCAGTTAAAAACAGTTTTTGCGTGCGAGTTTCAAAATTCCCACACTGATATTGCACTTGAACGCAACACCATTTTAGCAATCACAGACATATATATGTAGACACCCCGTGGACTGGTGCTGCCTATTGGAGCTGCCCATCTACGTACTCATGTCTATGTCTGCAGTTGACCAATAAAAACACACCTTTGGGACGCCGCAGCAGCAAGACTCTGGTTTCAACTTATGCTTAAAATGCGGATTATAGACTACACACCCGTTTTATTTTTGTTAACAGACCAAATAAAACCAGAGTTATACTAAAATAATTAAACTAAGAATGGGTTCAGTAGCGTTTTGTTGCTGAGGGAGAGGATGGCTGCTGCGTGATCTGACAGCAGGTGTCAAAAGGTGCGCTGAGGCGCTGTCACGGAGCGGAGAAAACACTGAGACAGACATTGACGGCAAAACTTTAGATACTGGAGCAATTTGTGACAGATAGATAGTTACTTCTCTGTAGTTTAGTGGTTTTTTGTATAAAGGAGGATGAGAAGGAAGGATGTCCAGCTGACAGCTCAGCTGTTTAGCTGGAAGACGGGAAAAGGAGCAGCAAGCGTTTTATTCGTGGACGGAAATGACGGGAAACGTGGGTTTAGAGGTGGCGAGTGCATGAAGAGGTGGAGAATGAGGGAAAAAAATGTGTCCGTGTTAAAAAGTCTCTAAAATACAAAAAAAGGACTAAATAAACTAAAAATAAACTGTAAACACATTATATTGGACCGCATACATGACAATTTACCCCATAACTCACTGTTGCTGCATCTTCTTTTGTTTTCTGGAGGCTTCCCCCCCCNTACAGTCCACGATTTAGAAATCTGGCCCAGTAGAGAAAGTAATTGAATAGGCCTGGTTTAGATGATCCACCCAGAGGTAAAGAATGTCCACAATACCTTTAACCAGTTACTGATCTCTTCTAATAGACGCCATGTTAGTTTTGGGTGTACCCTACAAACCTGGCACTCTATCTGATCTGAGTACTGTACTGTGCCCCCTAGTGGAACACTCCAGTACTACGTGCAGTGCAGCAGCAAGTATGTGAACAAGTAGCCTGCTGCCTGCGTCAAAGCAAGGTTATAAGGTAGTAAATTCCCGACCTCACACTACATTGAATGATTCATCCATTCACAAACAAATTCACATGCTGATGTAGCAACAGTTGCCCTGGGGCGCACTGACAGAAGAGAGGCAGCCATACACAGGCGCCACCAGTCCCTCTGACCACCACCAACAGGCAAGGAGGGTGAAGTGTCATGCCCAATGACACAATGACTGACATGATTTCAGGAGTCTGGATTCGAACCTACGACCCACTGATTATAGGGCGAACTCCTAACCTCTGAGTCACGTCGCCCCAGTTTACGACGCAGCACAACTACTGACCTTACTGCAATGGCAAATAAAACATGAGATCCGTTTAGCTCTAAAATCCAAGACATTCAGCTTTCACCATTTAGTGGTTTTGTTGTGGTTTTGAGAAGATGAACTACGGATTTATTTGATGTTTTCAGTTGATGTAATCAAAGGTTGGATGAAGGATGAAAGAGCCAGTTTTTGAGTCCTTGTTTTCAAGAGAAACATTTTTTATCATTTTCACTGTTCAGTGTCTTTTTCTGGACATAAGAACATTTATTTAATGAAATCATTAATAGCAAAGTATGATTTTTACTGTTAGGGTCTTATAGGGCGTGTGGTACTGTGATAGAAACGATGTTGCCAAGGAAACCAAATTATGAAACACAGAGTCTGTGCATTTTAACTTTTAATCATGGTGTCTGTTTCACATGTGTGAAGATGATGGCTGGCAAAGGCACAACCTTTGTGGACTATTTCTGAGCTGGACTACAACTGATTCCTACAGCTTAACGGGCCGGATGGGCTGATGATCACTGATCCAAATGAGTCCCATGATGCTGACCTGATTAGCTTCCTTTTCCACATCTGAGGCCATCATTTATTGACTAGATCAGTGTTTCCCAACCCTGGTCCTCAGGGCCCACTGTCCTGCAAGTTTTCCATGTCTCTGCTTCAGCACACATTATCACATGCTGCAGATGCCTGTTAATCACTCATTCATTTAAGTCAGGTGTGTAGCAGCAGGCAAACACGGAAACACTGGTGTTTGAAAGGGCAACATGGAACACATGCAGGACAGTGTGCCCTGAGGACCAGGGTTGGGAAACACTGGACTAGATTATTCTGAGAATAGGGTTTGCATTTCCAAAGTCCAATGCTGGTATGAACAGAACACGGTATATGGACACGATATGTCAGTACAAAGAGTTTAAAGACTTTTCCACTATGAAAGTAACTTTTTCCCTATTTCCACACTATTGTGAAATACATCATATCGTGTTTAAAGGAAAACTTTCCAAAATGTAATCAGGCAAAAATTCTATGATTATGTCTAGCAACTGCTGAGACAGAACATAAATTTACTAGAGATGCTCCGATCACGTGATCGGAAATCGGGCCTGATCACGTTATTTTCAAAAAATCGGAATCAGGTGAAAAAGATCTGATTTAACCTTATAAAACAACAAATATGACTTTTTAAATTCACCCTGAGATAAAGATTTTAAAGGTGTCCTAGAATGCAATTAATCAACAATCTAAAACAGAGCTTTGAGCCTCCAAAAAGGATAAGAAAATTGTTTTTGGCTTTCATCTGTCCCAGGAGCCCTGATACAGGCCATTCTAAACCCCCTTACTCAGGCCTTCAGTGAAAAGAGCTGTTGACCCCTCCCACTCGGCCAGGACATACTGATTGGTTGGTTGCCCCAGAAGGCCTCAGACACATGCAGGTTTGAGGAGGCGTGGCTCCCCCTTATGACGTGTTAAGGAAGGCTTTCTCAGAACAGGAGGTTTTCTCTCGCCTTTTTCAACTTTCTAATTTACATAAAAAGTAGGTCAAACACGGCTTTGACTTTTTGGCATGCTACGTTTGACCACCCAAGCTGTCTTATTCAACAACAACAAGGAAAATGTTGGTTTACATTCTAGGTCCCCTTTAAACAGAACAATGGCTTAGTTTTAATCTCAACAAGTTGCTCTACATCAGTGTTCTTTGTTTCTTGGATGAAAACACCACCATTATGTCACACAATTTATGGCAGGCGGGGATTCAGACACCATAACGTGCAGCTGTTAGCTAGTAGTAACAGAGCTCTGGAGTTGACAGTTTAACACCGGTGTTAGAGTTAATATAGTAACTCTTAACACTAGAGTTAAATTGTCAACTCCAGAAGAGTTGGTTTTTGACACTAAATCAGAGTTAAAGCACCAACTCTCCAAAAATAGTTAAATTAACTCCTACTGGTGTGGACCCATATAGACACTTTAAAAGTGTTGAAATCAACTCTGACAGTGTTAATTTGAGCATGTGTAACAGCCACACTGAAAAATGCCAGCTAACTCATGCCTCATATACCTTGTGACTGCGAACAGCCACTCAGAGAGGAATACAAGAAGTGGAGTCCTGAGCATTTAGTGTGAACCATGCACCACTTTTTTTTACTGTGATAGTGGAATGGTCCAACTTTTAGAATAAAGGGGTGGAGTCTGTGAATTAACTCTGCAGGTTTTATAGCCACTGTGGGAGTGCAGAGTTAGCTTTTCAGGAGGTATTTTGTCCCAAATCACCTATGGAGTTGATTAGGAAACTTTTTAACACTCAAGTTTGACTCTCATGTGAGTAGTGCATATCAACTATATAACTCTTTTTAGTGTTAAATTAACTATTCTTAGTGTTAAATTGGACCAACACCCTGAAATGAACACTTTTAAATTAGCTGTGTATAACAAGATGAATATAGCAGGAGAAATGAACTAAATTGTAAACTACATGAAGTAAGAAACTGCCGCATTCACGTGGTGAGTTATTTTGAAGTATAATTTTGTTTAATGCAGTATTGGCAGTAATTCTTTCTGGCTGCTGGAGAATTTAAGGCGCCTAATAGTTTGGGCAAGTGGCCTGATGCAGTTCTAATTGATACCCTACAGAACTGATCCAAGAGTTAAGTAACAGGGCCAAAGAGAATTCAAGTTTATCTAACCAGAAGGAAACTCAATGTTTTACAACATAAATAAACATCAAGTAATGGGCACTGCTTATACGGCATCAATTTACCTCAGTAGATGAGCTGAGGGTGGTTTGGTCACAGAGCAGCTTTTAGTGAGCAGTTCTATAGGAGAGAAAAACCGTTTGAGGTACAGATTGTTTGCAACAATAAAAAATACCTTTCATGATACAGTGGAGGAAAGTGTGATGCTCAAACGTAGCTGCTCTGTGAAGCATGAAAAAATAAGCTTTCCAAAGGTTTATGTAGAGGTATACCAAAGTAAATCACCTTACAGCAGCAACCGAACTGTCAAATCAATGTGGGCAGCTAAATTTAGCTCAACTCGTAGCCGGTAGAGACACTATTGATGTTTGGGCGGTTAGCTGCCAAGTATGCAGATGCCTGTTTGTAAAAAGGTGGGATACATGAGTAAAGAGTATAATTTAGTGCCAAGACCGAGAGAAGTCTGGCATGCTTTATAGCTCGGTGCCTTTATCATGGTGGTACCGCAGAGGCCGGTGAAGGTTTGAGATTTAATTTAGCATTAGTAAACAGTTTCTGTTGGAATCCCCCACCCGTGCTTTGGCACATGACAGTGAATATAGATTTGGAGCTTTCCTTTAGACTTCAATCACACTGAAATAGAACACGACCCATTAGGAGGTGGCTGGATTAGAGCAAATTTGGAATGTTCAGTATGAATGGGAACCCAAACCCTCACCAAAGCTTGTTCCCATGACCATTTTTTACAGTCGTACTGTTTCTAGCGAGATGCTGTTACATGCTAGTTATGTTAGGATAACACTGGAACCTTGATAGGTTCCTTCCTTCCCCAGATACGTGTCCAACCTGGTCTGTCTTGTTTCAAACTTTCGATGACCAAGCCCCCCTGTGCATTAGGCAGCAGGTCATGGATATACTGCCACAACTGTGCTACCACAGTAACAAACTACCGCAAGCTTTTTATGGAGGTTTAGAGCATGCTCATAACTGTTGTCACGCTAATGCACTCTAAGGTACGTAACGGAGAGCCAACATTCTTAATATGCACCCAAAAGCCTCACCGTGACCCAAGACTCCAGGGTCGTTTCTCAATACTCACTACTACTAGTACGTTCTTGTGTACTTGACAAGTGTGTTCTTGGTTAGGACACCAGAAAGTCCGTTCTACTCAGTACGGGAGGACGAAGACAGCATTTGGAACAAGCGTACTCCTTTGCATCACGACAACAGCGCTGCTTGTTGCTACGGTTAAAAAGACGACCTGACATAAAAATAAAAGTCTAGTTATTTCCTTAAATAACAAAATAACAAAAACGTATTATTTGTATTATATTTGGTCCACTTTTGATCAAAACTGATCAAATATCAGCATTTCCTGCTGTTAAATGAAGAACAAAGTTTCTTTTTTATCAAAACAAAGCAACGATGCTTTTATTTTGATAGTGGGTTAGCTCATTAGCATTTTGAGGGATTGTGAAGAGTCTGAAAGAAAAAAAAACAAATACACAGCAAATTTTACAGGTTATACACAATATTTACAATAACAGACATCTTTATATTTATTTATGTGTATTTCTGATATGAAACACAACAGTTATAAGCTTTCTCCTCTGCCGTTCAGAGTATAACGGTCAGCGGAAACTTTGCTGTCCCAAGTCTGCAGAAGGACGCATCAATGCATCCTCGATACAATGGGCGAAGCAAGAACATATCTGGGAACTTTGAGCGAACTTGCCATGATATGTACTTAGGATTGGAACAGTACTTTGACCATCGTTGATGACGTTTCACAAGGACGGGAGTACACAAGTACAGACAAGTTCGCATATTGAGAAACGGCCCAGGTCTTTATCCATTGAGAAGGGAGTCGTATACCTCGTAAATGAGATCTAAAAATCTTTGACACTTGTTACTGTGGAGTCATACTAATGCTGGATTTTATTATTTATAGGAAGAGTGGAAATAAAACCTTTGAATGATTTCAAGGATGAACTCCAGAAAAGAGGAGAAATGTTTTGCCACTGAGAAGATTTCTGCAAAGCAAATAACCACGGTTCACACCAGATCTCCGTCTGATTATCATCTGTACTTTTATCAGTTAGACACAGAAAAATCAGTGACTTTCCAGCTAAATTGGGTCCCTCTGTTGTTTCACTCATTACCACTACAGCAGGTTGATTGTCATTGTTCATCTTTTTCTGCGTTCGCATGCAAACCCCAGCTGGTTCTCGCTCAGTTAGCATTCATGCATGCAAATCATTTGTTCATTGGAAGCAGGGGCACCTTGTGTAATCACATGCTTTATTTGCAAAAATCTGGTTCAAATGAAGTTCATCCAGCTTTTTTATGTTTGGTTTTTTGTTCTTGTACATCATTATCATACTAATTCGATCAAATTCCACTAGGTTTAAATGGATCTACAAGTGTTTGCATGTGTGGCGGTTTCAGTAATGTGAGGTCTGCTCGATCATGCTGTTCCTCATCAGTCCACCGCACGACGGCACATAAAGGATGCCTTCCATATCCTGTTCCAGCAGCAATATTGGGGTCCTGTTCTCGGGCCTCCCCCTGCCAGGAGACAGATGCTGCACATCAAAAACAATCACATGCTCACTCACGAGAAGGCAGCTGGTGGGCTGAGTGAGTTTTTCCGCAGCAATGAGGATGGTCAGCTGAAAGCAACAGAAGGAAGGTGCATTCTGTAATCGCCTGTGGGACCTGGAGACGCTGCAAAGAGGTGCAATACGTTTCAGAATGTGAGAACAGGGTTATAGAAGGCTACATTTCTATGTGAGCATTTATAAGGTAGCCATGATTAAATACAGGTAATAAAATGTAACTCAATACAGATATATTGAGTTGAATAGAATTGGACTGTAGGCTAGTAGATTTAAATTGGACCCGTTTTTTCTTCTAGTAGCCTGATATTGCTTTAGTTGTAAAAGGGAGCTGAACGTAACTGAATAACCCATAAGTAAAGTCAATAGAGCACATTAAAGGTGTGGTTGACTGAAAAAACATTTTTTAATTAATATTTCTGATTATAATCAGTCACTATGAGTTTTTCATGCAGGCTGAACATGAAAATAGTCTCCTCCACCTATCTCCTGCATTAGCTTCTAATAGAAAATAAACGGCAAAACTCTAGGATTAGAAAATCCTGACAGATCTACGTCACACTGTCACTTAACATTCATGGACTCACCCATCTTGACTCACGACGGGGAAGGCTGTTGTTGGTTTAGCGTCCAGGAAACAGCAGAGAACGTCTCGGCTAGTTTAGGCTAGCCGTAGGGCTAGGCGATACGGCCTAAAAATAAAATCTCCGATTTTATTTCTTTTTTATTCAATTTATGATTTTTTTTCCAATCTCAGCTGATTCTGTTTACAAAAACAAAACTTACTGCCCGTGTTTACTTTCATTTTCAATATAGTTTCCGGCCAGAGCCCTGCAGTGACTCCCCACGTGATCATGACACCACCCTCTGTTGCGCCAAAGCGTAAATGTGCCTTCACAAGTCCGGCGTTTCAGCAATATTACTACCAAGCATGGCGGCACGAATGCCACATTAGGAAAAAACTTTCCACTCTCACTGGTAACCATGTTGTCGCTTGCTGTTGTTTCGTGTGTGCTATGACGTTGTCGCTTGCCATACTGCTATGTGAAACTAATGCTGTGGAAGCTCCGAGGAGCCATAAAGGCGCCATTACATAAAAACTCGAATTACTTATTTTTTAAATCGCCCGCAACAAAAAACTCCAATTAATTCATTTAATTGATTTTTTGCCCAGGCCTAGCTAGCCGTTAGCATTAGCAACTCCTTTATGCAGCAGAAGCTCCTTCAGGCTTGTGTTATTTGTGGAGATTAAACATCCGTGTTGCAAGTGAGTGGTAGAGTCGCGTTGCTGTTATCCAATCAGAGGCGAGATGTCCAAATATCAGGAAATAAGACTCCAAAACCTGCCGCCTGAAGGTCGGCTGTGATGTGGGCAACTTTTAGGTCAGAGAAAAGGTGCACCAGTGTTTTTCTTCCCCCGAGTACGACTTACAAGGCATTATTCCTACTAGAGACCACCGCACATGTATTGATTAAACAAGTGTTCCACTCCTTTAAAGCCACAATGTGTAATATTTTTACCTGTTTACTACCAAATTCTGTGTATCCAGTGCACAAACCTGTCCCTTTTCATTAATATTTCTCACCAACATCAATTCTAAATATTCCTCTCAGCTTCAAATTTTACATTTTTAATACATAAATTGTGGTCGACGCTCCATGGTCATCCTCCATCTTGAAATACGGTAGCTATTTAGGGACATGTGAGCTCTGAGTTACGCGTTTGCACTATGACTGTAACCTGAAAGAAACAGCAGAGGGCAGCAGTGCGCCGTGGAAGCATGGCGTCTGACAATGCAACTAAGAAGAGACGAGACTAACTGTTACACTGTTGCTGGACTTTGTTAGTTTGAATAACAAACAATGAAATCAAAAGACACATCAAATATGTCAGGTCTTATTGATTTCCAACACTCAGCAGCCGCATATGATGAGAACCCCGCCCGCAACAGCTAGACACCAGCCTCTAAGTGTGGTCTCTGACTCACCTCAGCTGATCTTTTCTTCATAATAAAGCTCCCAATCCGGTCCCAACGTATCAGTTCCAAAGTCCTTCTATTAAAGTCTCCTCTCTTACCGCAGCCTGCCGTGTCTCTCCCAACGGTGGTCCGCTAGCCGGTAGCCATGTTAGCATTAGTTACCGGTACTTTATTTCCACAGCGTGTCCCCGGCTCCAGCCAAACCTCATCGGCTATCCGATCGCTAAACAGCCAGTGGTTGATGTTAGCTCCATCTCGATCCTCACTGCGGCGCACACCGATCAGCTGATGGCTAACCGGCAGACTCTTGTTTACTCCGCTGCTCTGATCCACATGACACCGGACGCCACAGCTGATGCCACCCCTCCTCCGTGTGTGAATCGGTGACAGGCAGCTATGCTAGCTTCCTTCAGGACTGGTAGGTTGATACAACAGCTAACAGCAGTGTTTCCCCTAGAAATGTTCACAGCCGTGATGTTTGTTGACTAAGGGGGGTGTAGGATAGCGCCGCCTCGTCGCGCGGGGGGAGGGGGGGCTACGTGTGGCATTATGCATTAAGACTGAACACTCATTAAAAAATGTTTTTTACCTGCTTGAGTAGTTATATGCTTTGTGTGGGTTAGGCTACAGAGACTGGAAATAAATCAATCTCATGCTTTTTTATAAAAAAACGAACCAGATGGCTGGAGTGAACGCTGGAGTTGTTGCCTTTTTGAGTGGGCCACCGTAGCTGCAATACTTACTCGAAACTGCATGGCGCTAAAGAGTCGCAGTTTTTACCATGATTTCTATGAATATCACTGATAGGGCCTTTAAGGTAAAAACTGTAATTCATGTTTTCTCCTCGATAATGATTATTTATGTAAGGTTCATTTGTGAACTCTTGTCATGGTAGAAGTTATTGACATTATGAATGAATTTAACCATAAAGCTAATCGTTAACCTAAAGTTCATTATTGCTCTTATTCAAATCTTCAAACTATTTGATTTCTGCAAACAACCTTTTATTCATCTGTGTTTTTGTAACATAACATACATTTTCCTGACAGTTTTTGATGTTGTGGTATTCAAAAACCACTTTGTATAAAAGCAGCCAAAATGTTGCCTCTAAACCATTAAATTCCCTTTTCTGCGTTCATGCGCGCTCCATCTGAAAGCCAGTTGGTGTTCCTAGATTCCACCACAGTGGGAACATCACACATGTTCATTGAAGACTAATCAACAAAGCACAGTGTGTTTCTTGTATAACTGGCAAGGTTTTTAAGCCCATCTTGATCATTTAATTAGTCTGATTATCTGAACAGCTGTTTGCTGAAGCTCTCTGGCTTTAACACACACAGCAACACCGTGTTTATAATGCCTGAAATCCCTCCAAGTGGTTTTAAAGACCGTCAGTGAGGATCTGATGGTATCGCCCCCAAACGCCTGACTTGACAGCAAGTCCTCCATACTCGTGTCTTCATCAGGTCCAGAGTTGGGAGTTCTCTGCAGGTGGATTAGTCTTTTTTGCATCCATAAACAGCTGACACAACAAATCAAACTCTGTGGTCCATTGGCTGGTTGGAGGCTCCTCTCACTCATTTGTGTTAATCCAGGGATTGATTATTGGCAACTGTGCGTCTCAGTCTACTGTTGTGCTAATAATGGGAGAAATGCAATAAACAGCTGGCGGAACTAATTCTCCATCTGGGTGACATTAAACCTTCGCAGAAGAACAAGAAGATTATAAAAAATGCTTTTGAACTTTCCCTTAACGCTTCATACAGACTCCAACCTACCTCTAACAGCTCAATCGGTTGTCTAACTCCCCTCAGGGGTTAGGAGTTTGCCCTGTAATAGTTGGGTTGCTGGTTCGAACTCAGGACCTGTCCATGTCAGTCAAGTCCTTGTGGAAGGCACTTCACCCTTGTTGCCTGCTGGTGGTGGTCGGAGGAACTGGTAGCACCTGTATATACAGCAGGGTTGCCTCTTGTCAGTGTTCCCCAGGGCAGCTGTGGCTATGACGAAGCTCATCACCACCACCAGCGTGTGAATGGGTTAAAGCCATACTATGCAAATTTTTCATATTTTTAAATCATTTTCTTGAGCCAGTATGTGCTAAAATTCCTTTTCTTTTCATGTCCTGCATGTTTTAGATCATGAACACAGCTGATTTAGTGATGAACCGCTCCTGTAGACACTAATGAAGGCTGAGGAGACATTTCAGCAGTTAGATTAAGGTGTTAAAAAGACAAACGCACAGCGAGGAGATAAGTTGCATTTTTGGTTTGACCACAGAGAATTAATAACGGACACTAGGGGGTGCTAAAAGCAAGCAAAACTGCCAAGTGTGCCTTTGTTGTCTGACTGTTGTGTAAAGTGCTTTGGAGTCCTCTGACTCAGAAAGGTGCTACAAGGTCAGGTTATTTATCATTTCTAATCCCACTCAGGATTAAAAACTGTGTTTATGACAAAAGTCCAAACTGATCAAACACTGCTACATGACTCACAGATAAAATGCTGAGTTCTTGGAAACAACGTAAAAAGTCCCACGAGACCAACCATTGCTATAATCTAGGTCAGACTAACATGTATTTGAACGTTAATCTGATTCGATTCACCCAACTAAAGCAGCAAAGAGAGAGAGAGAGTGTTACACCGAGTGAGAGACTCACACAGGAGGAGGAACGCTTTCTGACACAACACCGGTCTGACTCAGCTGTCTCTGTGCTTTAAGTGTTCATTATATGTTGCCATATTTCTGCAGCCATGACTCCATCTTTATTATTCAGCGGTAGAACTCTGTAATGTGCTCCCTATAAACGACCCGTGTCTTGCACTTCCTTGCTTTAAAGTTCCACCTTTAACCACGTCAAGAACCTTAAAGGTTATTAATTAGCGTTAATAAAATTGACAGTTCAGAACCATTTATGTTCGTATTGCAATGATTCTGGAAATGGATATTTCCTACCTAACCTATTATCAGTGAGTATGTTAAAAATCACCTGAACATTGATGATTGCCTAATTTTACTGCAAACTTTTACCATACTCCAGATAAGACTGACAATAGAGGGCAGGGGTCAAATTTGCATTGGTTCTTTTGAATTTTGCAATTCCCTCAATCCCAATACAGGACTTTAATTTGCTGCTTTTGGTTTTCAGATACTAGCTTGAGCTTAAAGGCACACTTGGCAGTTTTGGCTTGTTTTTAGCAACCTCTAGTGTCTGTTGGTGAAAGTAAAAGTGCAACATATCTCCTCGCTGTGCGTTCGGCTTTCTAACACCTTAATCTAACAGCTGAAATGTCTCCTCAGCCTTCATTAGTGTCTACAGGAGCGGTTCATCACTAAATCAAACAGATCAGCTGTGTTCATGATCTAAAACATGCAGGAAACATGCTGGAAGCAGACTGCAGCACCAGGTATGTAAGCTTCTTTTTAATAAGTCCAGCAGGGACCAGACCGCCACTCTGAAGTTGCAAGTGCGGTATTCTAGTCACAGAGGGTGGTGGGGGTCTGAGTGACATTTCATTAACCCTGTAAAGGGTCATTTTAGCACAAACTGGCTCAAGAACATGATTTAAAATATGAAAAAGTTGCCTAGAATGGCTTTAATCCCCTTAAATTTTCATAAAGGAGCTTTAATCTCAATTTAAAGAGAATTAGTAGTGGCTAAATAAAAATCAGCTTTTAATAAAAGCAACTCAGCTGGAATGTAGAAAGTTTAACAAAAATCAACCATTAGGCTTAATAAATAAAATAGAGAAATTCGGGTTTATTTCCTTAGTTTTAAAGTGGGGTTCTGCTCCAGATGATGTCCAGAACTCCTCTGTGATTGGGACGTGTTTGTTCGGGACATTTACCCGTTGTACTTCACCACCTTTATTCCTGAGTGAACAAGCTGCACTTTTATTTTTGGACTCTCGCCGGGCCGTTCGTTCCCTCTTTGCCTCCCAGGAGATTTGCATGACACCTGCTGAGCTCAAATCGGGAGTTTTCTTCTCCTGCAGCAACTAAAAACAACAATTTTCACTCACCCATCTGTTAAGGAAGCTGTCTGGATGCCCAATCGTGGGTCTCAACTCAGAAATAATGCTTTCTAAGCAGCAGGGATAATTCCTCTAATCTGGCATCATGTTAGGATTCTTTTAAATGTCTTGCTGGCATTTTGTTCTCCCTTTGTTTTCCTCAAGGTTAAAGTAAAAACAGTAACAGAATGATAGAAGTGGGTGGATAAAATGGGCTTACCATTTGAACACTTTAACTGATCTGCCTTTGAACCAGCCAGATGACTTTTTACTCTGATAGTGTCACATTTTCTCCCTGATAACGATCTTTGTGACTTTCTCCTGTCCGTTGTTCACTTTTTTCTCGTCGTCGCTGGTGTCACGTAACAGTCACATCAAGATAACATCTCTGTCAGAGCTGCAGGAGTTGATGAGAAACCACCCTGAGAGGAAAACGAGTCAGCATCACGTCTATTTATGATGTCCTTCACCTTCGCACACCTCAGAGTCCAGAGAAGTTTCTAGACTCAGACACTTATTATCTATTTTTGGGTGTTTAGAGCCATAAGAACTATTATAACAGCAGTAAGTGACAAAGCTTATGTCTCGGGGTGATTTGCTTCCTTTGGGGCTACTAACTTGAGTGCTTTAGGAGTTCAAAAGTTCAATTTCTTCTATTACCACATGGCTGCACCGGTGGAATTAATCCTAGAGCAGATGGAGGGGCAGAAATGGTGCATCATGTACAACACTAAGCAGAGGGACACGGCATATGTGCAGAAAGTACAAATATAAAAATGATATACAGGACAGAAGTTCTCAAATCAGACGTTTTATCTAAAGCCAGGGCCTCACTGGGCGTCCGCAGGACCTCGTTAGTTCGTTACAGGATTTTTAAACATTTAGAGACATTTGCTAAACAAGTTGCCTCTGAAAATAATCACAACAAAATCTTAATTTAGTTTGAGTCAAAGTGTGAGAAATGTGAGATCCTTTTTTTCCAAAGAGATTTACATTTGTGGATGCATCAAACTAATGAATAAACCCAACATGCGTGGTTTTGATCTGTGCCGGAGTGCCTGGAAAAACAACACACATGAATGGGAAGAAGATGCAAACTCTGCAGAAAGGTTGCAGCCAGGTTTTGAACCTGCAGCTATCTTGTTGCAAGGCAACAATGCTGTGAACATGCAGCCTCCGGCCCGAGCAGGTGGAGGAGTTATGCTTTTTGGAGGGAATTAAAAGTATTGAGAATATAAATGATGGGACTAAAATAACATCCATCCATCCATTCTCTTCTGCTTATGCGGGGTCAGGTCGTGGGGGCAGCAGCCTAAGCAGAGAGGCCCAGACTTCCCTCTCCCCAGCCACTTGGGCCAGCTCCTCCGGGGGAATCCCAAGGCGTTCCCTGGCCAGCTGAATGACATAGTCCCTCCAGCGTGTCCTGGGTCTTCCTTTAGGTCTCCTCCCAGTCGCACGTGCTTTGAAAGCCTCACCAGGGAGGCGTCCAGGAGGCATTCTAACTAGATGCCCAAACCACCTCAACTGGCTTCTCTCGATGTGGAGGAGCAGCAGATCTACTCTGATTCCCTCCCAGATGATCGAGCTTCTCACCCTATCTCTAAGGGAGAGCCCAGACACCTTGCCGAGAAAACTCATTTCAGCCGCTTGTGTCCATGATCTACTTTAAGTCACTACCCAAAGCTCGTGATCATAGGTGAGGGTAGGAACGTAGATCAACTGGTAAATCTAGATCTTCGCCTTCCGCTCTCTCTTCACCACGACAGACCGGTACAACGCCCGCATCACTGCAGACGCAGCACCAGTCCACCCATTGATCTCCCGCTCCACCTTTCCCTCCCTCATGAACAAGACCCCAAGATACTTAAACTCCTCCACTTGGGGCAGGACCTCGCCCCTGACCTGGAGAAGGCATTCTGCCCTTTTCCGACTCAAGACAATAATCTCAGATTTAGAGGAGCTGATTTTCATCCCAACTGCTTCACACTCGGCTGCGAACCACTGATTAAGCCAACAGGACCATCTGCAAAAAGCCTGGTGGCCTAAAATAACTTGGCTTAGGATAATTAGAATGAATTTTCATTATAAAGCTAATATCAGTCATGTGTAGGATAAGAAATGTGTAACGTTCAGACAATAGATCTAGGCATGAACCAACTTAGATGCTATAAAAGCAGAGAAGAGCTGCTATGGAAGCCCGAAGGTCCAAACAGGAAGTCGGTGCACATAAAAAAGTGTTGTTGTTTTTTTCCCCCCAGAAGTTTTGATGTTTGAAAATTGAACCAAATGAAAAATGATCACTGGGTGCAGCAGAGACCATGTGGGGGTGAGCAATGTTTCACTTTGCTATTGAATGTTTGGCAGATATTAAGATTTCATGACACATCACTAAGTAGGATAAATTAATAAGTACTTCCCTCCGATACAGGGTCCCAACTCTGACATCACTGACATCCGTTTAATTCTGATTCAACAACAATCTGCGTTTTCCTGGCTCCATTACGACTTTTTCCATACAAACCAACTCAGGGTGATTCCAGCTGAAAGTTGTCACATTTCCTGGCGGTTTTGTGCCTCCAGCGGTCACAGCCCAGTGAGATACCAGCTTAGCTTCTGTGTTTGTATGAATGCACATAAAAAGCTTCATCTTTCTAACTGAGCCGGATCCAGAAGGTCATCTTTAATCTCGACCGCGGGTGAAATGATGCAGGTATGGAGTCGGTATGGGGAGTTTTCATTTTCAAGTCTTTGATCCTCTTTGATACTCTGATGACAATTCCACCCACTGCTTCCAAACTGAACAGTAATGGAAAAATAAGCGTGCGCTGCTGTGGATTATTGTTGTGTAATATTGAACCTCTCCACCCCGCCTGACTTTGTTTATTTGAGTTGTGTCAGGAAATGGAGTCCCTGTCGGCGTTTTTATTTATTTTCTCGTGGATGTGTGTTCAGGTTTGGTTCCGACTTATTCGGGAAAATAAAACGACAGACGAAGTGTGAAATTGTCAGATTTTTTGACAGCGGAGAAAAGCAACTGCCGGTGATGCACATCAACGTGTCAGTTAAACCCGAAGCGCGGGGAAGCTTTTGCTGCTCGCACAGCCATCACAGCTGTTCTGATCACACGGCTTCAAAAGGAAATCACTCTCTGGCTGTTGGTAATTGTGATTTTTCTGACACTGAGGAGCAAACGAGAACGAAATCCTATCGTGTTTAGTCGTTTTTCTTTTACTCTTAAACATGATTTAATTTGACAAGTCAGATTTGGATTTTAAGCACAAAAATGCAGGGAAATCTACAATAAATGACTAGAAATGAGCCTGAGCAGAGAGGAGGAAGTGATGATGGCTTCTACAGCAGGGGGTAAACAGAAAACCGCTTAATTAGTGGGAACGCTGCTCTGTAGACGTAAGATAACACACACAGCAGCAGTATTTTTAGTTTCATTAGGGGAAGGTCATATGGATGCTATAAGACATGGAAACGGGCGCAGTACTCCGTGCCACACATGGGAGGCGATGTAGGACCTGAGAATCTGGATGGATTCAGGAGAAACAGGGATATCAGTGTGATAGGTCCCCATCGGCAGAGCCGTGCTTCACTCACACACTTCTTCCCCTCCTTTCCCGCTCTCTTCTTCTCACACACTCTCTTTGCCTCGGCGTCTCGCAGCCCGTTTCATCTCTCCTCCGTGGAGAGCACAGAGGTGATTTCACTTACTGGCTGCCTGTCTGTGGCTTGATTGGACAAAACGGGGACGGAGTTGAGGACCTGAGGGACTGGACTCTGCTACGGGGAGTGGAGATTCCAGCGAGGGAAAGATCCGGAGGAAGATTTCTTCCCGTGGAAATTATTTGCATCATAAAACAAGAAAAAGCAGAGGGGGGGGAAGGACCCTTACTCTGCTGCTCAACTGCTGTCTGCGCAAGAGGTGCTGTCCACTGTTATGTGTGTTTTTTGTTTTGTGCGTGCTCACCTTTTTATAATGCATTGGCTTCTTTTCTCATGCAAATGTCAAATCGTCTCTTTGCACTTGACAGAAGCTCTGCAGCCTCTAATTCAGGTCGACACGTTTAAATGAAGCGCTCCATGAATTGGTCCAGATTAATGCATGCTGCTGATCATGTGTGTGTATATGTGTGTGTGTGTGTGTGTGTGTGTGTGTGTTTGCATGCAGTATGTCTAGAACACATGAGTTTAAAAAAATCCTGAATGTGGTAAATAATTCATGAGCATGACCAAAAACTTGCAAACTGGGTTATTTCTTCTTTTTGTTGCATTTCCTGCAGCGTCACCCTCCTCCTGTCTCCCAGTAAGCGCAGCAGTCTCCACATGTGTGTGACATGCATGCACTTCAACATGCTTTCGGATTGCACGGGAGTGGGGGGGTTGAGGCTTAATGCTGTGTGGAACTGAGCCAAAATTCTAGTTTAAACCTGGATTTTGAAGGTTAGACAGAGCAACAGCATCGTCCGTCTCAGCAGAGTATTCTTTTTTTGTGAATTAGTAACAGAGACAAGTCAGTTACTGTCTCCCTCTCATGGAATTGTCTTTATTGTTTTTAACCCTGCCTGAATGTCTGTCGTCCCATCAGCACCAGTTTTTATTGTCTGCTAGATTTACTGGTTTTGAGTCCATTCACATCCATGTTAATGGAGTGGGGGAGGAATGGGGGAGATGAGGAGGTGAGGGAGTAAAACGGCCCTCGGCGGGGCGTCTGTGGGTGACTTATTTGCAGACGTTTCTGCACACGTGTTGAACCAACGCTACAATTAACACCTCCACCAGGCTGCTCTGATTAAAGCCGAGAGCAAACATGTCTGCAGACTTTCTTTTAACTTTCTCAGGAACAAAGATGAACCTGACACAGCTCGTTTGTGTTGTTGAATCAGGATCTGATCAGTAATTAGTGACATTTCTCTCGCTGCAGGGGGCGTGATCGACAAGGACCTCCGCCGCTACCTCAACCTGCGCTTCCAGAAAGGTTCAGTGGACCACGAGTTGCAGCAGATCATCCGGGACAACCTCTACCTCCGCACCATCCCCTGTGAGTTACCTTGGCCGCCCCCGTCTTCCCTTTATCCAGCTGCTCTCCCCTTACTTAGTCAGACACATTTTTGCCTTTATGCTCCGGCTGGTTTTCAGTTAAACTCTAGGAGCAAATACTCGCTTCTGTTCCATCTATCGTTATCATCTGACACAGCTGACAGCTTCATCTTTTCTCTCTCTCTCTTGTCTTTGCTTAAGAGTTATGGGATTTTTAAATATCCTCATCAGCTGTGCAGCTCATTCATGAGCAGGGTTTCATAATGGTGAAAATCCCAAGAATGAGATTCTAAGTAGACCTCAAGTGAAAGCTGTTTTGTCACATTTAACTTGTTGCAAATGGTCCTGGTGTAATAGATGTCCTCTAGTGCTCTGGTACGTTGCTGGGTGGAGTTTACGTCCATCTACTGTAATGTGAGGAGTGAGGGGCCTCCCAACTGGTGGATTCATTCATCTTTGTTGCTTTTGAACTTGTTAGATATTCTGAATTATGAAATTCAGCTTCAGCCCACATCTCACTGCTTTTTGGAAACTAGTTGGAGACAGAATTGTTAGGAGGTTAGCAAATTTTCATTTGGGGTTGGACTGAAACAGTACCGCAACTGTTATGCAACTTTTCACAAATTCCCCCTTCTTTAAATTGGAATTTTGTTGCCAGCCCCTCATGAGGTTACACCTGAATGTCTTCCATTTATCTGGGTCATGGGGGCATTAGCCCAGACTTTCATCTGCCCGGCTGCTTCCACCCAGTCCTCCAGCAGGATTGTAGGGTGTTCCAAAGCCATGGAGAGGTGTAATCCCTCCAGAGTGTCCTGGGATGACCTAGGGATCTCCTCCAGGAGGAATGGTAAATGGGCTGCATTTGTATAGCGCGTTTCTAAGTCAGAAGACTCCAAAGGGCTTTACTCCACAGTCACCCGTTCACACACTGATGGTGATAAACTACAGCTGCCCTGCGGCTGACAGAAGAGAGGCTGTCGAACACAGGCACCACCAGCCCCTCCGACCACCTCCGGCATGCATGGATGTTGCAACGACTGATAGGGATGTAGCCTGGGTTCAGACCAGCAACCCACCAGTTACCGGGCAAACTCCTAACCCCTGAGCCACCATCAGAACGGTCCTGAGTCACCTCTCCAGAGAGGTGTCGAGGGTACATTACTTTGGACTTGGAGGAGCCACGGCTCTCAAACCTCCGAGCTCCTTAATCTGCCTTTCAGGCTGAGCCCAGCCGCTCCACATAAAACACTCATCTAGGTTTTTGTATTTGTGATCTTGTTCTTCCAGTCGTTACCCAAAACTCACGAGAATAGGTGAGGGCCGGAACGAAGGTCGACCAATACATCAAAATGTTTGCCTCGTCCCGCTTCACCACAGCAGAGCGGGTTAGCATCCCTGTCACAGGGTTCCAGATGGGTTCTGGACTTCCACAAAGACGCTGTGACTATTTTAGGAGGAAATTTGTTGTGTCACTCACAACAACAGTGAGGCCCTACAGCTCATGTAAGGAAACGAAAAACTCTTTTTTTAAACTCCTTTGTCAAGTTCAGTCACAATTTGTCTCCAGCAGTAATAACCCAGTGAGTTACTGGCCTCATTCTAGTGCTTTTTGCTGTTTCCTTGATGGCATCTTAAATATACGTGCAATTAGTTAGCTAGTGGGGTGCTGTTTTAGCTGGGTGTGTGGGGAAGTTCGACTCTTCTAAACCATGTGTTGACTACAGCTTTCCCCTAATTAGCTGCATTAGGAGCCTTCGAAGAGCGCACAGTTGTAATGGAGTGTTATTGTAGAGCATCAAAGATAAGGCTTGAAGGGCTTTAAGCTATTGATCCTCGGTGTTTTTTAATGCTTGGAAGCGTTTTGTAAGCTGTGTTTGTGTGTGGCCCTCGTCAGGTTTGTTAATCTTTTGGTGCTTTGACAAGCTTCGATAAACTGATGGTGAATCTATAGTTGGGTGACTCCTCTTTGTTGGCAGAGAATATAGTAATTGTGATCTGATTTTAAAGGGTGTGTGTGTACAAGCTCTTATCTGTGTTAGCTTAGCTGTGCCGTCAGGGCCAGCTGTCTGATGGCCAACTCTCCCCTGAATCCCTAATGGACGTGCATTCTTCAAGTCCGAGAGCAGGAGGATGTCACCGCAACAACTTCCCCGTCGTCCATCACTGAACAGAACACGTCAAGAGAAACAAAAAAGGAGGTGTTTATTTTCAACACGGGCACAGTTGTCTCTTAAAATCACTCAGAGCGGCTGCCGGTGAGGCCACTGAACATAAAGGAAGAGGTGAGCTGTGGAGAGAGAGAGCAAATGGGAGAAGAAATAGGAGGTAGAGGAATAGAACAGCGAGCAGGAGGTAAAGGGAACTAGGCATGATTATAGAGACCCAGGCAATGAAAACCACACAAGTCAGTGAAATGTGGATAAACTACTGCAAAGAGAGGTGATGTGAGGTAAGCGTTAACGAAGCCTCAACAAAGGACCTCAGCGCTTCTGAGAGGAACGAGTCTGGAGCTAATTCATGATTTTACTGTCCTCCAGGTTCCTCTGTGGCCGGCTGAAAGACGTTGGGTCAAAGCGACGTTATAAAGCTCACTTTTAAGGGTCAGCATAGGAAGTAGGTATACCGTTAAAACATCAGGGATGTTTGTTTTCAGATTTTCTTTGATTCTTTTTTGTATAAAATATCAATCAAGGACAAGAAAGATACAAAGATTGTATTTAATACCTGGTTAGAAATCACTAAACATCGTAGAGAGTTTAGATGTAGCGCCTCCATAACCGGAGGGTTGCAGGTTCCCACACTGCTCAGTTTGTTTTAGTTGTTGTGTCCTTGGGCAAGACACTTCACACTCTTTACTTGCTGATGGTGGTCAGAGGCACCGGTGGTGCTCGTGTACAGCAGCCTCGCCTCTGTCAGTGAGCCCCAGGGCAGCTGTGGCTGCCATCACTACCAGCGTGTGAATGAGTGAATGTCTGGTTAGTTGTAAAGCACTTTGGGGGGTTGTAGAACTCTAGATGGCGCTGTATCAAATACCGTTTACCATCTGCTGAAAAGTAAATCTTGCATTTATGGCGTTTCCATATTGTATTTTCAGAGTCTGCAAACTCATCCTGCACCTGTTATATTAATCAGATGACTAATTATAGCTAAACACAGAAGGAATAATAATATAGATAAACAGCAGCAAAGTGAGAACTATTGAAATCAACAGTAACAGTAAATAATTATGCATTTTCCCTTTTTTCTGACAAGGAAAATGTTGTGCTGGTTTACATGCAGGGTCAGGACTTAACACCCGTCCTGAACCCAGCTTACAGGAACTGATTGTCCTGTTTCACTATAAACTTGATGTTTTCATTCAGATGTGTAGTTTTTGTTTATGTCGATGGAAAACACTTCAAACCCAGGTCCTCGAGGGCCACTATCCTACATGGTTTAGCTGTTTCTCTGTCCCAGCACACCTGAGTGAGTGGTTGAATGACCTCTGCAGCATCTCCAGGTTCTACAGAATCCCCATTGAGGATTGAAATTGGACACTTGACACGCGCTTTAGACCTATGAAAAGAAGCATTTGCAAGGTGACATAGTGATAAAATTCATGCATTTATGGATTCGTATCTAAAACTGAAAATAGGCACCACAGGGTGTCTTGCTCAAGGACACTTTGACATGGGGAAACCAGGGTTGAACCACCAACCTTCATCTTGTCAGACGACGGACCCACTTTTCATGCTAACACAACATCTGTATGCAAATTTAGTTGATTTTAGCCTTTTGCAACATGAAAAGTTCCTGAGTCATGGTGTTTCAGGTTTGGCGAGATTTTGAACGAAAATCACAAAGCCTGTTATTTTTGTGCAATTTCTCATTGGTAATGAATTCATTTCACTTTCACAAGGCTGACACACACGGTTAGCGTTTCGATCACCTGTATTTTTGTTACTTTCAAGAGGACATGACCAGCAAAGGGACAGGCATAAAACAACTATGGAAAATTGATAAGGAAAGAGCTCCATTGAGGCCCGCCTTGATGTGCAATGAGTGATAAATACAAGGGGGAGTCGAGACAAGGGAGAAGAAAATTACAAGTGATGGATGTGAAGCACTTCATCACAGCAATTTAAACATAACCTTTGAGTGGTAAAGAAAAGACATTTTTCACAGGGATGAAGGCTAATGTGCAGGCAGTCGGGAGAGGTACTGCCCGCCCGCCCTCCCGCACCAATCGGAGAAGCTTGAACAGAGTCGGTGAGGGCAGCTAAGGCCGTGCCAACTCTTAGACAAATTGCCTGGTTCAAATCCAAGGTCAGAGCGTTAATAGTCTGAGCCCATGTGAAATCAGGCCGATCGTCTGGTAATCCACGTAGATTTGATGGGGAAGATACGGAGCTGAGCAAAAATAAAAGTGTGACCGAGCCTCGGTGGGTGAGTGGGCTACTCAGGTTTAATATCGCTGAGTAAATTAGGTGGAATTTAACAGAAAAACTGCGATTAAAGAGAAGATTTTATGAAGTGACTTCTGTGTGCTTCGGTTTGATGACGGCAGAGCTGAGAGGCAAAATATCAGCCAACTAAAATATTTAAACACATTTTTGAGTTGATGACTAGAAGGTCAAAAGACAGATTAGAATAAACGAGCTCCTGTCATGTTCAGTCCGCATGCACAAAATGAACATGTGAAGTGTTGCAGCAGATAAACAACAACAAAATGAAGGTTATCTGAATTAAGACTCATTTCCCAGAAAGCAAAGTCTCTTTCGTGTTCTCTTTAATAGCGCTTCCACACTAGCACCGGCTACACTCCGCCTAGATAGGGTAAGGCAGGGGTAGGGAACCCTGGTCCTGGAGAGCTGCTATCCAGCATGTTTTAGAGGTTTCCCTGCTTCAACACACCTGATTTTAATCAGCAGGTGGGCTTCTGCAGAACCTGATGAGCTGCTGAACAGGTGAATCAAGTGTGTTGAAGCAGGGAAACCTCTAAAACATGCTGGATAGTGGCTCTCCAGGACCAGGGTTCCCTACCCCTGGGGTAAAGAGTGTTCACATCCACATAGCCTGGATTTTTCTGTGCGCAACCAGTCGTTTTTTTCAGCCCTCTTCCCAAAGCGGTCTGCTTCGGGCTGAACCAGTCCAACACACCCACTGCCGACTGATTGGCCGGCTCAAATTCACACCTACCACTAGGGGGAGCCTCCAATTGGTGGATTGAATTAGCCAGCGTGGGCTTCCCGCATGCGCGATTCACTATCATTCTGGATGCTCTGACTGAAGCCGTCTCTTTTTTTCTCTGTTTCTCTCTGTAGACCACACACACACACACACACACACACACACACACACACACACACACACACACACACACACACACACACAGCGCTGCCAGGCTTGAGCTGCACCAGGACAGACACAGCAGTCTGGATGCAATATCAGAATCAGTCTCCAAAAGCAACACTGCTCACAGCCGCCTTTGTTTAATTTAAGGGAGACACAGCGGACTTCTCCGTGCTCTTTTGCCCTGCCCATGTGCTCGGAGATGCGCTCATGACATCACTGATATCTTTGCACCAATTTTTTGCGCCAATTTTGGACACCGCCCATGTGCTCAGTCACGTCCACATTCCTAAGGACGTATGGAAGTATGTGTGTAATCAACCCGGCCTGGCTGGGGCTGACTGCGCGTGTCGGTACCGGCCCTAGTGTGGAAGCGGCTTTAGTTCCATCCCTTCTTTTTGGCCCTTCCTTGACCTTTTTCGTCTTTAAGTTTTCCCCTTCATGTTAACACACACACACGCTCTTTTCATTCTCCTCTTGGCGCTTTACGCTCGGTGGACACAGACAAGCACTAAGTGATGATCAAACAAAATATCTTTAAATAATAATAATAATCAGACATCACTTTGCTTTTATGTTTTACCTGCATTAGACCCAGCGATGATCCATTCCTTCAGTTTTCTCTTTGTGACAATGGTATTCAAACAGTCATGCTTCCTGAAAGTGACTAATGTAATGCCTCCTTTATGTTTGATAAAGTTATTACAGCAAATTTGCTAAAAGCTTTACTCATACATGACTTCATTTTACCATTTTGCAAATGGAGTGGCATTAACTTACACATTTTTATTGCAGGAATTATGTAAAAATTCCTTTGCAATTCTGCAGGGGATCTTCTCGGATAGCTTTCAGTCGTGCACAGTCGGGGTGCCATGTTTGCCTGACATTTAAAAAAAAGAAAGAAGTAATTTAAAACCAGAAGTGGCTCATTTTAAAAGAACATTTTGATGAGCATTTGTGAATCGGAACGTAAAGTTTATGAAGTGTGTAATTTAATGTTCCAACATCTGTCTTTAAACGTTGCTCGTTCACCATTTTGCTGCTCTTCAGTGCGTTCGGCCTTTGCATGCAGCCACAAACATATGCTCCAATGGCAGAAAACAGTGGTGGGGGCTGGGAGCTAATAGGGAGTTCGTCACCTGCTGGAACACTGAGTTTCCTGTAACGGTCGTGGCAACCGGTGCACGACGTCGACGGTGCATATAAATGAGAATTTTACTCAAAGTCCTTTTGTCGGTTGCAGTTGTTGATCTGATTATCTTCAAGTCTTGCACCATAACAAAGTTAGCACTCCTGTCGCTCCCTTTCTGCTTCTCTTCCTCTTTCAGTAGCATTTTTATTGCTGTTTTATTTATTAGTCAAACAAGTCATTTGTAAGTCACCTGCAAGGTTTCTTCTGATCACCTGCCAGCTAGCTGTCATTAGCTCCAGTCTAGCTTCTGGTTTGTCACTCGTCTGTTTCTGTTTAATAGCTTGATGTCTGATAGATGACGGAGTTAATCAGGATAATAAAAGGGCGAAAAGCTCTCCAGTGGCCTACAATTTGTTATATAGCATCTCTTTGATAGAGCCAATAAAAGTTAGAAGGTTGAGGCCAGACAAAGAGAGTCCTCTCTACACGTGAGAGATTCTGACGGTATGATAACCTTGAGAGAAAATACCACAGTTTAAAGGCGTGGTATTAAAACAGAAATCTGAAAATGCACCATCTGGTTTCATTGATTTTATGTTAAAAAATGACTTTTCCTTTAATGCAGATGAAAGAGTTTGATGCACACACATAAGAGAAATGAGAACGATCAAGGCAGCTAGCAGGCTCTTTATGAACAGAACTCTCCGACTTTAACCCACATTACCGTTAATGACTGTTAATGTCATCAGTTTAGTTATACGTTAATATGTGTTACATGATATCTAAAAACTGTAGAAAAAACATCCAGTTGGCATTTGCAGTACTGAAATCATCCACCAGATGGCAGACGACATGTACATATTTCAGTACAGTCGTTTTTGAAGAAAGTACTAATGCTGTTAAATAAGTAGAAAGCCAAATAAATGTGCAATTAACTCATTCACTGACAGTGATGACGATAGTCGTCTTTTGCATTTTTTACGGGGTGGGCGTCGGAGCGAGCCCCCGCACCGTAAGAACAAACATCACGTGTCTAAAGCGGATCTTCATCCTTGTATGTCACACATCATGTGATCAGGAAGTGGAAAATCAATGGATTACGAGTTTGTTTTGGGACGCTGCTGTGAAAAAAACGATGCGCCGAACAGGAAATGCGTCTGGAGCGACGGTTGGGCACCAGATTGTGAAAGAATGGATAACGCTTGAAATACGGCGATTCTTCCTGTAAGAAGTGAGTCTACTCTTTCTTTTGGTAGTTTTGGCGTTTTACATGATCATAGAGCACAATGTTCTGTGACTCTTCAAAAAACAGTAAAAACGCTGGCAGTCTGGGGCTTTCTGATCAGAAAACGGCTGGCAGTGAATGAGTTAAGCTCATCAGATCCAATATATTTGTAGCCTGGCAAGCCATCCTATATATGTGAATATATAATCTGGCCACGACCTCGGTCGTGGGGTGGGATCTATGGTTGTCTCCACATGCTATTGGACAACGAACAACGTGACTCACCGCTACAGATGTCAGTTAAAGGAGTCATCACCTGAAATCTTCACTTTTCCACTTGAACAAATGTCTATAATGGCTTCCTAATGATCTTTCACTGGCTGAGAAGCCGATATTTAACATTGAAGCGTTTGTTTAATCTTGCCTTCTTCAACCAGCTCACATGCACCCCACGAGCATGCGCACTCCAAAACGAGAACTTGAGTTCTGGCCGTGTATGCCGGCACAAACAAATATGAAGCAGCAGCGAACAAACCAGCACAACAAAGCTCATTTCATAACGTGAAACGCATAAATGATGTCTTACCGTTGACGACTCATGTTATAATCCGTGTTATGGGAGACAAAACTCTGATCGGTTTGTGTATTCCATCTTCACAACAGCATAAGAGCCGATGCCTGGCTGTTAGCTTGCTTTGTCCCAACTCAACAACAAACGAGGGCGCCATTACGCACGAGGCGAGGCTCGGGCTCGTACATACACGGTTGGATCCCGTAGGTCACTGCCAGGTCGGGTTCAGTTATAACTTTTGTTGTTTTGGAGCAAGATGCTGAAGCTGCTTCCTGCTTCCTTCCACCAATCAACGTGCTCCTTAGTCCCGCGCGCGTCCGAGACAGCCGAAATATCGCGTGTGATCTCACGAGAAAATATGCCCTTCACAATAAAGGGTTAAAAAATCACATTTTTTATTTATTTTTCTAATACAATTTATTTTAATGGTCTAAAGGACTGTAATAGGATGTAGATATCCACGGTATTATAGGTGATGACACCTTTAATGAGGCAGTCCTCCATACACCGTTAAAGAAGATGCAAATGCATCCTTTTTCTAAATAAAGGACTTAAGTACCTCTATCTGCTCTTGACACAAAAAAAGTCTAAATAGTCCAAAATTGATGCCAAAGCTGTTTCAAACAAGCCGCCGTCATCTTTGCTGTTTCATTCCGTCGCATCATCCCACCCACCAGATTACTTGTTGGCTTTCCCCCAACAACATTGACACTTATTTTTGCATTGCTTTTATTGCTCTTACTTGTGTTTATCCTTTTATTGTTCTTATGCTATTTTTATCCGTTTGTCTATGCCTTTTATCTACTGTCTGTTTTTATATACTGTTCAGCACCTTGGGCTTCCGTTAAGGTGGTAGAAGGCGCTATACAAATAAATTTCATTTGATTTGATTGATAGAGCGCTGTGATTGGCCTAACACAAAACTGCTCAGACCAATGGTAGACCTGCTGAGGCTACAATGGATCGTGGCTAGACCGACATGCAGAGCAACATCATTTTGGTCTGTCTAGACTTCTAGGCTAATATATTTGTCTTTATGGGTTAATTCAACAACAACAGCACAGTGCAGGACATTGGTTGTCGGTTTTGTGACAAGTTAATGCTAGCCGGTTATTTAGCCAGGTTAGCTGCTTTGGTAGCACGTCTGCAGGAACGTCATCAGACTCATGTTCACTCTTGGAGCTTGTTGCAAATGTTTGCCTTTAATAGAGATGCTCCCAAAAATGGAATCTGGATAAGTTTCTACTGATATCTACTGAGTTGGTGATTGGTTAATCTGTCATGAATGCACCATCAAGCTCTGATAAAATAGTTAAATCCTTAATTTCTCCTGGTCCATGACCACACCACCTTAATGCACTCATCCCTGTAGAAATGTTTCTCTCCAGAATTTTTAAATAATCAGAAATTTAGAAAATTCTGTTAGTTTTTTTTTCTATGAGACAAACCAGAATTGGTGCGTCTCTGGTGTCTGACCAGTGTTCTCAGAAACAGCGTGATAAGTGCAGCTCCTCTTAGACGAGCCATGACAGTTTGTTTTGAACTTCTAGAAACGGTTTCAAGACTTCATTTTTTTATTGAGGGAAAAGTTCAATGGGTTTCTCCTCCTTCTGCCATCAAACGCAGCTGACTGACAAGGTACCCAAACCGTTGGGGGAGGAGAAACGATACAACCTGAGAATTCCTCACATCATCTCTGACAAATCATTAGAACCAACCAAAACCACAGGGAAAGGTGTGACTTTTTAAAATCATGGCATTTAGAACGTTCTTTAAAAAAAAAAACAGAAAGTTGGTCTGCTGTCATGTTTTTCTTTTTTACACATTTCTATACCTGACATCCACAGCCCTCATCTCTCCATTTACTCTGCTTTCTGGTTCTTCTCCTCACTCACTCATTGACTTATTGCAGGCAGGGTGGGGTTTCCATGGCAACCGTTTCCACTCCTCATCTGCGTCAAAAGACTTGACTCCTCTTAAAATCTCAGCCTGCTTTTTGTGTGTGTCTCTCTCTCTCTCTCTCTCTCTCTCTCTCTCTCTCTCTCTCTGTCTCTCTCTCCCGTTACCCTCCTCCTTCCGTCCCTCTCACTCAGCTCTTTAACAAAAAGGTGATAACACAGGTCAACACAGTTATGCTGCTTGTTAAGGAAAATGTGACTTGAATCCACACTTATCCCACACGCCAAAAAGACGAGGAGTGCAGCATCCCTGACATTTTTTTAACAAAGTGATGTAAAGGTGTGTGTTTTTTGTGAGGTGGATGGATGGATGGATGGATGGAGGTGAGCAGGTCTGGGAGAAGCTGACTGACAAGGCAGGCCACAGATGTGGATTTGCCGGATGGTGAGCGTGACTCAAAGCTCGACGCTCCGCGGCAGATGTGGCTTACAGACGTGAAGGGGAAAAGGTGTGAAATTTGCTCCCTAATTGGCTTTCATTACTATCCCCCCCTCCACCTTACTCCACTCCGGTTTGCCAAACCCCTACTGTTTTATACCACAGATAGAAAAATCCATGACGTGTCCTGCCTGCTGTCACCTCTCCACGGAGCTGTCAGGAGCTCTTTTTGCATCATCTTCATTAGCAGGATCTTTGAAAGACCGCGATAAAGAAGTACGGAATCTTACCGAGGAACCTCTCGACCTTTTGTTGCGCTATTTTTATTTCTCTGCTTCCACAGACCAACCTTTTTCCCCTCCAACACTAATTCATGTAATAAAAACTAAATGTGACGACTGAGAGACAGCGTCCTGCTCTAATGGAGCCCAGTCGCAGCACCGGGACGTGTGATATTTCTGGAATCTTGCTAATGATTGAAAGTGACACCTTGTTTTAAATAAAAATGGCAGATAATCCAAACTGGTGGGTAAAAGTTGAAAGTTTTTAATTGTGTCCACAAGGAGAAGTCTAAGTTAGTCTCATTCACACGGGGCTGTCAGCTAAGCCTTTGGCACAATTATGTGAAATTTAGCTCAGTTCGTCAGAGGTGTGACTGTTTGTGTGCAGCTTGTTCTGCAAACCACACACTGAGCCGAGCATACGTTGTGATTTTGCAGCTAAAGTTCAGCCCAGACCCCTGATCTTCATGTCTCAGCTGCATTTCTTCCACCACCGTACTTGATGTGAAGGTGATAATGGTCAACGTTCTCAAAATAAATGTGCCAAGACACCGAAAACTGTCTGGAACTGTTAAAGTTTCTTGCCTCCTCTCTGGGCCGACTCAGTTGCTACCTTTTGTTAAAGAAGTCATTGACGCAGCAAGTGGAGAAATACGTTTCATTAAAGTTTCTGCAGCGCCGCGTTTTCAGTCTGACCACTGGAAAGCCAAATTGTCAACCTCGTGTTCCTTCCTCTAAGTGGTTGGTATCCGTGTTGGCAGGAGGTGCAGAGAGGTGCGCTGTTCTCAGGTCTTATCTCTGAAAAGGCAAATGATGCTGCAAACCTCAGGCCATCATTTGAAAGCAAAGCCTTGTTTTTGTCTCCTTTGTGTTTAGAACAGTGAGACAACAGAGAGGAAAAGGCACTAGATTTGTTTATAGATTATGTGAGTTCATTTAACAACCTGGGCACTTTTTCCAAATGATAAAGAATCAATCAAAAGAAGGGGATTAAATGTTGAGGATACCTTCTATAGCATCATCTGTTAGTGGATCGTTGCTCTTATCAGGTAAAATGTTACTTCAAATGTTTTTATCACAGGTATTTTGGTTGCAATTACATTTTTTGATGAGGCCAGGTTGGTTTGGGTAGTCCTAAATAAATAAAATCATTATCTTTCTCAACTGAACAGAACTTTATTTATATAGTTCATTTATACAAACTGCGTTGACCAAAGCACTGCACAACATAACACAAAAACACACAGTGACAGAAACAGTACAGTCCACATAACAACGTTCGAAAAAAGCAAAGAAATCATAAAAACTACATCAAAGCCATATTATGCAAGTTTTTCATATTTTTAAATCATTTTCTTGAGCCAGTTTGTGCTAAAATGACCCTTTACAGGGTTAATGAAATGTCACTCAGACCCCCACTGCCTTCTGTGGCCAGAATACCACACTTGCAACTTCAGAGCTGACATGCCTGGAGCTGCAGTCTGCTTCCAGCATGTTTCCTGCATGTTTTAGATCATGAACACAGCTGATTTGTTTGATTTAGTGATGAACCGCTCCTGTAGACACTAATGAAGGCTGAGGAGACATTTCAGCAGTATAGACTAAGGTGTTAAAAAGACGAACGCACAGCGAGGAGATGAGTTTCACTTTTGGTTTCACTAACGGACACTAGGGGGTGCTAAAAACTAGCCAAAAAGTGATCCTTTAACCTGAGATAAAAGCCAATAAATATTAATAAGTTTTTAAGAGGATTGTAAACTTAGCCACACAGGTAGCCTAATGTAGAGGGGAAGATGATTTCACAGCAAAAGCTCAATCCCACCGCGCACCAGCCTCGTCCTTGGGATCACCAGAAGGTCACCGCTGTCAGAACGCAGTGCTCTGGTTAGAGCATAGGGCTGTAATAAGTCCTTCAGATATGGTGGATCCTGGACATGCATGACTTTAAAATTCAGTAAAAGAAATCACAGATGTGATGTGACCCCACCTACAAGATGTCAAAAGTCTGACAGCGGCATTCTGAACCAGCTGATGATTGGCTAATACCTGCAGTGATCCAAATGAGTGGTGACGAAGGCGTGGATCAGTTTCTCCTTTATTGATTAAAATGACTTTATCGTAAATATAAATATAAAAAAGCTGTTCACTGCTCATCTGATCTGATCTGCAAGAATTCAGTGTGTCAAAAAAAACTTAAACAGGAGAAATCTTTAAAGAGATAAAATACTTTTCCACATATTATACATCATAATATTGCATAAGGGATCTTCTTTTCCTTATTTAACGATTTAGCTGTTGTCAGCTTGAATAATAGCCTGAGCTGAAAACAGCCAAATGATGACACAGTTCGACTCTTTTTTTTTTACTTACACACTCACAGCTGTGCTTGCTGTTTTGCAAACTCCTTATAAACACAATATTCTTACTATGCTGTCATGCACGCTGCTTCACCATGTGGAGAAATCTTTAGTTCCTTACGCCTGACATGGATAGTCACTAAACCCTATTTGTATGATCAGGGGTTTAGCGATTGGTCCTTTTAGATAATAAGTCCTTAGAGAGACCATCTTTTATTATTTTATGACTGAATTTAAAGCCTTTGTGTTTCAAAAACCCATGAAGGGAAGAATAACTGACTGTGTGTGTTGTTTGAGATATCCGTCAAGCTTCTTCCGCCCCTCAAGGACTGGTGATTTCGTTTGCTGACTGGGAACAGAACAGAGTGTTTGATTCAGACTACAGAACAGCTCTTGGGTGCATTCTTTTAATATTTATGGCCAGAGGCTTTGTGCCTGAAAGGACATCTCTGTGGCCAATGACAGACCAAATTTCTCCTCAGCAGTTACCCCAAGAGGATGGGCGATGCAAGAGCTGGTCGATTCATTGAATTTAAATCTCAATCAAAATGGGTTTTCAATGATCATTAAAACAAAATGAGCTGATTATTTATTCTCACGCTGCTCTAAGCTGCAAATCGAGTGCACCTCCCACTACAGTGTTGCCAACTTAGCGATGCTGTCGCCATTTTTAACGACTTTCCAGATCCCCTTAATGACTCTTTTTCCCAAAAGGTGCCTAGCAAACAACCAAGCGACATTTCTAAGAACGCTTAGCTACTTTCTGTATTACTTTGTTGCTGATATTCTCTGCAGGTTAGCATAAACACCCAGCCTGCGCTCCGGACCGTACTTCCAGATGTTAGGAAGGGGAATGATCTGCATGCAGCATGATTATATCAACTGACCAATAATAAACCTTCTCGGGTAATTTCACCCACTCACAAAACCGTTTGTTTTACAAGTAAAATAAATTCAAGATACAGCAAACCTTGTCGGAAGTGGATATTTTATTAGGGCTGCCAACGCTCACGCAATGAGTGTGAGGCTCTCGCATTTGACTGTCTTCACGCGCTCTCACGCCACATAATTTTGATTATTCATGAAATGAATCTTTTTTTTAGGGTTTTACATGTCTTCATTAAATAAGATAAATTTATGGTTTCTGTGAACATTAATATCACTGGTCTTCCTGGAGTGGCCAGTGGGGTGGCCAGCAATTTTCTAGGGGTGGCCATGGCCACCCCTGGCCCACCCCTTGGGGGCGCCACTGCTACGGGAGAAAGTTGTCTCAATTAAAAAAAAAATTTCTGGAATTCTAAAAAACAGCAATGTCTAAAAGCCATTGTTAATGTTCAATGAATTTTTCATTGCTAATTAAAGGTCGTGTTAAATAATCGAAATTATCAAAATAATTGACCTTTCGCCGAGCCCGGCCCCCCTTAGTTACTGTTGCCAACTCCGACAATAAGTGGATCAAATACTGCAGCTCCGCAGATTTCCGTGATGGAAAGAAGTAGACAGATGCGTGTCAGCGACATTTTTTGGAGCAATTTCTCCTCAATTTTATCCAGATCGAGGCAAAAGGGGTTACAGTATGCAGTGGAGGGATATATTAGTGTCGGCTCCGCTGAGTGAAGCGTAGCAGGGAACAAGGAGTTTGGGAGATGGTCCGGCGTCCGGGGACGCGTGGATCCGAGGAGCGGTGGGCGGCGATGCGGTGTCCCTGTGAGCTGTCAGATGATCTGAGTTGCAGGCAGCTCTAACGGAGAAAAGCTCCCGGCGCTCTGCATCGCTCAGTTGATCATCTCAGCTGAGTCTGTTTATAAAGTGTAACTTTTTACGCCCGTGTTTACTTTCATTTTCAATATAGTTCCCGGCCGGAGCTCGGCATTAATTCATCACGTGATCATGACACCACCCGCTGTTGCGCCAAGGCCTTAATGTGCGTTTATAAGACACACGGTTGAGGTAATATTACGCTGATTTGCCGGCACGGTGTGTCTTATCTAAGGGTCTTGGATAGTCTAGGAGGCGGACCTCCGCCCAGCCGCAGGCGGGGGGAGCACTCATGCTTGCTGGCTTGCTGGTTGAGGTTCTGAAGGGAAACGAAGGAGACACGACTACTATCGAGGCTAATGCTTAGTAGTAAATTAGGCTTAGCTTCATCATTTTGTTTGGAGCTGTCGGATAGTAACGGTTGCTATGATGTGTGATTGAACAATAGCTGTTCTGGGGGCGGGGGCGGCGAAAGGCTAATTGTTATTATCATATTTGCCATCATTGAGCATCCCTAGGCGATGTCTCAGAAATACTCGATTTACCCCCCACCCCCCCAAATAAACAAATAATCTCAAGTTTTTTTTGGCATTTTCATCGAAATACCCTGAAAAATTACTTATTTTAATTAAATTTATAAAAGTATCAGGAAATTGTTTATTGCAATAAAGCCCCAAAAAAATCAAAATAAGAAAAATGGGAATCTAGACGTATCCTCACACAACAGTTTATCCATATTTTGTTTTGATTTTTGTAACTAGATGAACGAAGTGTTGAGATCACAGCAACTGTCCATCAAACATCTCCGTTATTGGTCTTATAACTGGATCAAAGGCATCAGAACCCAAGTGACAGATCATGGTCAATTGCCAACAAGGTCAGACTTCATCTGCTGGGAATCAACAAACTTCCTTCATGCTGATTTGATCTGGTTTCCGATAACTGTGGCAGGACCAAATATGTATTAGCTATGATTTTAATATGTTGCATTAACCCAAAGGTTGCTGCAGTTACAACAAAGTCAGTGTTTGCTGTTTTTGTTTGGTGAGGTGGAAAGCGTTTTAAGACCAGTGTGGTGTCTAAGCATTTATTTATTTCTTTGCTAGATGGGAAAACACCTTTCATAGTTTCTGCCTCCCACGTGCTTTCTGGCTGTTGTTCGATAAGCCTGAAAATGACTCACTACCAGTTGTAGCGCTTAGCATCATCCATCGTGAGGACCGCAGCAGTCAGCAAGGCTGGAGACGAGAGGAGAGAATCCCCAGAGTGTGCCTCATTAGTGGAAGTTTCTCTGTCACAATCGTCTAGTTGTGGCAGCGTTCGGCTTTGCTATCCCTCATGTTAATTACTGAGGCTGTGTGAGTAATTGGCTTCTCGTGGAAACTAAAGCTGAGTCAAAGGATTGGCTAGAGAAGGAGAAGAACAGAACACAAGCTGTGGATTATAGGTTTTTTCTTGTCAAAGCTTATTCTGCTTAGGTTTTTGCTCACATGAACCCATTTCCAAGCATGGGTGTTGCACTAAATACGGCAATGCAATTAATCACATTTGTCTTTCAATTTCAACGCTGCCTCCTATGATCACAAAAACACATTCTACTCTCCAAGCATGCTCTTGAATGGGCTTGGCTTCCAATGATGCACACTTTCGCCTCTTCTGAAGGTCAAACCCCCCAAGAGTTCTAGGTGATTATAGTATGATGAGGAAGATTTGCTTTCATAATGAGTTTTACTCACCACTAAACTACTCAGCTCTGCCTCCTGCTGCTGTGAATTAATGTCTGCAGTTTCCTTAAAATGTGAAATCTGGATAGTTTTTGCTAACTTGATGAGTTAAAGGTGCAGTATGTAAGAATGACATCCTGTGGTCAATTTGGGTACTGCAGTTCATGCATCAAAGCAAACAAGTTCGCTCCTACCCCTAGTTCACACTGGAAGCATCAGCGGCGCAGGACTGCAGCAGAACGGTTTACTCTACACCGGAAGAATCTCAGCCACAGAGCGACTTCTCCGCCGTGATTCTCGCAAGATCACAAAATCCCCCGAGACTTCTTGTTGTTTATGCCATCTGCCATTAAACCAAAAAGAAGGAAATCATGTTTGATATCGCCCTTTGATGTCATATATAATGTTGTTCCTCTCCACTGCCAGGATTAAAGCCATGAAAAACACACAGCTGCACTTCTCAAACGATGCGGTAACTAAATACGTCACACGTATAGACGTAATCTACACAGATATGAAATTGCATCCCTGTAATAGACTTTTATTTTGAAACGTACCAGACGTTTTACACTGAAATCGTATGTGATTTCCTGTCTAGCTCTATGTTAACTGTGGAAATTGACGCATCCCAGAAGCGGCTTGTGGCAAAAATAGAACCCAATTCTATCTTTAGCAGCGTGGCACGCCGCTTCTGGGACACACCTGAAAATTGCCGCGTCGTGGCTGTTTTGAATCAGACTATAATGGAATCTATTTGAGGCAGCGATGTTCCGCTGCCCTGTCGCGCCGCTGATGCTTCCAGTGTGAAGTAGGGGTTAGCAAACACAGTTTCATGGCTGCTGCCAGTTACAGATCAGCGCCAGAAGATTCTTGATGACAAGTCACACTTAAATACTTTTCACTGTCAAATTCTTACATATTGTGCCTTTAAATGATTATAATAATGTTTCTTTCCATAAATGAGCACCTTCCACCTGCCATTTCCACTTCTTTCCTTAAAGATTATGCATTTTTTATCCACTGTTGCTGAAGTGTTTCCACTAATCCGGGACAGGACAGCCACCAGTGAGTCACGGTCAGACCCGACTGACAGCAGATGATGTCTAGAGACATTTGGGACATTTTGCAGCTGATTTAGAAAATCACATCTTTGTAATATTCAAGAACTGATTTAGTTTGAGCGGTCACAGCCGGATCTGTGTGGCCACTGCTGTGTGCGGTTTTAGGTAACAGCAAAGCAACGCCTCTGTCCTTTTAACCAGCATGCACAGACCGGCACGTCGGAGCCGAGCGCCGATTCTGTTTATCCACCAACCTAATGAAATATTCCATCTTTGCCACATCAGTGCGATCTGAAATTGAAAGTGCAGGGGCCGCTACGCTATCTCAAACTGTGACCCGCCGAATGAGGCAAAGCTCTCAGGCTGTCAGATTGTCTGTGTCATGATTTGCTGCAATCAGCGCACATAAGCTTGACGCAACAAGCATTCAATTTGAAAGGTAATGATAATACGGCAGAAAGTGTATGCTCTCAAATCATCTCAAATGGAAATACAATTCAATAAGTTGGAGATTGAAACATGCTGTAACCTGTTAGGTCTCGACAGGTTTTTTTTTTATTTTTAGGTGTTTTATAAGAAACCCGGAGGCTGTGAAAAACCAAATGTAGTTTATTGTATTGTGAAGTGATGGTGCATTGCAGCAGACTTTAGCCAATCTGGCTGCTCTGAATGTACCAAAGACATTTTAATGATGAATATCCTTCACCCTAGTTCCATTTATGGATTAATAACAAGCATGTGATAAACATTTATACCCATTTCCATTAGATTTTAATATTTTCTGTCATTTTTCTCCCTTATATCACCTTACACATCCCGCTCTGGCTGCTGCAGTGGCAATTTTTCCCCCCCTGCAGAAGTGATTAAAGTTTCATCTCATCTTCTAATAAGATGACAACATACAGCGGATCTCCCTGCAGGCTAAATCCAAGTTCAGCAGGTTGACCAACCACGAAACTACCAGTAAATGGAAATCTGTTTTTTACTCAAAGGATGGGATTAGAGTTCAGTCCTGGTGGGGGGTGGTGGAGCTTTAGACGTCCCCGTTGGCACAACAGATGGGCTTAACGGTATCACTTCTGATCCATTTCATTAGAAAACATGGTTTTAACACCGGCAGGAGGCAACTTTTTATTCTAATTTGGTTTAATCAAGCTAATTTGATCAAATACGCTTGTCGAGTTTTGAAAATGAACTTTTTGTTTTCCTCCATGTTGAAAGAGCCGTTTGCTCAGGCTCGGTTTATAAAACCTCTGCAGCTTTCTGAAGTTTCATTCGCTTGACTCCAGTCACGTAACTCATATTTATTGAATCGTTTTATGGGAAGTGTAGGAGGCCTGAGTTTTATAGCTCATGTGGGACTAATTTTAAGATTTGGCTTTATCTGTTCTGACTTGGCGTTTCATCACAATTTCGACATTAGGGCCAATATAAGTCATGGAAACACAAAGTTATCGTCCACGTACCAGGGTTAGTGTCCTGTTAGAGCAGGGGTAGGGAACCCTGGCCCGGGAGAACCACTGTCCAGCATGTTTTAGATGTTTCCCTGCTCCGGTGGCCTAGTGGTAGAGTGTCCGCCCTGGGACTAGGAGATCGGGGTTCGAATCCCGGTCGGATCATACCAAAGACTTTGAAAAAATGGGACCCAATGCCTCCTTGTTTGACACTCAGCATTAAGGGGTTGGATTGGGGGGTTAAACCACCAAATAGTTCCCGCTCACCGCTCCCCACCACGGGGATGGGTCAACTGCATAGATGTAATTTCACCAGTGTGTGATGATGACTAGTGGGACTGTTCAGCAGCTCATCAGGCTCTGCAGAAGCCTGTTAATCACCTGCTGATTAAAATCAGGTGTGTTGAAGCAGGGAAACCTCTAAAACATGCTGGATAGCGGCTCTCCAGGACCAGGATTCCCTACCCCTGTGTTGGAGGGACTCAGATAATTCCTCAACCCTGTGATTCAGTGTGAAGATACCTGACAAATGTTTCATACTTGAACATGAACACCGAGCAACAAATGTGCATCAAAACCTAAATATTGATTGTTCCTGCCGTGTGAGACAAATCTCCTTTCTCTCTACCTCACGCTGTTTTGCAGGCATCCTTTCATGCCCCCTAATCTCTTCTAGGGGGAAACACTTGCATTTTCACGTCCTCACCTGGCTCCACAAAATGCAAGCCAGGACTTCAGCAAACACAAAATAAATCTTGCAAAATTTTCTCATGGTTTTTCCTAAGCTGCAGAAAAGTCGGTCCTTTACTTCCCCCTCGTCTTCTCCTCCCTCGTTCACTTGTGTTTGCTTTGCTTTGGAGTGCACTCCAGTGCACAGGGAGATGCCTGAGTAGCTCAAGGTTAGATTTTTGTACTGATCAACAAAGAGCACAGACGTGTTTCCGTTTGTTTGACATGAGCAGAACACCCCTCCTTTTTAAAGGATGCTCTCACCCACAGACACGCACACAAATGTGGATCAGACACCCTTTTTGATCCAGCGCTACCACGAGAATGCTTTCCAGGTTCAGAACGTCGCAACAGAAGGCTTAAAAAACACGAGCCAGCTCATTTATCTCCTGCAACTCATCTGTCTCACGTCCAATCATTGTCCTTTTGACAGATTAGGCAATTAAAACTGAAATATTATTGATTCAATTTGTGGTCATAACCTTCTGACCACTGGCAGGCTGAGTGAATGAAACTGGATTTTAAATGTTGCTTAGTCATGATTGGCATTTGTCAAGCAAAATGTGACCGAACTGTCCTTTAAGCAGAAAAAAAGGACAAGCATAAAGATTCAGTCAACACTGACAGTTACATCAAGCCTTCAGGGTACCTCAGCAGTAAAAGCTCCTTAAAGAAAACCCAAGCTGCAATGATTAGAGCTTGTTAAAAAGGTTCCAAGGGTGCAAAACTAGTAAACCAGCATCATGTTAATGGGCCACTATTGCTCATTGATCAACATAGGGGGTTAAGATGGGAAAGTGACTGTAGTTGTAGTTTCTTTGAAGTTCTCCGTGTAATACTTTTGAAACACGATCGGTCACTCTGAGTTTTATATGCATGCTGGGTATGAAAGTTTTCTTCAGCATCTATTGCCTGCATCAGCCCAAGAAAATCAAATTGACTAAAGTAAACATCAGGTCAGAAAATAACAGTGTCCACGTCACAGGGAAAATCAGCATTTGTGGCCTCGCCCACTTTGACTTGTGAACGAGTTAAGCTGTTGCTGATTTTGCAGCCAGGAGAGAGCAGAGCACGTTTTGGCAGGTAGAAGCTAACCGTTAGCATTAGCATTTTCCACAGAAAACGACTCACAAGACATTCATTCATATTAGACCATAGCAGATTTATTGTAAATAAATAAATAATCAAACTAGTGACTGAAACAGACCTTTAGGTGGAATTAAATGTTAGCACAATGGAGTTCCTTACACTTGTCCTACAATAGGGTCTTGGATGTCAGAGCAAGGCGATAAAATCACCTGGAAAGACGTGTCAAGACATGTCTCAAGGCAAAAGGAGAAGGGATCGAGTTCATGCGGAGTAGACTTGTGGGGAGGAGCCCTATTGACTGCGGTTCTGATGGATTATCGTATGGTCAGTATTCTATGTGAGGTTAGTTGTGCTCAGAACTTTTATCCTAATTGTCAGGAGAGAGACCTGGCTGGCATGTGAGCCCTTAAAACCATCACACAAGAATGCACCATGAACAGGAACAAGCCAATGGGAACATCATGAGTCCTTGGGTAATGATCTGATGGAAAGCCTTGGGTCATGCCTGTAGTGCTACTTTCAAACGCACTTCCTATCCAAACATTTTTGCTGACGAAGTAAATTCCTACATGGAAGAGGTAAGAATAAAGGCCCTGGTCTGATGTCTTTATCTGTGTCCAAGCTGTCCGGGTGCACATGCTGTGGTTCTTTTTGGGTCCAAGTCCAAGATAATGAGCTGCTTTCTCAACTGTTGATTCAAAACAAAATGAAACGGCGTTTGCAAGGAGAGACAGTGGTTACAGTCAAGACTCTGCTGTCCACTTAATGTATTGGACAGGGATTGGTGGTTTAGGACAGGAGTCAAAAGAAGCTATCTTTATCAAAACAGAGGATGAGGTCTGAAGTTTTACCTCTTGAAAACGTACGAAGCATGTCTTAATCTGATCTCCAGACTGTTTCACATCTTAAGGAATGTGATCAAAACCTCTTTTAAGGAGACCAGGACAACAAAACCCATCATGAGCCTTAGGAAGGAGGACTGGGGGTTTGATTTGCCAACTGGTTTTCATTAATGAAGCTTTGACTACGGCTTTGATGAAGCTCCTTAAATAAGAACCGAAATGTCTTCAAAGAAAAAGGTTTTCTAGCCGTGCAATCAAACGTGAGGATGGTCAGCGATACATTGGGTTGTATTATTTGTTTCAAGTATTAATCAGGCAAAACAGCAGTGACTCCGTTGTGTGTTAAACTTACTCCTGCTTTCCACCGCAAGTGAAAGTGTCGCAAAACGGCCGCGAAGCGTACTACGCGGCAATTAGCCGCCGTTATAGTGGACAGGGTCCTTTCCACCGGCAGCTATGTGTAACATTTTGGACGCGTCCCAGAAGCGACGGGACGCTATCGTTATGTCTCGAGTCTATTTTTTACGCGCTACGCTTCTGAAACACGTCAAACTCCGCAGTTTAGATCGGGACAGACAGGAAGTCAAATACGAAGGCAGCGTGACACATCCGTAAACTTCCAAAGTAAAAGGCACGTGTTGTACGTCTTTTCCTGTGAAATCCCCGTAGCCGATGTAAACAAAACAAAAAAATAAACCACAGACCTTTTTGGCTACATGCAGCTGACTTTCTCCTGACTTGTCATTGTGTGGACTTCTAAAATCACGCATGGTGTTGCAGTTCTCCCGTGATTTTGTGACCTCGTGGAATCAGCTGTGTGGAACGCTATCGCTTCCGTTTTGCGTCAGAATCGCTGCTGGTTGGGAATGAGCTCGCGGGTACAACGGCACTATTACGTTGCGCGCCGTTTTCACGTCCTGTGGAAAGCCAGAGTAAAGCCTAATTCATGCTTCTCCGTCAGCTCCACGAGGCAGAGAGACGCACGGATTGACGGAACCGTTTTGCTCTCGAACTTCTCCATCAGCTGGAGAGTGCTGCAAAGCACTTCCCTGCCAGGCCAACAGAGGGCGTAGCGCTTTTCTGAGGTATCCTGTCATGTAGGGCCGTGCGATTTGACGATATAAGATCGTTAAGGATTTTAATGTGATGACGATCTACCAAAGCTCGGAGATCGTAGAACCGTCTATTTGCATTCCATCACCCGTCTATGCCATTATTTCTGAACGCAGCACACGTTTGTTTTGTTTTTTTCTCAGCCGAGTCACGCCATTTGCTAGTCTACTTCCGTCTGCGCGACAGACACACCGATGAACCAATCATAACTTTAGGCAGCGTGTTGGTTTGTTTAGCTGGGTGCTCGGTAGAGATGAAGAAAATAATCTAATCGACGCATTAAGATGATGACAAACAATTATGAATAGTTGAAGAAACACACCATAATCGATTGTAGCGCTAGCCACTAGCACTAGCCGCTAGTTTGCTCTGTCTCTAAGCGCTAATTACATTCTCACGCGTCTGCTCAATCAGGAAACCTGTGGGTTCTGCTCTAAACTTTGCATTTGGCTTCATGTCTTTTATTATTTGGGGACGTTCGTTTGTATTTTAGCGAGCCTTTTCACCGTGGCTGCCACCGGAGCTTTGTTTATCCTGTGAAGAGACGGGCCAAACCCCTCCCTCACGTAGATAGGAAACATCTACGGAGAGCAGCAAGTCCAAAAAGGCAATGAGCGTAATCCGCTGGTAGTGGATGCAAATGCAAAAACCCCATCATGAATTTAGCTTGACATGATAGATTTTTTTCTCTGGACAAGAAATAATTACTAATATATTTTGGATGATAGGCTATGAGCCACCTCTAAATAGAAGTTAAATTATTTTTCATTAATTATAAATATATAATAAATAAAAGTGCCTGTGGGACATTGAGACATTCCTATATCTAGCTAGATATTGGAAGTTTAGGATGTTTTTTTTTTTAATGTTTTATTAAACAGAACTTGGTCCATTCTCCAACATTTCTGAACTTATTTGTTCAAACAAATTAATAAACTAAGCCCTGGAACTGTGGCATAAATATTTTACTCTAAAGCTACTCCAAAGTTATTAAAAGCTAATATATGAACCCATTATGGATTTTTAAATGAAAGGCATTTTTTGTTTGATCATGTAATTGTAATAGAACAAATTTGCTATTTTTCTTACCTAAATTAAAACAAGTGTTCAAACAGTACCGTCTGAAATATTGTATCATATTTTCTGTGAAGGGGTATGGTTTTAAATTGATCTATTTTATTGGTAAAAAAACTTCCAAAATGTATGAATTGTCGAAATGGAAAAAATCGTGATAAAATCGAGATCGTGATTTTGCAAAAAATAAATCGTGATATGATTTTTTTTCCATATCGCCCACCCCTACTGTCATGTATCTGGTCCAAAATAGTGCATTTACAGTTCATATTTGCAGTTTATATTGTGCTCTTTTGCATTTAAGAAACTTTTTAACACGGACAAACTTGTCCCTCATTCTCCTCCACCTCTTCATGCGCTCGCCACCTCTAAACCCACGTTTCCCGTCATTTCCGTCCACGAATAAAACGTTTGCTGCACATCTTTATACTCCTCCAGTCACGGGTGAATAAAACGTTCATATTTTCGGAGTTTTACCCCGAGGTATTCTTCAAGCTGCTCCATGTTTGCTGCTAGATATCGTCGACTCTCTTTTTATTTTTTGAGGCGGTGCTGGTGATGTATTTAAAGATGCGGCGTTCTGACCAATCACAAGCTTGCGCTCTCCGTCTCGTTGGCGGATGTTTAGAAAAGAGAGCTCGACTCCGTCCAACCTTTCAAGCCTGCTGCAGAGCTCTTGCAACAACGGATCATGGCGGTCCGTCCGTCCGTACTGACAAAAATGGAGAAGTATAAATTAGGCTTTAGGCTTCGCTATATCAGAGAATAAAATAACACTTTTGCCATTGCTGGACTGGTGCATCCTACTCCAGCAACCCCTCAAAGGGGCCAAGGCTGCTCAGACTCCAAAAGGAAGTGCTAGTCTGCTTTAGATGAGCTGTTTTCATGTTATGATTGGATTGTTCCGTTTTAGATTTGGTTATTTTCTCTCACAACTCAAACTTAGCATCTAAGACTACCATGCTAATGCCCAGCTCCCACAAGGCAACACACATCTGTTACAGGAAGTCAGGTGTGCTCGTCTGGTTTCATTACTCTGCTGTCACACGCCCATGCTCTCGCATACATGAACAGAGAGGCACACTCTCACGCTGGAGCAGAGTGATTAAACCGAGTCGCTGCTGCTGATCCAGATCTTATTTTGAGAAATGGAGGCAGATGTCTTTTTCGTGACTGTGCAGTTTTGTTTACTGGATATTAGAATGACTTTCAGCACAGTTTAGAGATTTTAATCTGTGTGTCGTGCCTTTTTTTATTTATTTATTTTCCCACAGAATCCTTTTACCTAACAGCAGGGACGAGACTAAACCTGCAGGGAGTATGAGGTGCAGTTTTCAAATGTCTGGCAATAATGTTGAGGCTTGACTGATGGCATCTGTAGGGACATGATGAGAGCCAATTATGAGCCAATTATCCTGATTAATAGGATTATAGCTAGTACCTCTCCTGATAGATACTCACACATGCAAATAAGAGCCCTTGCTCTTCAAACTAGAGCAGATAAATGCAATTTCCTTCTCAGTTGCACTGGTACTTAACAACTTCTCTAATTGTGGAAAGGAGCATAGTGGATCAAATAAACACGGAGCGTAAAGCCTGCAAATCCAAAGGGCTTAAATGATCTGTGCATTCCTAATAGTAGAGAGCTGTTTGGCTTTTTTACATCTCAGAAGGAGAAGCTAGCGGCGTAGCTGACGAACAGAAACAGCAGCTCTGTCCTCGTATCTTTTCTGGCCACTCTCTGGTTAGAGAAGAATGAGCTCTTCACGTAGCACAGCCATCACTCAGACCTCTAGGTGCTTCCTGTGTGTCTGGGTGACATGTTTGTAAAGGCTGGGCGTCATTTTTAATGCCATTTGTCTCCCATTGCTTTCCTGCAACCACTACTCTGGTTTGAATTAGCTAAAGAAGCACGATAGCTTTTATAAATAGAAACGTTTGGAGTGGGACCAAAATGTGTGCTCATCCTTTCTCAAACATCAGTAAACCTGCTACAAACCTGCAGCTTTCTTGTTGTTTTTTTGTTTTGAAGTTTGGCTTCAAAACAAGTGATGCATCGATTCTCCTGCTGCACTTCCTAAATCTGAACTCACTCTATTGATCGGCAGATCGATTGGTAGCTGTTGGTGTTCTTCTGCGTTCGTTTCTGGATTTAGGCCATTTTTAAATATGTTTTTTTTTGTTTGTTTTAAACCCAGATGGTCACACACAAAACGGTTCAGATCCCCTGAGTAACTACTAGATGTATGCGCTTATAATAAAAGTGTTTTCCTACAATAGGATATCATCAGATCTATTGCTGGTGAGCATTTAGCATGTAGCCCCTGTTTGATTGTCCTGCTTCAGTTTTACAACGTCATTCTCAAATTTGAGATTCCAGTCGGGATTCAGACCATCAACCCAGGCCCAGTCCGTACATTACACCAGTGTATTTATACTGCATTTAATTCATTATTAGTAATTGAAAATGTAACTTATTTCAGATTTTTGTGACAACCATGGTCCCCATAGATCCAGACCCTAACCCTGACTCTTAAACAGTAACAGCTCAGATTTGGACCTTTGTGTAAAACATTTGAGAACCCCAGATGAACACAAGTGTGTTTTTATAGAAGTGTTTATTGGAGAATGTGCACAGGGCTGCTCAATTGTGGAGATGCATTTAAAAATCACATTTAGCACAATTACTGAGTTTGGAAACAGATTCAGGTGGTTGAGCAGATTTGTTGTGTTGCTGAGAGGCAAAGGCACCACTGAGTAGCTAATCTTGCACTTAATATCAGTGTCTTTGAATCCAATGTGCTCCCACACAAATTAACCAGCTTTTTAGTAGCTTAACTCTGCTGCTGCTGCTTCTCTCCTCCAACTTCTATTTACCTAAGATTACTTTTTAAAACACCAGAAGACACTTGTGGGTTTAACCTCTGGAAAGGCTGGAAGTCGTTCAGACGGAATGAAAAATACGAGTGCTTGCAAAGAGAAGTATGGAAAACAGTTTTTAAAAATCTAATTTTTGTTTGTTACATTGTTTTTGTGATTGTCTATCATAATGTCAGTCTACACATCCATCCATCCATCCATCCTACAATCTATCCATCCATCCTACTATCTATCCATCCATCCATCCATCCATCCATGCATCCTACAATCTATCCATCCATCCATCCATGCATCCTACAATCCATCCATCCATCCATCCATCCATGCATCCTACAATCCATCCATCCATCCATCCATCCATCCATGCATTCTACAATCCATCCATCCATCCATGCATCCTACAATCCATCCATCCATCCATCCATCCATCCATCCATCCATCCATCCATCCATGCATCCTACAATCCATCCATCCATCCATCCATCCATCCATGCATTCTACAATCCATCCATCCATCCATCCATCCATGCATCCTACAATCCATCCATCCATCCATCCATCCATCCATCNATCTTGACTCACGACGGGGAAGGCTGTTGTTGGTTTAGCGTCCAGGAAACAGCAGAGAACGTCTCGGCTAGTTTAGGCTAGCCGTAGGGCTAGGCGATACGGCCTAAAAATAAAATCTCCGATTTTATTTCTTTTTTATTCAATTTATGATTTTTTTTCCAATCTCAGCTGATTCTGTTTACAAAAACAAAACTTACTGCCCGTGTTTACTTTCATTTTCAATATAGTTTCCGGCCAGAGCCCTGCAGTGACTCCCCACGTGATCATGACACCACCCTCTGTTGCGCCAAAGCGTAAATGTGCCTTCACAAGTCCGGCGTTTCAGCAATATTACTACCAAGCATGGCGGCACGAATGCCACATTAGGAAAAAACTTTCCACTCTCACTGGTAACCATGTTGTCGCTTGCTGTTGTTTCGTGTGTGCTATGACGTTGTCGCTTGCCATACTGCTATGTGAAACTAATGCTGTGGAAGCTCCGAGGAGCCATAAAGGCGCCATTACATAAAAACTCGAATTACTTATTTTTTAAATCGCCCGCAACAAAAAACTCCAATTAATTCATTTAATTGATTTTTTGCCCAGGCCTAGCTAGCCGTTAGCATTAGCAACTCCTTTATGCAGCAGAAGCTCCTTCAGGCTTGTGTTATTTGTGGAGATTAAACATCCGTGTTGCAAGTGAGTGGTAGAGTCGCGTTGCTGTTATCCAATCAGAGGCGAGATGTCCAAATATCAGGAAATAAGACTCCAAAACCTGCCGCCTGAAGGTCGGCTGTGATGTGGGCAACTTTTAGGTCAGAGAAAAGGTGCACCAGTGTTTTTCTTCCCCCGAGTACGACTTACAAGGCATTATTCCTACTAGAGACCACCGCACATGTATTGATTAAACAAGTGTTCCACTCCTTTAAAGCCACAATGTGTAATATTTTTACCTGTTTACTACCAAATTCTGTGTATCCAGTGCACAAACCTGTCCCTTTTCATTAATATTTCTCACCAACATCAATTCTAAATATTCCTCTCAGCTTCAAATTTTACATTTTTAATACATAAATTGTGGTCGACGCTCCATGGTCATCCTCCATCTTGAAATACGGTAGCTATTTAGGGACATGTGAGCTCTGAGTTACGCGTTTGCACTATGACTGTAACCTGAAAGAAACAGCAGAGGGCAGCAGTGCGCCGTGGAAGCATGGCGTCTGACAATGCAACTAAGAAGAGACGAGACTAACTGTTACACTGTTGCTGGACTTTGTTAGTTTGAATAACAAACAATGAAATCAAAAGACACATCAAATATGTCAGGTCTTATTGATTTCCAACACTCAGCAGCCGCATATGATGAGAACCCCGCCCGCAACAGCTAGACACCAGCCTCTAAGTGTGGTCTCTGACTCACCTCAGCTGATCTTTTCTTCATAATAAAGCTCCCAATCCGGTCCCAACGTATCAGTTCCAAAGTCCTTCTATTAAAGTCTCCTCTCTTACCGCAGCCTGCCGTGTCTCTCCCAACGGTGGTCCGCTAGCCGGTAGCCATGTTAGCATTAGTTACCGGTACTTTATTTCCACAGCGTGTCCCCGGCTCCAGCCAAACCTCATCGGCTATCCGATCGCTAAACAGCCAGTGGTTGATGTTAGCTCCATCTCGATCCTCACTGCGGCGCACACCGATCAGCTGATGGCTAACCGGCAGACTCTTGTTTACTCCGCTGCTCTGATCCACATGACACCGGACGCCACAGCTGATGCCACCCCTCCTCCGTGTGTGAATCGGTGACAGGCAGCTATGCTAGCTTCCTTCAGGACTGGTAGGTTGATACAACAGCTAACAGCAGTGTTTCCCCTAGAAATGTTCACAGCCGTGATGTTTGTTGACTAAGGGGGGTGTAGGATAGCGCCGCCTCGTCGCGCGGGGGGAGGGGG